>CM055281.1:62641217-62667287 GCA_029237695.1 Conchocele bisecta
CCAGGTTAGTTGGCTCCAGGAGAGATAGCTTCGAGTTCACGATGGCCACCGCACCCTGAGGGTAACGATTGATGTGGATTTTACATCCGTTTAACAGCAAGGTCGTATACAGATGGGACAGTACAGTGAAACCCGGTTAATCCGACATGCTTCGGGACGAAACGAATGTGTCGGATTAACCAGATGGCCGCGGCCCGCATGTCGAGCCCGCCGAGGCATTTGACCTTGACCTTGGGCACAGGGGCCGCATGAGTGGGCATGAATATATGGATGATGACTAATAAGCATATGAAGTTTCAAGTCAATGTGACTTAGTACTGCAGAGATATAAGGTATTTAAAAACTTTAACGCAGATTTCGGACGGACGGACGGACACCCGGACGTCATAGTGATCACTATATCTCGCTTTCCGCAAGCGGGCTCGACAACCAGTGTGTCGTATTGGCTACCTTCTGAAGTTGCAAATTTACCAATTTCCAGACTGGAAAATGAAAAAATAAACAGCAGCAGAGCTCCAGATAAGGTGCGTATTTGCTTAAATACCCAATTAAAATAGCCAAAACCTCAATTGAAATCAGAAGTAGCGAGTATCAAATAGCAATAACAATTTTGTGGTAATTTTTTATCGCCAATTGTTTATTTTTATCCTATTTGTTATTCATTTTTTTTTTTTTGGATTTTCTTTTTTTGTTTTTTTGAAGTGGCGATTTTTTTATTTTCCCCAGCGGAATCCCTGTGTAGCACAGTGGTTTTCTCATGCAAATATCATCCGGTCACAATGAGTGACAACTATTGACAGCTGATTACGGACAAACTTGATATCAAACAAGAAAATGTGTAATCGCTGCTAAAGACGTCTGTAGCGCGACGGGGTTGATGCGTAGACTATTTGTCTGTTAGCCCGAGCCGTGGCGAAAACTTACCACCAAGCTTTTGTTGTGGGTGTCGGCAGTCAGCAGACCCTGTAAAAAACAATGGAGTTTTCAAATATGGATAAAATGCTTGTTTGTTTTTTTTTTATATCTGTTCAACAGCAGGGTCATATATAGACGGGAATGCATCTGTATCGCGCAGTCTGATCTTGGCCTATGTCCGATATTCAGTCACCAAAGCAGCTTTGCCATCGTCAGCGATGCTAATCGGTAATAGATCAGATCATTTCATGCCATTATTCAATAACTATTGTGTAATATGGGCACCCTGCTGAGAACATGGACCTTACGATATATGCGACCAGCGTGGACCCATGTCAGCCTGCTCATCCGAGCAGTCTGCTCAGGGCCTACACTGTTCGTCTTTCAGCTAATGTTGTAGCAATAATCACACCAGCAAGGCGAGTACACGCAACTCGTACTGTGTGAAGTACAATAAACAAAGTGTGTCTCCAATATGTATTGCCAATTAACGCAATTGATGTAAGGTCATGTATCTCAGCCGGCGGTCCATAAACTGTAAAGGAGAAGAATTCACATAAGCTTTTATAAAGCTTGTTTTCTAATCCTATTATCACTTGTCTTGTGTATATGTAACCTGCTATATATGAAATAAAATATTGTTTAAACTAATAGATCAGGATGTACAGCGGTTGTAAATGTCCAGTTTGGCCTGGACACTGGACACACTGGGAGGCCCCCATAGTGTCCAGTTTAGAGGTTACACTCACTGGGAACGCCCTAGGTTAAACATATCGGATCTCTGTTTTATGGATGTTCCTCAAAATTCTGATAAATATACTCACCACTTTATCGGGACTTGTATTGCCCATTGCGGCCTCTAGACGATCTAGTCTTTCCTGCAGACTGGCCACCTAAACATACAAATACATAGGTTCAATCAGTTTATTATTGCTTGTCGTCTGTTATTTTTTAACTACTTATAGCCCACAAATTTATAGCCTCGTCTATCGAGTACTACATAATGAATGCATAATATTTTGACAGCAGATATCAACACAAGCCAGTTCAATCTGATTTGTGCTGGTAAATACATGTACCATGAATTTGATAAATAACGGGCTTCCCTGAGATGGGTAGTCAGTGTACAAAGTGCTCGCTAAAAGCTATAAACTCAATTTGGCTGTTTAAAGGTCTCAGACCCACGATGGGTTGCCTTGGGGTGCCGTTTGACAGATTGGACACGGGTGCCGACCAGGGAAGATCGATTGCGTGCCAATACAGTATGATTGCAACACTACATTATTCTTCATAGAGAGGTTCGAGGGACCAGGTGGGACTCAGGTGGTGATCACAAGAACGTTACACCAATAATATCAGCGACATACCTTAGCATTGCGACTGAACTGCGCCTGTTCAGGCCGATAGAACAGTTCGTATGTAACGTGGTCCCCGGTCACACTCTTGTCCTTGGGCGCACCCCGAACTGCGGGCGCCTGGCTCGGCTTGAAAGACTCGAGTTGGGTCAGCAACCGCCTGATAATAGATACAGACAAATACTATAGGAAAAGTGAAAGTGAATGGGTGTAACGTCCCAGCAACAGCTACGGTCATGTAGATTTGGGACCACGGCTTAAGGTCTCATCCGAAAAACCGGTAGGATGAAAATACATTGTACTATGAAATTATTTTTGATGCCCTAGACGAGGTTTGAACCCACAACCTCCGGATTGGAAGTCTGGTGTGCTAACCCCTAGTCCACAACCCATCACTGCAAATACAGTACAAACCTAAAATATTCGGACACCATTTGCTTTGGAAAATAATATTTGGTGGCCACTACTCACTTCTGTAATGTTCCTAAGTGCTTAATCAGGTTATGGGATCACATGGTCTATTGTTGACACTGCCGTAATGGCGGCGCCCATGAGGTCTCGGGTAAATCTTATTTTTCATCAACACGACTGCGGTTTCTTCCTTTTAATGATGACCATGTTCCAGTCGTTAACACTACGAGTCCGCCAATACCAGATTTAGCAGCATTACTTAGGCCTATCAAAAAAAAATGTTTGTTTTGGGGTACCCGACTCTACCTGCTATTTTATTAACAAAATGTGCCGACCCTATTTTTTTTCCCACATTTCAGAAGAGAAAAAAAGTTTTTGTCTATTTTGCTCATTTTGTTAATTTTTATCCCTCTCCTTGTGACTTTTGTCTCGCACCCATTCTATGTTTCATGCAACTTTGTTGGTAAATGACATGTTAATACCCGATATATTAAACAATCCATCTTTTTTTAACTCGCGACCGTATTACAACTCTATGTGCGGCGAAAACGAAGCGCCGGGACAAGCATTGCGGTAACTGCAGAGGTTATCCGAATATACCAATTGTGTCCGGTGATTTGGCGCGTCCGGTCATTTCGCGCACCTCTTTAATTCGCATTGTCCACCTCTCGCTACCTGGTGTCGGTATATTAGAAGTCAACCTTTTCATAAAGTATAAAACTTCTGACGATATTTGGCCAGTCTAAGTATATTTGGTGAGTATAAGGTTTTTTTTGTGTCAGTTTTACTCTTCGTATCCTAATACATGCATACGTTTTATTTCTCAAAAACAGATCACATTTTGCAGAAGACATCGTCGGTCAATACCATGTTTACTTCTGTTTTTTGAATGAAATAGTTGACCCCGGATCGATATATTAAAACATGCAAATGACGTCATTGTGGAAACTATTACAAAATTTTCAATGTATGGAAGCCCAAACTTGTTAGAATATTTTTTTTGTAGTAGTATTTTGATTACTTGCATTAATCTGGGTATTAATCTACGCTGGATGTGTTATACTGCCATTAATTTGTTCCCTGACTGTAATTTATCACATGCTGACTTATTGACCCCCTTCCCTGAACGTAGAAATGACAGTCATGTTGGCGTGTATTGGCCACCATAGACAAATATAATTAACTGACATCACTAAAATCGCACTGTGCAAGTACACCGGACATCCAGATTTTCGGGGAATACCCAACGTGAGTTCAGAAATGGCGGCCATTTACATTGATGCACTTTGTTTTATTGCATGATATTTCGTAGAAATACGACGAAATGGCGAGTTATTATGCATATAAAGTTGTAGGTCTGAACATGCGATATTTATAGATCAGTTACGTTACTGTTTGCTTAGCTGCGCGAAATCACCGGACAGCCTACAATCAACAACAACAACAACAACAAAAATTGCCAATTGGCACGATGGCTGGGGTTTCGTCTAGTGGGACTTGCATCTTGTTATGCCAACATTCTCCAGAAAGACGAACATTTTACATTTTCCCTATAGCTAGTTCATCAGTGTTTGCGGACATGATACCATTGTATTGCTAGCAGTGGTCACGTGTAGAAATCAGGCATCAAATCAGGATTATTCAAGGGGGGGGGGGATTATTCTGATTTTAGGGCTGAATATATAGTTGTTTTCTTATTGTAAATATTCAGTTCTGATTTTGGGATTTTCCCCCCATTTGTACAGACAATATATGGGATTTAGTACTAAACCCATTGACCCGGCCTTAAATGACCGTAGCTGTTGAAAGGCCGTTAAACCCCAGATTTTGAGCCTGTTCCCCATAACAAAAATTTTATTTGATAGGTCTTATGTAGTTAGTCTGAACATTCTGCAGAGAAATTTGAATCGGACGGAATCAAACTTTGTTTAAACTTGACCCGATTAAAATTTCACACGTAGTGTTAGCATCAAGGTGGCGGTCAATGTGCAGTGACCATACTCACTTCTGTAGTGCCCCGAGTGGGTCAGACAGGTCAATACAGGCATCGGGCCCCAGTAACTTCTCTAGGTGAAGGTCAGTGAGCTGGTGTTGGAGGTACTCCAGCTGTTGACCGATCATCACCGGTGACAGTTTTTCCGCCGACGATTCCTCCTTCACGTTCTCCTGTAGTGAAGATAGATTGGAAGAATAGAGAATATCAAGATTTTCAGACAAGGCTAGGAAACGCGTAGAAATTCCGAGGCTTGCCAAGGAATTTCTACCGTTTCCGAGCCGAGCCTGATAGAGTTGATATTGTGAATACCTGGCTATTGTCTTTCGATATCAAGGTTATCAGGCAAGGCTAGGAAACAAATAGGAATTCCGAGGCTCGTCGAGGAAAAATGAAAGTGAATGGGTTTAACGTCCCAGCAACAGCTAAGGTCATATAGATTTGAAGTCACAGTTTAAAGTCACACCAGACAGACCAGTGGGATGGAAATAATATGAAAGTATTTTTGATGCCTAAGGCAAGGTTTGAACCCACAACCTCCGGATTGGAAATCAGTCTAACCCCTAGGCCACAACCCATCCCGGAAACCATTTTCAGTCCGAGCCTGATAAATTTAATATCCAGATGGGATTTGTGACCAGTGTTCCTCGTGATCATATAGCACACTCATGTAGCCTGACAACGATCTATATTGCTTGTTAGAAGCATAACGTGTGTTTCATTGATGAACAGTCTGATCTGGATCTACACTGGTTGCAAAACTGGTTGCAAAACCAACAAGCCCTATTTCTTCAGTCGCAGACACATAAATATGCAACGGCTGAGAAAATGGGCCTTATTACATTATCAACGACTGAAAATCTTGGCGCTCAGTAGATTCGAATCCAACCTACTGTGGACCGTTTCACCTCGTACGACTATAATGCAGGGGTGGGAACAGTTCCAAATGCCAAAAAAATCAAATTTTTTTTTTTTTTTTTCAAATTTTTTTTTTTTTTTTTTTCGAAAATTGTAATTTTTTGTCTCCAGTTGTTTTATTTTTTTGGAAGTGGCGATTTTTTTATTTTCCCCAGTGGAATCCCTGAAAATGGCTAAACAAACATATTTTTGCACCCACACATGCGTAAAAGTGTGTTCAAATGTCGAAACATTAGTATTTTTCTGCAATTATCAGGAACCTAAAATCCTGATTTCAGGATATATCTTGAAAATTCCATATGCAGCCTATGCTCAATAAATGTAAATCCAATATTTGTTTACAAGAAAAATTTGTTAATGTGAAATTTACAGACTATTATAATTTTGCACTTTAAAACGAACATTTTAGTCGTAGGAAGTTTAGTGAAACGGGCCCCAGAATGACACAACGGATGATAATAAAGAAGTCAAATTTCAAGCCAATTGGCTGTGGGGTTGTACATAACTGTGGTACTTTAGACAAATCTGACAGAAAAACGGAGGGACGCCCCTAATTGACACCCCTTAAGTGGTACATCCATTCACGGCATTGTTTTCAAACAAAAGAATGACCACCTAAGAAACAACAGGCTTAACCCATTACATTCGGAATACACCTTTATGGGTATGACATTTGTAAAATATTTTATTTTTATTTTTGTTATTTCTCAATGAAAATATATGTTGTGACCACTCATTTGAACCGTCTCGATGAGACGGTTCAAATGGTGGTCACGACATATATTTCTGAGCTCATATAAATATAATATTTAGGATTTTCCACAAACAAAATGGTGTATCCTCAGCATGAAATGGGTTTAGTGGTTACGGAACAAGTTGCATTGTTTTCTTTTGTCTTAGGCTACACCTCCAACCACCTAAGACCCCAATTATGTGCCCGGACGGACGGACAGACAAACAGACGATACTGGTACATAAGGTCATATAAAAAGAAATTTAAGTAAAACATACTTTGATTCTATTGACTTCCTCACTAAGTTCGCGGATCTCGTGTTGCAGGCGAGTAAACTTCTGTTGTGGCGACTCGATCTTACCCGCACCATCCTCCAACTGCAAAAACATCAAACACCGACAACTGACAGAAATAACACCCACAGACCATAAGGCTAATATGTAAAAGCCGGCTCATAACAACTGTCTCAGGATCTGCAGCATTTGTCAGTATTGTTCAACTCCACATTTTCTCATTTGACAATGGACAGTCCAAAAATTAGCATGGGTAGGCCAATGTTGGATATTTAGGGATGGATGGCAGGCGCGGATCCAGGATTTCGGGTTAGGGGGGGCGCAACTATTTTGCAATACTTGACTATATTATCGAACGAGACATGCTCGTTTGATAATATAGTCAAGTATTGCAAAATAGTCGAGATAGCGCTAGGGGGGTCCGGGAGTATTCCCACCCGAATTTTTTTGCAAATCTACATCGCATTTGCTGCGTTTTGGAGCAAAAATATTGACACTGTCACAGTATGTTTAGACATGATTTTTGATTGAAAACGTTTAAATTTTGAAACAATAAGAAAACGACCGAAAAATGCATGGAATACATGGCACTTGGCATGAAACGTGCCTTGTAACTTGTAAAAAATCTTTACTCGGCGAATTTTAGGGGGGGTGGGCGCCGGGTCCACCCCCCCCCCCTGAATCCGCCCATGGATGGGTTAACTCAACATAAATTTGGATCATTGCAGTATCTGATTAGTTATAAATCGTCGTTAGACTTACATGTATATGGATAGAAAAAAACATTATTGTGCATGTAACAGGAGAAATGGGGCACACAGCCAGATACTGGCGCCCGTTTCACTAAACTAAAATGTTCGTAAGTGCAAATTTAGAAATGTCTGGAAATTAAAATTGATGGATTTACATTTATTGCATATGCATATGCAGCCTATGCTCAATAAATGTAAATCAAATAATTCTTAACAAGAAAACAGTGTTAATGTACAATTTACAGACTATCATAATTTAGCACTTACGAACATTTTTGTTGTACGAAGTTTAGTGAAATGGGCCTCTGATCTATAGCATTTGCTACCGATGATGGTTGTATGTCCGACTGAATGCCAAACTGTGTAGATCCTGATCAGATGTGCAGATGCACAGGCTGGTCTGGGTCTATACTACCATCCATAGACAGTGATAGACAGGGGAGATAACAGGGGAGATAACATGGTAATACAATTCTGCTATTACTTTATGCACAATTTTAAACATAGCAACTTTTATATATTTACCAAATAAATTAAATTTACACATGAACTTAAATCTTTTTTTACGGTACTTATATGGGGCTCTAGGCAGTGTAGGATTTTACAAAAGACAAAATTTAGGGGGTGTGGGGGGCGGGGGTAGAGGAAAATAATATTTGACAAATATTCTGGGTGTGGTGGGGGAGAGAATAATCGTGAATACAAGCAAACATATGGTGTCTTACCCAGGGCTCCAGATAAGCTGCGTATTTGCTTAAATACCCAATTAAAATTGCCAAAAACCCAATTGAAATCAGAAGTAGCGAGTATCAAAAAGCATTAAAAAAACAGACCACAAATAGCATATTTTTCTTATTTTCCATGAAAACACATCTGGTTATTTCATTAGAATTGTCTCCTTGGAGACAATTCTAATGAAATGCCAAGACATGTTTTCATTTCGAAGCAAACTAGTCAATAATTGCAGTCTGTTGATGTGTAAACAGTAGTGCGATTTTATTTTAACCCAATTTCTTCAAAAATGATGGAATAACAAGACTCAATTACTAATGGCCGATAGTAGAGAGTTGTCGTTCCTAGTTAGATGGCGCCTCGTGCCACAGGTCAATGTGAAACTGTGTTACACAGCTGCTAAGTGTGTGTATTGTGTATCGTAACACGTTTCACGTTGTGTTTACTTCAGATATGATCAGTATTTAGAACTGTATCACTGTTAAATGAAGGAGTATTAGCAAGGAGTAACTGTAAAACAGTATTGACAAATCCATTGACAAGCACTGAAACCAAAATTGCATCACATATCACGTTTGACTGCTTCATGCTGTGCAGTTTCAGATCTGGAATTGTTTCCAAACATGCATAAATTAATACATGTTTAAAAAAGAAATATAATAATACATGTACATTGAGTTTATATTGAATTACATTGTAATTCTGTGACTTTTATTTGTATGGTGGTCATGAAATTGTTCATGCTGACTTATATAAACAAGAAACCATAGGTTATAGTAACGGACTGAGGCTATTAATACATTAAATATACAATACATGCAATAAATGTACCTAAAATCTAAGTTAGCCAGAGCTCCAGTTAAGGTGTGTAAGTTGGGGGTAAATTTGTTATTTCTTTAGAATCGTCCCATTGAAACGATTCTAAAGAACTCCCAACTTGCCATTTTCGGTGAAGAAATACCACGAAATTCGGTCGAATTACGCACCTTCTTAACATGTTAACTGGAGCTGTGTTAACTTGTGTGAAATAATAATTTTGCTCTTGGGAAATTCTAAATATTTCTTCAGAAAAAAATATACTCTGTGCGGTGTGGCACCAGTCGACATGTGCTGAATTAAATTGTGTCGTCGGCTGTTTGTTTTTATTATTCAATAATTCTTAACAAAAACATATTTTGGCAGCTCATGAGAATCATGTTCACCGAAGATAATTCTCATGTGCTGCCAAAACATGTTTTTCCCCAGTACCAGTACTTGTAGAAGTGCTTTTCAAGCAGAGCCTGTTTGAAATAATTGTCAAAAAACAGCTTCAGAGTTTGCACCACTTGTGCAATAAATGGGTCATTTATCGTTACTGTGACATACTTTATATCAGTGATTTTTAAATTGTTTGCAGTACAGATAACCAATATACATGTTTTGGCACCAGTGCAAAGGAGCTGTCCCTGTATTTGGTAATAGTAATCATGGTGTTCATCTAGAACATACTTGTTCTTCTTTCCGACCAGAGAGCTTAGCATTCCTTTTCCTTACTTCGTCTTTTAGTTGACCCAACTCTAGTGAACCGTACTTTGAGTTTGATGCCATAATTTCACTCGCTAATACTCTACAAATTCTATGAATTACATGTGTGTGTATTGGAACTGCAGAGACTGGGATAGTTCCGTGACCTGTGGGAAATGGCGCCATCTGGCGGGAAGCAAGATAAGAGAACTCGCTACTATCCCCCATTCCTTATCTGGAGCCCTGGTTACCATTTCATATTCCACTTTAGCATCGTATCCCGTCCTTCTGTTGACACTGATTCTGTCAGAAAAGTCTGAAACACACAGAGGTTTGGATGGAAATGAATACGCACCATCAATGTATTGGTCTGCATCAAGGTATATTCAAGGTGTATGATCACGTGGTACTAACAACAACAACAAGTACCGATTCAAAGTACGTATTCATTTATAGTGTCCTTATTATGTAACAGATTTTTATGAAATATGGCGCATCAAACACATCTTGTTAAGCTGCACCTGGTGGTTTCTGTATTTTCGCCCAAACTTCTGTCGTTCTTCTCAAAAACGACATAAGTCTGTGCCAAACTCCCTGGACCACCAAATGCAGCGCATGAAGATGCGTGTGCTGTGCCATATTTCATCAAAATCCGTTGCATATTAAGGAAAATATCAAATAATACTTACTTTGGAGTGGGCGACATTGTTGTTGTTGCAACCACGTGATCATGCACCTTGATATTGGTTAACAAAGAAATAAAACCATTTGTTAATGTATGCAAAACATGCCTATGCAAAACATTTGGTCTGTTTGGTGTGTGGATAATGAAGTGAAGAACCCCTTGCTAACTCTATTTTAAAGCAGACCAAGTGTTTTGATGTAATAGCAAAAGAAGAATTATACATGTAACTTGAACATTAATAAAGAAGAAATCTACATTCATTAAACACTGAACGTTCAAGATCCTATTCAACATAATGTAAAAATCGGGGTGTCCATGCTGCGAATCCCTGGCCCAAAAGTTAGTGTGACACCCTGTAGTACCTATATCGGGTCCTTGTAGCCCCTTGCCTTGGAACTTCCTGTACGCTGCATCCGTGTCCAGATTGATCCGCTCTATACTCTCGCTCTGACTCTCCTCCTGTAACGATAGGTTACAACGTATCAGGTAACTCGCTATGCATTGACCAACATACTTCCTTATTCACCCTACTTTCTAAGCCAATCGCTAGCCAGTATTGCGCTCCACTTATTTCGCATATTGCAATGTCTAACCCCAATACGTTACATACTACCAGATTTAATCATAATGACTACCTGTTCAGCAGGAAATAGAAAATCAATACTTGGATGGGAGGCTGCATTATAAACTGTCTAATTATAAGCATGTTATTGTTCACATACCAAATTTTTATGGAACTACCTTAACAATCCAATATGTGAGCAATAACATAACGTATAGTTCATCCTACTTTCTAAGCCAATCGCTGGCCAGTATCGAGGTCCACTTATTTCACATAGTACACGATTTAACCCCAATAAGTTACATGTTACCAGATTTAATGATTAACTGTTCAACAGGATTTAATGATTAACTGTTCAACAGGATTTAATGATTAA
Source organism: Conchocele bisecta (assembly GCA_029237695.1). Classification (NCBI taxonomy): domain Eukaryota; kingdom Metazoa; phylum Mollusca; class Bivalvia; order Lucinida; family Thyasiridae; genus Conchocele; species Conchocele bisecta. The sequence goes on from CM055281.1 coordinate 62,652,446, forward strand.
CTGTTCAACAGGAAATGGAAAATCAACACTCGGATGTGAGGCTGCATTATAAACCTGGCTAACTATAATGTGTATGTTATTGGATTTTTAAGGAACTACATTAACAATTCAATATGTGAACAATAACATAACATAACTTATATGTATGGGGGCCATTTCACTAAACTTTGTACGACTAAAATGTTTGTAAGTGCAAAATGTGATGTAAATTTCACATCAACACCGTTTTCTTGTAAACAATTATTGGATTTACAGTTATTGAGCATAGGCTGCATATGCAGCCTATGCTCAATAAATGTAAATTCATCAATAGAAATTTCCAGACGATCCTTTACAAACATTTTAGTCGTACAAAGTTTAGTGAAAAATGGGCCCCTGGACTGAGAATAAATCGTAGTATCCTGTATTGTCTATTAATTATCATTAGTGCATACAAATGATTTAATAATCCATTGAAGTATATGGATAAAATACTTTCTGCTGAAAAGTCTTAAAGTTTTGTTTATTTCTCCATAAAACTATATGTTGCTAACACTCATCGAGACAGTTCAAATGAGTGGTAACAATATATATTTTTGAGAAAAATAAATAAAATAGTGACACATTTTCTGAAAAAATTCATGCTTCTATAATTGATTTGGGTTATAATGTGTTAATTGATTTTATAAATTATTACTATAAAACTTAGTGTAAATTTTAAAGAGAGAAGTGGGCATTATTTCTCGAAATTGTGATATCATTCACAGAACATCGATTCAGAATCAATATCGGCATAATCTTTTATACTTGCTGCGTATTTTCTCGAGGTGCTGTGGACGACCTGATGCACTATTGCCCGAGGCCATTTTGACTGTTCCCCAAATGACCATGAAATAACTGTTTTATTACAGAACCTGTAATGGGCTGTATGTGACACAATGAACATGCATTTTGGGCAGGGTGCATCGACTGACTGATCAAAATTACTTTGAATTTTATGACGTAATCTTCGACAAAATTCCTGACGTCATGATTTTCAAGAGTGTAATAGTTTTGACTATTCCACAGACCCAGATAAGTCAAAACCCGGAGAATTAGTCAAAACTATGTAATATCAACTTATATAGGGACTATTATTAGGGAGTTGGGTAATAACATTGCCTACCGGTTCATTTTTTAGACCTTGTTCTGCCTCTGGAAGATCACTTGTCTCGTATACATCCGGAGAATTCAGGTCCTGAAAGTGAAGGCATTTAAAAACTTGATAGCAAGAGCTGTTTGACAAGAACACAGGTTTTCAGTCGACCAGTACTCGCGCAGGATAATTTTGCTCATGAACCAGAGCTGGCATCAATATATTTACAGCCCAAGTGCAGCATAGAAAATTTCTCGATAACAATATAGCATTGTATGAACGTCAACACCATGCTATAACACACATTTTTACTGTGTAGTGATATAATAGTGCAACTTGTTGCCTATAAAGCGGAAAACGTGCAGCTAAGCCAAAGCATGCTCCAAGATTCTGTGATATTAGTACAATTTAATGTAAGCATAAGAAACAAATGGCGAGCAGTTCATCTATGCACTGTATTGCGGGCGCACGATTCACCCAAATCCTCCCCAAATCCTCATTTCCCCCCAAATCCTCACCAAATCCTCATGTAATGAATAAGTTATCCAATTAATATGTCTCAAAACCTTTTAATATCGTTCTTAAGAAGTTATTGAACCCGATTTGAATACGTTTTTATGGTAAAAAGAGTCTTATTTCGAAGTTTTAATTTAACTTAGGCATTCTAGCAGCCAAGGGAGATCATCCAAAATAAATTATGAGATAAATGCAAGGGAGATAAATGAAACATGCAAGTTATTTACCATTCCAAATGTTTATTCATCTGTTTTTTTTTATCTCAATCAATTAATCAATCAATCAATCAAATTCAGCATATATAGCTTGAAAATATGACCACGTCCGTAAATGTCAAGTGTCTATGCAGTACGGGCCCGATATGCAGCAATTAAATCATCCCCAAATGTTCATATTTTAAAGCTATATATGTGCTGAGGTTGGTTGATTGATTGATTGATTAATTATGAGATAAATGCAAGGGAGATAAATGAAACATGCAAGTTATTTACCATTCCAAATGTTTATTCATCTGTTTTTTTTATCTCAATCAATCAATCAATCAATCAAATTCAGCATATATAGCTTGAAAATATGACCACGTCCGTAAATGTCAAGTGTCTATGCAGTACGGGCCCGATATGCAGCAAATCATCCCCAAATGTTCATATTTTAAAGCTATATATGTGCTGAGGTTGATTGGTTGGTTGATTGGTTGGTTGGTTGGTTGGTGTTGGTTGCTTGCTTGCTTGCTTGATTGATTATTCGATTGATATAAAAACAGATGAATAGTATTATACACATTTGGAATGGTAAATAACTTGCATGTTTCAATTGACCAAAATGGGTCAAACAACATTTATCTCCCTTGCATTTATCTCATAATTTATTTTGGATGATCTCCCTTGGCTGCTATAATGCCTAAGTTAAATTAAAACATCGAAATAAGACTCTTTTTACCATAAAAACGTATTCAAATCGGGTTCAATAACTTCTTAAGAACGATATTAAAAGGTTTTGAGACATATTAATTGGATAACTTATTCATTACATGAGGATTTGGGGAGGATTTGGGTGAATCGTGCGGCCCCTGTATTGAGAAGAAAAACTAGTTGAATTTAATTAATGAACAAACAAATAATCGGAAATTGCGAGTATTTGAATACGTTCCAAGCTTTATCTGTAGTGAGTAATTTTAACACATCATCTATGAAAAATACGGACAATCAAAAGAAGTCAACATGTCTGAAGTAAGTGAAATGCCTGGATATCCCATTTTTGATGATTTATAGAGTTACCCCACCCACTTATTTTGCTTATGGGAACATATGTCAAGTAGCAAGAAACAGCATTAAATAACCATTAATTCGATAATAAACGATCCAATGTATGAAATACAAAGTGAATTTTATATCTGCGGAAGAAAATAAATAAAATCCTTACAATTCCCGGTAATTTTGCATATTTTGGATCTGCCATAATTTATTCTTGTTGTTTTTCTACGTTGTTGTTGTATGTCATTAATTCAGGCGCTTATTTTTCGCCTCAATCTCTCTACAGCCGCCGCAAAGACTACAACTGTTGTTGTTACATATGTCGTGAATTGCAGCCACTGATTTATCGCGGAGTCTTTTCTTCTCCGTCAATCATGGTCTCGAATCGCAATTATTGCCCATACAAGACATAGACACGCAAGTGGAATTTCTAGCAGGCACCCAGGGGGCGAACTCCATGACGGATTCGATCAGTCCCCATATTTCAATGACACCTTCATTTATTGACTGAAATACATTTATTAGAAAATGATGACTGTTTTTTGAGTTTGGTATTCTTTAACACGTATATCTTCAATATTATGCGTGTTGTTTCTTGCAAAAAAAAATGCAGACTAGTGGGAATCTTCCAACAATGACGTCACAAAAAATAGATATAGCACAACACACATAGCCAAGCTGAATAACGCTTATATGAGCTCCAGATCAAATATCACACTCCTGTAGCCTGATGACAATCAAAATAGTTTGTTAGACTGAAGTGTGACGGGTGTTTAATTGATGGAATAGCGAACAGTGCAGATCCTGACCAGACTGTGCGCATTCGCAGGCAGATCTGGATCTACACTGGCCACAAAATCAATACGCACCATTTCTCCAGCCACAGCCACATATAATAAGAGATGCTATTTGTGTGACATGCCCAGTCGTGGCATCAGGGTTCATAGGAAATATATTCGGCTATTAGAGAGTTTGAAAGCATGTGCAGGTATCTAGTGAACAGAACACACACTAAGCACATTCTAAAGAAAAATACATTAAATCTGTGACACGCAAACTGTAACATTATTCCATGTAACTGATACTACCATGTCTTGTTCCCTATGAATGTCTTTCCTAAACTCATATGTGTGTGTGTCATATAATCTGGCAGTGGACGGCTATGGTGTTTATACATTTATATATGGCAAATCATTAAATCTAGATCACAAATGACAACATGCATGATGTACAACTCCCAGACAAACAAAATATATGTATGCCGTCACATATGATTGAAAAAGTCACCATGCAGACACCTTGAGACGACACCCCAAATTGCTGCGGACATAATCTTTGACATATTCCCGCCTAGGCAAATATGTCCGCGAACATAATAACTCGTCAGTAAATAATCACACCTTTCAACCCAACGTATTGATCAGTATAGCCTATTTCACCAACATTGCAAAGTATACTTATCTAGCAAAGTATACTTTGAGGGAGAAATTTTCAATTTAAAGATAAATTTATATTAATTTTTATTATACTGAATGCATTACATTATCACAGCCATTTTGGCTGTGATAATGTAATACATTCAGTATAATAAGTCTGCATTCTTTTAATCATCAACTATATGCAGTCGTTAGCTCTATATGACATAATTAATTTCGAGGAAAATAAATGATTACTCCCTCAAGGTATATTTGCAGATAATAAGTATACTTTGCAATTTTGATGAAATCGGCTACATATGGGAAAAAGGGCTTGCTCGCACCCCACGAACCTCCTCTGGCGACGTTCCTGACATAAACACACGCTATTCATAAACACATGCATTATCGCTGTGTAAACAAAGCTTGTATTTATACATGCGACAAATTCAATTTTGTTACTTCCATTCCTGGAGTCAGTGACCTAAGCCGGTTCTAGATCCATGCCAAACACGGGGTCATGCGGGTGGTTCCAAGTCAAATCGTCCCCTGTCCAAACCGTCCCCATACCAAATCGTCATCAGTCATAAGGACGAAATGACTTTTTTTGGTAAAATCTTCCCCAGTCTTATATATACATGTATATATAGTTATTTTGAAGACCTTATTGTGTACCAATAATGTGTAATTCATTTTTGAAGCATACTTTACATGTATATAGGTAGGAAATTACACATTGCAGGAAAATAAAGAAACACAAGAACATGTATGTAATGTGGTATTTCAACTGTATTACCAATATGCATGTACGAATAGCACCATATGTCAGACAAACACTCAAAATGTGTAACAAATATAACAAGGAAAGTCTAGCGAGATCCATGATAATCGGTGAACAATTGGTCCAATTACGCACCCTAACTTGAGCTATGCCTTCCTCACGTAGCATGTAAAATGTGTAACAAATATAACAAGGAACGTCTAGAGAGATCAGTGATAATCGCTGAACATTTGGTCAAATTACGAACAAATCTCACTCAGAACAGAACAATCAAACGTTTAATCTGTCGACGGTGCCATGATGGTCGAGCAGATTCGTAACAGCTGGGTGGTGGAGATAGCTTCATCGCGGTAGTCGGCCCATGCCTGGAACAGCTTCGCCTGGACGCGACTGTACCGGGACCTCTGGTACTTCCTGAGCCGCTGCTCGCTGACCAGGCTCACATGCATACCGGCGACTTGAGCTTCCTGGTGCAGCTTCATCACCAGGTTGTGGAATGGTGGCGTTCCCCCGGCGCGGAAGTTGACACGGCGGTGCCACCCTGTAACATTGAAGATATGAACGTACATATTTCATTGTGATCATTTATATATGTATTCTATGTCCGTACATCAAATTATATTTAAACATACGTGCTTCGATACACTTCGATATACATTTAATTAATTAATTTACGATGTTATAAAAGATATTTTTGCATTGCTTACCCTCGACGTCATTGTTCGTCCTCACCGATTGTCCGTAGACAGACCAGTTCTCCGGGGGCCAGACGAACGACTGCATCCATGTATTCTCCACGTAGGCGATGAGTGGGTCCATGTGGTCTGGGGCGTAGTCCTTCAGCTCGCCGAACGTCTCGTCGATGTGCTCGGCTGGGAGGAATGGCAGGGCAAGCAGCTTCCTCACGAACTTGTGAGCGAGATACACGAGCTATACACTGACTTTCAATGAATGAATCTTTGAAAATTTGAATTTTCTTATATTTAAGGGTGGGAAATGGCTCGAAGACCTTCCATACCCGGGCATGTGCCCGTAAATGATCAGGCCAATGGCCGTTGGCCCATTTGTTTCCGAATTTACTAATATATGCGATACAGTCGAAATATGTGCATTAAATGAAGGAGACGATGAGGCGGTGAGTTTAACCTAGTTAGTTCATTCTCCTATTGCACAATGCCGATATGTCAGACCGCGAAGAGGGCCGAGTGTGCGTGCACATGATATATGAATACTCAGCCGTTACATTGTTATATTACCTGCTAATGCTATTAGAGGGTTGGACGAGGCAAGACAGAACAAGCAGAGACGGATCCACGTGATATGGGCAAATCCAACGCCCACAGAGGAGCAACAGCACAGGCCGAGCCGGAGCCGAGCCGGAGCCGAGCCACCGACCCGTCAACAGCAGACCGGGACACTGCAGCCAGTGATAACAGGAGGCTCCGCACCGCAACCGCCACCCGCAGCGACGAGGAGCCAGGCAAGCCATGCCCAAGCCACCCACAAGGCCGCCACTGGCAACCCCCATGCAGCTCATTCCGCCACAGATCCCAAGGCGCATATAGCATGACACTGTCCAGTATGCAACACAGAGTCCACAGAGGCCTAGGCCACCTCCCACTGAGTGGGTGGTAGACACGAGCGAGGCCTTGTCCCCGAGGAGGGGGGACTAAGTTTGTTTTTGTTTGGTTCTGTTCTTCTCTTTGTTGGTGTCGTAGGCGTCTGGCTACACCGCGAGGACCGCATCTGGTTTGTGTTTGAGTGAGCTGTATGCATGAAAATCACAGATGCCCTTATCTGGATTGTGTATGTATATGTTGTGGGTGCGTGCCTATCTAAGTGTGTCTGTCAGGGTTATGTCCAATGTCATATTGACTTGGCTCATCTACTACCCTAAGGGCGAAATAGCTGGTCCCCATAGGGCCAGCTTCTATTGCTTGACTATATGGACAATATGATGAGACCACTATGCCCGGCTCGACGACTAACTGCACAGAAACAGTTCGGCGTTTTGAGGTATATTGACGAAGGCAGTAATCCTCCGTTCTTGTGCTTCTGTCTTCTAGCGTCGTGTCTGTATGGAGTGGATCCACCGGTTATTTGTGACACCCGGGTTCACCAAGCACTCCAGGCTTTCAATCGGCGGGAGCAGCTTCTCTCTTCTATGACTTCATATGTTGACTTGGTCGCCTTAGTGGTTTTACCGGACACAATGGGTGTGTGAGTTTATATTTGTTTATGTTATGCATATTCTTTACTACATTACACGCTGCTGTGCGGAGTATTGTGTACATGTATAATGCCTATGCGTGTATGGGACCGTCCGTGTTGGGCGGAAGTAAGCTAAGTTATTGCGTGCTTGGATGTAGTAAAAAATACAAAAAAACTGTCACCCTGCCATTCGGGACGAGACACACGTAAGGGAGCTATGAGCCGCCCCGTGTCTCGCGCGGTCTATCATAAGATGGACTGAGTGGACTTATGGGTGAAATGAGTGTATTACGTCCGCAGATTCTGAACTCCCTGGACGCGTGCATGGGATGGACCAGACCAGTGTGACCTAGTGAGAGTCGGTGATATTTGTCTACTTACTAGACAAGTATCGGTGTACCTGGATGCGGTCCTCTCGGTGTCGCTTCGTTGGTGACGCATTGGTGCTACAACAAATCTTGGGAGAACAACATGTATGGTTATTCAGCATCAATTGTATGGTCCCTATCTGTTTCGTGTATTGAAGATGGGACTCCTGGTTATGCTATGCATTGTTGCATATGTACATATCATGGACATGTATACATATGTGTATTATGATTACTCCTCGGCGACAGTGTGGACCTAGACGTATGTGTTCCTATATCTTTTTTAGTGATGTATTATCGGGCCAATTTTAAAATTACATTACAGTTAAAATACAAGTTTATATTAGAGCGGCACTTGTTTCAGACTTGGAATTATATCTATAATGCATGTTGGCCGGTTTTGGGGCAAGTAGCTTGCTGGAGATCGTTAGAGTGTTCTGGAGTTGTTGACTATTTTAGTGACATCAGCCGTCAGTTATTGGCATCGACATACTTAGCTACCCCGATTCATTTATGCTACCCTCCCTTCGACCAGACCGCTATGCAGTTATTTGGATTGTGACGTATTCGGGTAGAGGCTATGTTCAACCAAAGTCATTGCTCACTCGAGTACAGTGCTATTTTCGAATAATGTGTGTGCCTTGGGTAATTGCTTTTTTTTTGTATATTATTACTGTTTCTAACGGCTGATATCGCAGGGGTTCGGGGCGACTTTACGGTTCCCGACAACGATATCCACACGACACCAGCCGTCCCGGAGCTTCGCAGAGACCGAAAGAAGCCGTGGCATTTTATGCACGGATCGATGTCAGTCTCTGCGAGTCCAGTATATTTTGTTATCAGACGGTGAAAAAATCGCGATCGTTTTATATTCAACGGGCGGCAGTAACAAAATAGACGATCAACGGATTCGCTCAAAAATCAAAAAAATGTATTGTTCAATACTAAAAATAAACTTTCGACAATCAAAATAGTTCCACCCTAGTACATTAATTACTCAATCAGTGACTCCGTCAATGGAAATAATTCGGGACGAGTGCTGTAATTACTCGGTATTATGGGATTAGCAAACTAATCAGTAAGTATAACCCTTTCTTGGATGCAGCCGAATGTTTGTGAATCGGGTAAGTGGTAACAGACATCATAATTAGCACTATAATTATTTGTTACAATCAACGCAATTATCGCCGGCAAGTGGACATGTTACGAAACATAGGAATACTTTCTCTGCTCGTAGTAAACTATATGCATTTATTATTTCTACAAAATATGAAGAAAAAATCACAATACCAACATTGGTCTTAACACGATATATATAATACATTATTATATGCTACAATAAACGAAATAAAACATCCATAATACATATAATTAAATTGTAAATATATATATATATATATATATATATATATATATATAAGACTGGGACGAAATGACCATACTGAGGACGAATTGACCAAACTGAGGACGATTTGGTATAGTATGAGGACGATTTGATCACAAACTGAGGACCGAATGACCAAACTGAGGACGCGGATTTGGACAGGGGGGACGAATTTGGGACTGAGGACGATTTGACCGGATACCATGCGGGTTGATTTTCATGAGTTATTTCCCCTTTTTTGACGGAAACGTCTACTTTCACTTTCAAAATCTCCATCTCACCCCCACATCAAGTCGCACACAGAAAACTTTAACCTGCATGTGTAGAGCATGCAAATAATATAATAAAATGTTTGGCACAGACATACCTTTCCTGTAGCATCTATTGTATTTATCTCTCTGTCATAATAATAACAATCAATGCCGGTGTCCTGAGAAATTACTCCTTGTTGCTAAGCTGTACCAGGACTGGTTTACCATCTATATTATTCATAAGTTGACTGTGTCCTATAGCAATGGATGCGAAGGACGTGTTAAAGATCGCCGCCACCGGCTTGTCGGGAATATTCAGCGGCGCAGCGTTTTACATCAATGCCGGAGATCACCCTGCCCGGGCCCTGCTGGACACGGAGAACTACCGGAAGCATTGGGCCGAGGCCTTTCACAGAGCCAAGAAGTTCCAGGTACGTGATACATGTAACCTTCAATGACAAAGTCATTACTATGTTGGTTGCAGTTATTTAGTAATTAGTATAGTAATATTCCAGTAAATTAGGTTTGAGGAATTTGATTCCTCAAACCTTTTGTTTTCGTTGGTTTTTTTTTTTTTTTTTTTTTTTTTTTTTTTTTTTTTATTCAGCCGTTCAGTCTACAGCCCAAACCGCTGGTCGGATCGACTTCAAATTTTGTATACCGATTCGCATCAACAGTGAGACGAGAATAACGCAATTTTCAGAATTCTCATGACGTCACTTTCTACGAAACCGGAAGTGACGTCATATATCATATAATTCCCTATAACTTCCTTATTTTCCAACCGATTTCAAAAATTCTTTTTGAATTGTAAAGCTGCGAGAATTCTCTATCTTCGCTTCGCTGACAATGTTTGGCTATCTGCTCAAATGAGAGAGCTATAGACATGTGAAATTGAGAAAAATGAAAAAAATCAACAATTTCAGATTTTTATTTTATTTTAAGGGTGGTCTTTGAAAACAGTTTCCAATTTGTACAGTAATCTCAGCAACATAATTTTTTGACAGCGTCACGCGGGACATTCATCCGCACAGAAGATGATATTTTTCAGAGCAATGGCTTGAATAGTTTCTGATTCTATTGTCTTTCAAACTTGGACGTTTTTTTTCAATTTTTCAAATTTGAAATGGTCATAACATTTTTATTATCTAACCGATTTCAAATATTTTTTTTGCATTAAAAAGCCAACAAAATTCTCTATCTCCGTTTCGCTGGTAGTTTTTGGCTATCTGCCCAAATGAGAGAGTTGTAGGCATTTGAAGTTTTTAAAAAAAATTAGAATGGTCATAACTTCCTTATTATTCAACCGATTTCAAATATTTTTTTTGCATTAAAAAGCCAATAAAATTCTCTATCTCCGGTTCGCTGGTAGTTTTTAGCTATCTGCTCAAATGCGCGAGCTACATTTTTTTTTCAATTTTTCAAATTTTAAATGTGTTCATAAGTTTGTTATTATCTAACCGATTTCAAATATTTTTTTTCCATTAAAAAGCCAACAAAATTCTCTATCTCCGTTTCGCTGGTAGTTTTTGGCTATCTGCCCAAATGAGAGAGTTGTAGGCATTTGAAGTTTTTAAAAAAAATTGAAATGGTCATAACTTCCTTATTATTCAACCGATTTCAAATATTTTTTTTGCATTAAAAAGCCAATAAAATTCTCTATCTCCAATTCCCTGGTAGTTTTTAGCTATCTGCTCAAATGCGCGAGCTACATGCATTTGAAGTTTGAGAACGAGCATATAAACTTAGCCGCCTAGAACAGTGTGTACAGCTGACAAACTTCGAGGTGGAGGCCAGACAGGTATGGTGGGCTGTATCAGACATTGGTTTTATATGCGAACTGACATGCTGTGAGTGCTTTAGAATCGTCTTAACTTCAATGTCAGACTAGGGGGTTAACGGTACACATTTCGTAGAACGTTATATAATGAAAAATGCTTAGAATAGTCAAGCGATTCTGAAAATACAAAACTTTATTTTTTCAATTTCATTGGAATTGCATCAATTTTTTTTGAGTTTCATATGTTTTCGTCATTGGCAATGTCTTCTAATCACTTTGCCAGTGTACGTTTGTCAGTACATCAAGCCTCAAACCGTTGATGCAGCTTCAGCTGCTCTAGTTTATTTTCTTTGTTGTTCAACATAATCATGATAATTATACCGATGAAAGCCGAAACAGGCCGAATGCATTTTTCAAATTTGAAATGGTCATAACTTTTTTATTATCTAACCGATTTCAAATATTTTTTTTGCATTAAAAAGCCAACAAAATTCTCTATCTCCGTTTCGCTGGTAGTTTTTGGCTATCTGCCCAAATGAGAGAGTTGTAGGCATTTGAAGTTTTTAAAAAAAAATTGAAATGGTCATAACTTCCTTATTATTCAACCGATTTCAAATATTTTTTTTGCATTAAAAAGCCAATAAAATTCTCTATCTCCAATTCCTGGTAGTTTTTAGCTATCTGCTCAAATGCGCGAGCTACATGCATTTGAAGTTTGAGAACGAGCATATAAACTTAGCCGCCTAGAACAGTGTGTACAGCTGACAAACTTCGAGGTGGAGGCCAGACAGGTATGGTGGGCTGTATCAGACATTGGTTTTATATGCGAACTGACATGCTGTGAGTGCTTTAGAATCGTCTTAACTTCAATGTCAGACTAGGGGGTTAACGGTACACATTTCGTAGAACGTTATATAATGAAAAATGCTTAGAATAGTCAAGCGATTCTGAAAATACAAAACTTTATTTTTTCAATTTCATTGGAATTGCATCAATTTTTTTTGAGTTTCATATGTTTTCGTCATTGGCAATGTCTTCTAATCACTTTGCCAGTGTACGTTTGTCAGTACATCAAGCCTCAAACCGTTGATGCAGCTTCAGCTGCTCTAGTTGTATTTATTCTTGTAAATAATTGACTTTTATTTGCAATTATAATTTCAGTTAACTGGATTCGGACAATGTAGGCTATTTTTAGCCACAACGTACTCGGATTTGATTACCGTATTGGATAGGCTACCATAGGCACTGTGTGGTATGAATGACAACCAACCGTGATATTTAAAAAAAAAAATTATCTTATATTTAAGGGTAGGAATTCGCTCGCGGACCTTCCAAACCCGTGCATTGAACCCAAAAGTGGCAGGCCAATGACCGTTGGCCCGTTTGTTTCCGAATTTACTAATATCTGCCATACAGTCGAAATATGTGCATTAAATGAAGGAGGCAATGATGCGGTTAATTTAACCTAGCCCAACCGTGATATCCAACTTAACTCAGATATAATAATAAGCTAAGGTGTGACGGCAGCCATTTTTTCAACCAACGGAAGTGACGTGATTTACCTTGGGCCCGGCTCGATAATTGTAGGTTAGCAATGCGCGTGAAGGCCTGGAACCCTGTTACTTGTGCATGGTTCTCGGCCTTTACGCGGATTAATAACTTACAATTATCGAGCAGAGCCCAAGGTAAAGACGTCACTTCCGTTGGTTGAAAAGATGGCTGCCGTCACACCTTAGCTTATTATGATATCTGAGTTAAGTTGGATATCACGGTTGGTTGTCATTCATACCACAAAGTACCTATGCTTATTATTATTAAGTTGGATATCACGGTTGGTTGTCATTCATACCACAAAGTGCCTATGTAGGCTACAACAAACTCGAAGCAGTATGTAGATCTGCGTCCTGTACCCGGGTGAACTCGTTTGCATACCATTTCGTACACATGCCATTTTGTACCCGGTTTGGTAATTTCATATCCATATCTTAAATTTTTCTCATTTATTTTCATAAGCTAATTAATTATTGTATTACAAGTATTTAAAACGATTTATGATGTTCCATAAAAGTAAAAGGCAAACTGTTAATATTTTTTTTCATTAAAAGTTATGTTATTGTGATTTTTAAAATGGGTTTGAAAACAAAATGCATAAGATGTATAAATATATATATACTTGCATAACTTTTGATCAGATTATAATGTTTGTATGTAGTTTTCTACCAATGGAGTATATTTTCATTATCTAATAGTTTACCAAATATACTTTGAAGTTTCTATTTTTTTCTATGTCATTGTCATTTCCCCTTTGTTTAAGCCCAGCTTGGCTGTGGCTGGGTCGTTAGCGGGTGCAATTGCGTGTTACCTGGACCAAGACTCTGATACCGGGTACCTATGGGGTGTCGGTGCTGGAATCTTTATCACCGTGCTCCCGTGGACCAAGTTCCTCATGATTCCAGACAGTATTAAGCTGTTGAAGGACGACGTCTTTGACACAGCAGGTTAGTGTACAAAATACACCATACCACATACACTAAAAATGCAATAGGCATAACTTGGAAGAACAGCAACAAACAAAAGTGTTCTATGGTAATAAAACACACCATTTCATAAAACAACTTTAAAATTAAGAGAAATACATTAGAAGATCAACCACAGACAAACGTGTTCTACTATACCGTAGAACACTTTTGTTTGCGGCTGTTCTTCAAATTAAAGTTATGCCTATTAATTTATGTCAGCTGTTGAAGCTTTGACACAAAGACACAATTTCGTAAACACTAACAAATTATTGGCATAACATTGAAGAACAGCCGCAAACAAAATCGTTCTACTGTCGAACACTTTTGTTTGTGGCTGTTCTTCTTTAAAGGTACATGCATGCCCACGCAGTAGACACAAAATGTTCTTTATAGGAATTAAATAAGTGTATAATTATGTCACTTTTCCACAAGTTCTAAAATTTACGAGTGCCCGCTATACAAATATAATCATTTATTAATTATAAATTTACGGTTAGCGACGCGCGGCGGTAACAGTCTATTTGGATAATGTGCGGGGACGACTACTTTCACGTGACGTCTTGTGGTGCGCATGCGCAGTATACAACGCGCGCCAGTAGGCTTCCCAATATGTAAACAAGAATATCAACATGTCGAAACGTCCAGGACGGAAATTGTATGAAACGGCGTCGGCCAAAAAAAAGGCGAAATGTCTGAGGGACAGGCAGTACAGAGAGAGAGAGATAGTGGTTAATATTGGCAACCAGATCACCAAATGGAAAGAGTTACGTGGAGATTTAGATTTGAACTCGAACAGAGATTTTTCTTCTCAACTCCCGATACTTCAATGCGCATGTCAAAGATGTGATATGATTGACCGTGTCACGTGACGCGTATTGGTAAAAATAGCACGAGGTTGGAAAATACCCTTTTGGTAAAAATAACACGAGGTCGGAAAATACCCTTTCTGGTCGCGGCATATACAATGCGATTTAACACCAATTAACACGCGCCGTAATTAAAAATAACTCGTTAGTGGGTAGACAAATGGCTCATATAAGGCTAAACAGAAAATTAAAAGTAGAGGTACATTGTAACCTGCTGCGTGGGCATGTACCTTTAATGTTAAGCCTATTAATTATTTCCATTCCAGGTATGATTGCACTCATAAATATGCTTACCAGATACAAATCTATAATAACAATAGTTTTTAATAATCTATAATCTGTTGCATCACTTTCTGGGCATATATGAAACCCAGTTCCTTTACC
>CM055281.1:62667787-62688961 GCA_029237695.1 Conchocele bisecta
CCAGGTTAGTTGGCTCCAGGAGAGATAGCTTCGAGTTCACGATGGCCACGGCACCCTGGGGGTAACGATTGATTGATGTGGGTTTAACAGCAAGGTCGTATACAGATGGGACAGTACAGTTATTTTACCCAATTCAAATTCTGAAATACCCAATTGCTACAGAAAGGAAACTCAATTACTAATTCCGTATCTGGAGCCCTGCAGCAGACGGCAACATTTAATTCAGCTTTGTACTGGATAGCACACCCTCTGAATCAATGTATCGTCAATGTAAACATAAATCAACAGTAGATTTATCAGAATACTCGATATGACTGACCGCCAATGTAGCCAGGGATTCCGCTGGCAATCGCCAATTTCGCAATTGGCGATAAAAATAAACAATTGGCGATAAAAATTTACATTTTTTTCGAAAATTGTAATTTTTTATCGCCAATTGTTTATTTTTATCCTATTTGTTTTTTTTTTGTTTTTTTTTTGTTTTTTTTTTTGGATTTTCTTTTTTTTGAAGTGGCGATTTTTTTATTTTCCCCAGCGGAATCCCTGTGTAGCACAGTGGTTTTCTCATGCAAATATCATCCGGTCACAATGAGTGACAACTATTGACAGCTGATAACGGATAAACTTGATATCAAACAAGAAAATGTGCAATCGCTGCTAAAGACGTCTGTAGCGTGACAGGGTTGATGCGTAGACTATTTGTCTGTTAGCCCGAGCCGTGGCGAAAACTTACCACCAAGCTTTTGTTGTGGGTGTCGGCAGTCAGCAGACCCTGTAAAAAACAATGGAGTTTTCAAATATGGATATAATGCTTGATTGTTTTTTTTTCTTCTGTTCAACAGCAGGGTCATATATAGACGGGAATGCATCTGTATCGCGCAGTCTGATCTTGGCCTATGTCCGATATTCAGTCACCAAAGCAGCTTTGCCATCGTCAGCGATGCTAGTCGGTAATAGATCAGGATGTACAGTGGTTGTAAATGTCCAGTTTGGCCTGGACACTGGACACACTGGGAGGCCCCCAGAGTGTCCAGTTTAGAGGTTACACTCACTGGGAACGCCCTAGGTTAAACATCGGATCTCTGTTTTATGGATGTTCTTCAAAATTCTGAAAAATATACTCACCACTTTATCGGGACTTGTATTGCCCATTGCGGCCTCTAGACGATCTAGTCTTTCCTGCAGACTGGCCACCTAAACATACAAATACATAGGTTCAATCAGTTTATTATTGCTTGTCGTCTGTTATTTTTTTAACTACTTATAGCCCACAAATTTATAGCCTGGCCTCGTCTATTGAGTACTACGGAATGCATAATATTTTGACAGCAGATATCAACACAAGCCACTTCAATCTGATTTGTGCTGGTAAATACATGTACCATGAATTTGATAAATAACGGGCTTCCCTGAGATGGGTAGTCAGTGTACAAAGTGCTCGCTAAAAGCTATAAACTCAATTTGCCGACTAGGGACGATCGATTGCGTGCCAATACAGTATGATTGCAACACTACATTATTCTTCATAGAGAGGTTCGAGGGACCAGGTGGGACTCAGGTGGTGATCACAAGAATGTTACACCAATATCAGCGACATACCTTAGCATTGCGACTGAACTGCGCCTGTTCAGGCCGATAGAACAGTTCGTATGTAACGTGATCCCCGGTCACACTCTTATCCTTGGGCGCACCCCGAACTGCGGGCGCCTGGCTCGGCTTGAAAGACTCGAGTTGGGTCAGCAACCGCCTGGTAATAGATACAGACAAATACCATAGGGAACAGGCACGTACGCAGGAATTAATTTAGGGGGGTGCGTTATTGACGGCGCAAAGAGCTAAACATTGTTTTTTTGCACATTCACGGCCAGACCTCGGCAGATTAACCATTTCACCCCTAAATAACTGGTATAGATTTTGATATGTTAATTTTGCAACCCATTCCAATCATCACAAAATGATTTTCAGACCAGTCCATTTATGAACATGAGGTGTTTTTGTTCTCAAAATTATGAAAATTACTTGCAAAAAGTGCAGATCCTGATGAGACGGCTTGTCACGAACCGGCTCATCTGGATCTACACTTTTTGCCAATACCACTATACAGGCCTGTGGTGTTGAACGGGTTAAGGGGGAGCATACGCACCCCCTCTGCGTATGGGCCTGGGGAAAGTGAAATTGAATGGGTGTAACGTCCCAGCAACAGCTACGGTCATGTAGATTTGGTACCACGGCTTAAGGTCTCATCCGAAAACAGGTAGGATGAAAATACTATGAAAGTATTTTTGATGCCCTAGACGAGGTTTGAACCCACAACCTCCGGATTGGAAGTCTGGTGTGCTAACCCCTAGTCCACAACCCATCCCTGCAAATACAATACAAACCTAAAATATTCGGACACCATTTGCTTTGGAAAATAAAATTTGGTGGCCACTACTCACTTGTTTAATGTTCCCAAGGTCTATCGTTTACACTGGATTAATGGTGGCGCGCATGGGGACTCAGGTAAATCTTATGTTTCATCAATACCACTACGGTTTCTTCCTTTTAATGATGACCATGTTCCAGCCGTTAACACTACGAGTCCGCCAATACCAAATTTAGCAGCATTACTTACGTACCGGTCTGAACATTCTGCAGAGAAATTTGAATCAGACGGAATCAAACTTTGTTTAAACTTGGCCCGATTAAAATTTCTCTCGTAGTGTTAACGTCAAGGTGATGGTCAATCTTAGTGACCATACTCACTTCTGTAGTGCCCCGAGTGGGTCAGACAGGTCGATACAGGCGTCGGGTCCCAGTAACTTCTCTAGGTGAAGGTCAGTGAGCTGGTGTTGGAGGTACTCCAGCTGTTGACCGATCATCACCGGTGACAGTTTCTCCGCCGACGATTCCTCCTTCACGTTCTCCTGTAGTGAAGATAGATTGGAAGAAATAGAGAATAGTAGGTTAGTGCCGTGAATGGGAAAAAATATCTGGCAAGGCTTAGGAAACGGGATGGGCGAGGCTCTGCCGAGCCCATCCCGTTTCCGAGCCGCGCCAGATATTTTTCCCATTCACGGCACTAACCTACTATTCTATTTATCCCGTCAACACCTACTAATGGCTTTAAAATGCAAAAAAATAATCCCAGCCACTGCATATATTCATACGCAGTGATTAGGTCGTATTGACAGGATATCAAAAATGTTTCACGGCACCGTGTTTCACGGCACATGCCGAGGAATTTCTACCGTTTCCGAGCCGAGTCTGATAGTTGATATTGTGATTACCTGGCTACTGTCTTTCGATATCAAGTTTATCAGGCAAGGCTATGAATCAAATAGGAATTCCGAGGTTCGTCAAAGAAAAATTAAAGTGAATGGGTTTAACGTCTCAGTATTAAACAGCTAAGGTAAACCACAATTTAAAGTCTCATCCGACAGACCAGTGGGATGGAAATAATATGAAACTATTTTTGATGCACAAGGCAAGGTTTGAACCCACAACCTCTGGATTGGAAATCAGTCTAACCCCTAGGTCACAACCCATCCTGGAAACCATTTTAAGTCCGAGCCTGATAAATTTAATATCCAGACACAAGGCGTAGCCTGTTATTCTATTTATCAGATAAAGTTTTATGCCAAGCCTGATCTCGATCTACACTGGTTGCAAAACCAACAAGCCCTATTTCTCCAGTCACAGCCACATAAATATGAAACGGCTGAGCAAATGGGCCCTATTACATTATCAACGACTCAAAATATTGGCGCTCAGTAGATTCGAATCAAACTTACTGCAGTGACAGAAAGGTAAGCAACGGTCCTGGGAGTGGGAACAGTTCCAAATGCCAAATCCTCAAAATGCAGGGATTCCGCTGGCGATCGCCACTTTCGCAATTGGCGATAAAAATAAACAATTGGCGATAAAAAATTACAATATTCGAAAAAAAAAAAAATTGTAATTTTTTATCGCCATTTTTTTTTTTTTTTGAAGTGGCGATTTTTTTTTTCCCAGTGGAATCCCTGAAAATGGCTAAACAAACATATTTTTGCACCCACACATGCGTAAAAGTGTGCTTCAAATGTCGAAACATTAATATTTTTCTGCAATTATCAGGAACATCAAATCCTGATTTCAGGATATATCTTGAAAATTCCCACCACTAATAGAGAATACCAGGCTAGTGTCTTTCGATGAATTCCTACTGTTTGCGAGACAAGTGACAAAGTTGATATTTCTTACATAGATAATACCACGCTAGTGTGTCTCGATATCAAGTTTATCAGGTCGGGAAATGCGTAGGAATTCTGAGGCTCGGTGGGTATTGTATTAATTTTGTATTGAATTCATTCGGATGGGATTCACATGGGTGGACTTCAGGGGCCCGTTTCACTAAACTTCGTACGACTAAAAATATGCAGCCTATGCTCAATAAATGTAAATCCAATATTTGTTTACAAGAAAAAGTTGTTAATGTGAAATTTACAGACTATTATAATTTTGCACTTACGAACATTTTAGTCGTAGGAAGTTTAGTGAAACGGGCCCCAGAACGACACAATGGATGATAATAAAGAAGTCAAATTTCAAGCCAATTGGCTGTGGGGTTGTACATAACTGTGGTACTTTAGACAAATCCGACAGATAAACAGATGGACGCCCGGACGTGACACCCCTTAAGTGGTACATCCATTCACAGCATTGTTTTCAAACAAAAGAATGACCAACTAAGATTAGAAACAACAGGCTTAACCCATTACATTCGGAATACACCATACAAGGGTAGGAAATTTTTAAAATATTTTATTTTTGTTATTTCTCAATGAAAATATATGTTGTGACCACTCATTTGAACCGTCTCGATGAGACGGTTCAAATGGTGGTCACGACATATATTTCTGAGCTCATATAAATATAATATTTAGGATTTTCCACAAACAAAATGGTGAATCCTCAGCATGAAATGGGTTAAGTGGTTACGGAATAAGTTCCATTGTTTTCTTTTGTCTTAGGCTACACCTCCAACCACCTAAGACCCCAATTATGTGCCCGGACGGACGGACAGACAAACAGATGATACTGGTACATAAGGTCATATAAAAAGAAATTTAAGTAAAACATACTTTGATTCTATTGACTTCCTCACTAAGTTCGCGGATCTCGTGTTGCAGGCGAGTAAACTTCTGTTGTGGCGACTCGATCTTACCCGCACCATCCTCCAACTGCAAAAACATCAAACACCGACAACTGACAGAAATAACACCTTTAACCCCACAGATCATACGGCTAATATGTAAAAACAGTCTAGATCCAGATGAGCTGGCTCATAACAATTCTCTCAGGATCTGCAGCATTTTTCAGTATTGTTCAACTCCACATTTTCTCATTTGACAATGGACAGTCCAAAAATTAGCATGGGTAGGCCAATGTTGGATATTTAGGGATGGATGGCAGGCGCCGATCCAGGATTTTGGGTTGGGGGGGGGGGTGGGGGGGGGGGGGGCGCAACTATTTTGCAATACTTGACTATATTATCGAACGAGACATGCTCGTTTGATAATATAGTAAAGTATTGCAAAATAGTCGAGATAGCGCTAGAGGGGTCCGGGGGTATTCCCACCCGAAAATTTTTGCAAATCTACATCGCATTTGCTGCGTTTGGTGCATTTTGGAGCAAAAATATTGACACTGTCACAGTATGTTTAGACATGATTTTTGATTGAAAACGTTTAAATTTTGAAACAATAAGAAAACGACCGAAAAATACATGGAATACATGGCACTTGGCATGAAACGTTCCTTGTAACTTGTAAAAACTCTTTACTCGGCGAATTTTAGGGGGGGTGCGTGCCGGGTCCACCCCCCCCTGAATCCACCCATGGATGGGTTAACTCAACATAGATTTGGATCATTGCAGTATCTGATTAGTTATAAATCGTCGTTAGACTTACATGTATATGGATAGAAAAAAACATTATTGTGCATGTAACAGGAGAAATGGGGCACACAGCCAGATACTGGCACCCGTTTCACTAAACTTCGTAGGACTAAAATGTTCGAAAGTGCAAATTTAGAAATGTCTGGAAATTGAAATTGATGGATTTACATTTATTGCATATGCAGCCTATGCTCAATAAATGTAAATAAAATAATTCTTAACAAGAAAACAGTGTTAATGTACAATTTACAGACTATCATAATTTAGCACTTACGAACATTTTTGTCGTACGAAGTTTAGTGAAATGGGCCCCTGATCTATAGCATTTGCTACCGATGATGGTTGTTTGTCCGACTGAATGCCAAACTGTGTAGATCCTGATCAGATGTGCAGATGCACAGGCTGGTCTGGGTCTACACTACCATCCATAGACAGTGATAGACAGGGGAGATAACAGGGGAGATAATTTGGTAATACAATTCTGCTATTACTTTATGCACACTTTTAAACATAGCAACTTTTATATATTTACCAAATAAATTAAATTTACAGATGAACTTAAATCTTTTTTTACGGTACTTATATGGGGCTCTAGCACTCCTAGCAGTGTAGGATTTTACAAAAGACAAAATTTAGGGGGTGTGGGGGCGGGGGTAGAGGAAAATAATATTTGACAAATATTCTGGGTGTGGTGCGAGTGGGGGAGAGAATATTCGTGAATACAAGCAAACATATGGTGTCTTACCCAGGGCTCCAGATAAGCTGCGTATTTGCTTAAATACCCAATTAAAATTGCCAAAAACCCAATTGAAATCAGAAGTAGCGAGTATCAAAAAGCATTAAAAAAAACAGACCACAAATAGCACATTTTTCGTATTTTCCATGAAAACACATCTTGTTATTTCATTAGAAACGCCAAGACATGTTTTCATTTCGAAGCAAACTAGTCAATAATTGCAGTCTGTTGATGTGTAAACAGTAGTGCGATTTTATTTTACCAAATTTAAATTTTGAAACACCCAATTGCTTCAGAAATGATGGAGTAACAATACTCAATTAATAATTCCTTATCTGGAGCCCTGGTTACCATTTCATATTCCACTTTAGCATCGTATCCCGTCCTTCTGTTGACACTGATTCTGTCAGAAAAGTCTGAAACACACAGAGGTTTGGATGGAAATGAATACGCACCATCAATGTATTGGTCTGCATCAAGGTATATTCAAGGTGTATGATCAAGTGGTACTAACAACAACAACAAGTACTGATTCAAAGTACGTATTCATTTATAGTGTCCTTATTATGTAACAGATTTTTATGAAATATGGCGCATCAAACACATCTTGTTAAGCTGCACCTGGTGGTTTCTGTATTTTCGCCCAAACTTCTGTCATTTTTGAGAAGAATCGATTTCCGTGTCTTTGACACGGAAATCGATTCTTCGCAAAAACGACATAAGTCTGTGCCAAACTCCCTGGACCACCAAATGCAGCTCATGAAGATGCGTTTGCTGTGCCATATTTCATCAAAATCCGTTGCATTTTAAGGAAAATATCAAATAATACTTACTTTAGAGTGGGCGACGTTGTTGTTGTTGTAACCACGTGATCATGCACCTTGATATTGGTTAACAAAGAAATAAAACCATTTGTTATTGTATGCAAAACATGCCTATGCAAAACATTTGGTCTGTTTGGTGTGTGGATAATGAAGTGAAGAACCCCTTGCTAACTCTATTTTAAAACAGACCAAGTGTTTTGATGTAATATCAAAAGAAGAACTATACATGTAACTTGAACATTAATAAAGAAGAAATCTACATTCATTAAACACTGAACGTTCAAGATCCTATTCAACATAATGTAAAAATCGGGATGTCCATGCTGCGAATCCCTGGCCCAAAAGTTAGTGTGACAACCCTGTAGTACCTATATCTGGTCCTTGTAGCCCCTTGCCTTGGAACTTCCTGTACGCTGCATCCGTGTCCAGATTGATCCGCTCTATACTCTCGCTCTGACTCTCCTCCTGTAACGATAAGTTACAACGTATCAGGTAACTCGCTATGCATTGACCAACATACTTCCTTATTCACCCTACTTTCTCAGCCAATCGCTAGCCAGTATTGCGCTCCACTTATTTCGCATATTGCAATGTCTAACCCCAATACGTTACATACTACCAGATTTAATCATAACGACAACCTGTTCGGCAGGAAATAGAAAATCAATACTTGGATGGGAGGCTGCATTATAAACTGTCTAATTATAAGCATGTTATTGTTCACATACCAAATTTTTATGGAACTACCTTAACAATCCAATATGTGAGCAATAACATAACTTATAGTTCATCCTACTTTCTAAGCCAATCGCTGGCCAGTATCGAGGTCCACTTATTTCACATAGTACACGATTTAACCTCAATATTAAAGTTACATATTACCAGATTTAATGATTAACTGTTCAACAGGAAATGTAAAATCAACACTTGGTTGTGAGGAAGAGGTCTATGGGGATTTAACATGGGCAATCTTTTTTAGAATTTCAGTAATCCTGAACCGATTTTCAAAATTTAACTTTTTTTTTCTTAGATCATTTCCAAGCTATCTAGCTAGGTTTCGGAGTCAATTTACACATTCCTCTACCTCTACCTCAGTCTACCTCTTTTTCCCCCATGTTAAATTCCCATAGAGAAATCAATTTTTCGTAATAAAACCAATATTTGACAAAATTTCACGAAATAAAAAGAAGGCTCATTCTTAAATTTTCCTTTAATTTAATATTATCGAAAAAAATATTGTTTTTGATTTGTTTATATGGCCGTAAAATTTGGGCAGCTTTCGCGAAACAGACAGTAATTATAAATATGTGTATGTTATTGGATTTTGAATGAACTACATTAACAATTCAATATGTGAACAATAACATAACATAACTTATATGTATGGGGGCCGTTTCACCAAACTTTATACGACTAAAATGTTCGTAAGTGCAAAATGTGATAGTCTGTAAATTTCACATCAACACCGTTTTCTTGGATTTACAGTTATTGAGCATAGGCTGCATATGCAGCCTATGCTCAATAAATGTAAATTCATCAATAGAAATTTCCAGACGATCCTTTACAAACATTTTAGTCGTACAAAGTTTAGTGAAAAAAGGGCCCCTGGACTGAGAACAAATTGTAGTATCCTGTATTGTCTATTAATTATTATTAGTGGATACAAATGATTTAATAATCCATTGAAGTATATGGATAAAATACTTTCTGCTGAAAAGTCTTAAAGTTTTGTTTATTTCTCCATAAAATTATATGTTGCTACCACTCATTGAGACAGTTCAAATGAGTGGTAACAATATATATTTTTGAGAAAAATAAATAAAATAGTGACACATTTTCTGAAAAAATTCATGCTTCTATAATTGATTTGGGTTATAATGTGTTAAATGATTTTATAAATTATTACTATAAAACTTAGTGTAAATTTTAAAGAGAGAAGTGGCCATTATTTCTCAAAATTGTGATGTCATTCACAGAACATCGATTCAGAATCAATATCGGCATAATCTTTTATACTTGCTGCGTATTTTCTCGAGGTGCTGTGGACGACCTGATGCACTATTGCCCGAGGCCATTTTGACTGTTCCCCAAATGACCATGAAATAACTGTTTTATTACAGAACCTGTAATGGGCTGTATGTGACACAATGAACATGCATTTGGGGCAGGGTGCATCGACTGACTGATCAAAATTACTTTGAATTTTATGACGTAATCTTCGACAAAATTCCTGACGTCATGATTTTCAAGAGTGTAATAGTTTTGACTATTCCACAGACCCAAATAAGTCAAAACCCGGAGAATTAGTCAAAACTATGTAATATCAACTTATATAGGGACTATTATTAGGGAGTTGGGTAATAACATTGCCTACCGGTTCATTTTTTAGACCTTGTTCTGCCTCTGGAAGATCACTTGTCTCGTATACATCCGGAGAATTCAGGTCCTGAAAGTGAAGGCATTTAAAAACTTGATAGCAAGAGCTGTTTGACAAGAACACAGGTTTTCAGTCGACCAGTACTCACGCAGGATAATTTTGCTCATGAACCAGAGCTGGCATCAATATATTTACAGCCCAAGTGCAGCATAGAAAATTTCTCGATAACAATATAGCATTGTATGAACGTCAACACCGTTCCAAGCTTTATCTGTAGTGAGTAATTTTAACACATCATCCATGAAAAATACGGACAATCAAAAGAAGTCAACATGTCTGAAGTAAGTGAAATGCCTGGATATCCCATTTTTGATGATTTATAGAGTTACCCCACCCACTTATTTTGCTTATGGGAACATAGGTCAAGTAGCAAGAAACAGCATTAAATCACCATTAATTCGATAATAAACGATCCAATGTATGAAATACAAGGTGAATTTTATATCTGCGGAAGAAAATAAATAAAATCCTTACAATTCCCGGTAATTTTGCATATTTTGGATCTGCCATAATTTATTCTTGTTGTTTTTCTACGTTGTTGTTGTATGTCATTAATTCAGGCGCTTATTTTTCGCCTCAATCTCTCTACAGCCGCAAAGACTACAACTTTTGTTGTTACATATGTCGTGAATTGCAGCCACTGATTTATCGCGGAGCCCTTTCTTCTCCGTCAATCATGGTCTCGAATCGCAATTATTGCCCATACAAGACATAGACACGCAAGTGGAATTTCTAACAGCCACCCAGGGGGCGAACTCCATGACGGATTCGATCAGTCCCCATATTTCAATGACACCTTCATTTATTGACTGAAATACATTTATTAGAAAATGATGACTGTTTTTTGAGATTGGTATTCTTTAACACGTATATCTTCAATATTATGTGTGTTGTTTCTTGCCAAAAAAATGCAGACGAGTGGGAATCTTCCAACAATGACGTCACAAAAAAAAGATATAGCACAACACACATAACCAAGCTGAATAACGCTTATATGAGCTCCAGATCAAATATCACACTCCTGTAGCCTGATGACAATCTAAATAGTTTGTTAGACTGAAGAGTGACAGGTGTTTCATTGATGGAATAGCGAACAGTGCAGATCCTGACCAGACTGTGCGGATTCGCAGGCAGATCTGGATCTACACTGGCCACAAAATCAATACGCACCATCTCTCCAGCCACAGCCACATATAATAAGAGATGCTATTTGTGTGACATGTCCAGTCGTGGCTGCGACTGTATTGGCGAGATACAGAATCATTAGAATTTACTGCAGAAGTATTCAGGTGCGCTACCAGGTTCCATAGGGTGTGTGTGTGAACGGTGAAATATGGCACGTTCAGTGGATTATACAAACAAAACAGTACAAAGAAAGAAAGCAAATATAGTCAAAGTGTTTACAAGTAGACTTTAAACTGACTGACACTCCCATCAGGGTTTATAGGAAATATATTCGGCTATTAGAGAGTTTGAAAGCATGTGCAGGTATCTAATGAACTGAACACACACTAAGCACATTCTAAAGAAAAATACATTAAATCTGTGGCACGCAAACTGTAACATTATTCCATGTAACTGATACTACCATGTCTTGTTCCCTATGAATGTCTTTCCTAAACTCCTATTTGTGTGTGTCATATAAGCTGGCAGTGGACGGCTATGGAGTTTATATATATATGGCAAATCATTAAATCTAGATCACACATGACAACATGCATGATGTACAACTCCCAGACAAACAAAATATATGTATGCCGTCACATATGATTGAAAAAGTCACCATGCAGACACCTTGAGACGACACCCCAAATTGCTGCGGACATAATCTTTGACATATTCCCGCCTAGGCAAATATGTCCGCGAACATAATAACTCGTCAGTAAATAATCACACCTTTCAACCCAACGTATTGATCAGTAGCCTATTTCACCAACATTGCAAAGTATACTTATCTAGCAAAGTATACTTTGAGGGAGAAATTTTCAATTTAAAGATAAATTTATATTAATTTTTATTATACTGAATGCATTACATTATCACAGCCATTTTGGCTGTGATAATGTAATACATTCAGTATAATAAGTATGCATTCTTTTAATCATCAACTATATGCAGTCGTTAGCTCTATATGACATAATTAATTTCGAGGAAAATAAATGATTACTCCCTCAAGGTATATTTTGCCAGATATTAAGTATACTTTGCAATTTTGATGAAATCGGCTACATATGAGAAAAAGGGCTTGCTCGCACCCCACGAACCTCCTCTGGCGACGTTCCTGACATAAACACACGCTATTCATAAACACATGCATTATCGCTGTGTAAACAAAGCTTGTATTTATACATGCGACAAATTCAATTTTGTTACTTCCATTCCTGGAGTCAGTGACCTAAGCCGGTTCTAGATCCATGCCAAACACGAGGTCATGCGGGTGGTTCCAAGTCAAATCGTCCCCTGTCCAAACCGTCCCCATACCAAATCGTCATCAGTCATAAGGACGAAATGACTTTTTTTGGTCAAATCTTCCTCAGTCTTATATATACATGTATATATAGTTATTTTGAAGACCTTATTGTGTACCAATAATGTGT
This sequence comes from Conchocele bisecta, assembly GCA_029237695.1. Lineage (NCBI taxonomy): Eukaryota > Metazoa > Mollusca > Bivalvia > Lucinida > Thyasiridae > Conchocele > Conchocele bisecta. Next base: position 62,680,299 of record CM055281.1, read on the forward strand.
AACATAATTCATTTTTGAAGCATACTTTACATGTATATAGGTAGGAAATTACACATTGCAGGAAAATAAAGAAACACAAGAACATGTATGTAATGTGGTATTTCAACTGTATTACCAATATGCATGTACGAATAGCACCATATGTCAGACAAACACTCAAAATGTGTAACAAATATAACAAGGAAAGTCTAGCGAGATCCATGATAATCGGTGAACAATTGGTCCAATTACGCACCCTAACTTGAGCTATGCCTTCCTCACGTAGCATGTAAAATGTGTAACAAATATAACAAGGAACGTCTAGAGAGATCAATGATAATCGCTGAACATTTGGTCAAATTACGAACAAATCTCACTCAGAACAGAACAATCAAAGTTTAATCTGTCGACGGTGCCATGATGGTCGAGCAGATTCGTAACAGCTGGGTGGTGGAGATAGCTTCATCGCGGTAGTCGGCCCATGCCTGGAACAGCTTCGCCTGGACGCGACTGTACCGGGACCTCTGGTACTTCATGAGCCGCTGCTCGCTGACCAGGCTCACATGCATACCGGCGACTTGAGCTTCCTGGTGCAGCTTCATCACCAGGTTGTGGAATGGTGGCGTTCCCCCGGCGCGGAAGTTGAGACGGCGGTGCCACCCTGTAACATTGAAGATATGAACGTACATATTTCATTGTGATCATTTATATATGTATTCTATGTCCGTATATCAAATTATATTTAAACATACGTGCTTCGATACACTTCGATATACATTTAATTAATTAATTTACGATGTTATAAAATATATTTTTGCATTGCTTACCCTCGACGTCATTGTTCGTCCTCACCGATTGTCCGTAGACAGACCAGTTCTCCGGGGGCCAGACGAACGACTGCATCCATGTATTCTCCACGTAGGTGATGAGTGGGTCCATGTGGTCTGGGGCGTAGTCCTTCAGCTCGCCGAACGTCTCGTCGATGTGCTCGGCTGGGAGGAATGGCAGGGCAAGCAGCTTCCTCACGAACTTGTGAGCGAGATACACGAGCTATACACTGACTTTCAATGAATGAATCTTTGAAAATTTGAATTTTCTTATATTTAAGGGTGGGAAATGGCTCGAAGACCTTCCATACCCGGGCATGTGCCCGTAAATGATCAGGCCAATGGCCGTTGGCCCATTTGTTTCCGAATTTACTAATATATGCGATACAGTCGAAATATGTGCATTAAATGAAGGAGACGATGAGGCGGTGAGTTTAACCTAGTTAGTTCATTCTCCTATTGCACAATGCCGATATGTCAGACCGCGAAGAGGGCCGAGTGTGCGTGCACATGATATATGGATACTCAGCCGTTACATTGTCATATTACCTGCTAATGCTATTAGAGGGTTGGACGAGGCAAGACAGAACAAGCAGAGACGGATCCACGTGATATGGGCAAATCCAACGCCCACAGAGGAGCAACAGCGCAGGCCGAGCCGGAGCCGAGCCACCGACCCGTCAACAGCAGACCGGGACACCGCAGCCAGTGATAACAGGAGGCTCCGCACCGCAACCGCCACCCGCAGCGACGAGGAGCCAGGCAAGCCATGCCCAAGCCACACACAAGGCCGCCACTGGCAACCCCCATGCAGCTCATTCCGCCACAGATCCCAAGGCGCATATAGCATGACACTGTCCAGTATGCAACACAGAGTCCACAGAGGCCTAGGCCACCTCCCACTGAGTGGGTGGTAGACACGAGCGAGGCCTTGTCCCCGAGGAGGGGGGGGACTAAGTTTGTTTTTGTTTGGTTCTGTTCTTCTCTTTGTTGGTGTCGTAGGCGTCTGGCTACACCGCGAGGACCGCATCTGGTTTGTGTTTGAGTGAGCTGTATGCATGAAAATCACAGATGCCCTTATCTGGATTGTGTATGTATATGTTGTGGGTGCGTGTGTGGGTGCGTGCCTATCTAAGTGTGTCTGTCAGGGTTATGTCCAATGTCATATTGACTTGGCTCATCTACTACCCTAAGGGCGAAATAGCTGGTCCCCATAGGGCCAGCTTCTATTGCTTGACTATATGGACAATATGATGAGACCACTATGCCCGGCTCGACGACTAACTGCACAGAAACAGTTCGGCGTTTTGAGGTATATTGACGAAGGCAGTAATCCTCCGTTCCTGTGCTTCTGTCTTCTAGCGTCGTGTCTGTATGGAGTGGATCCACCGGTTATTTGTGACACCCGGGTTCACCAAGCACTCCAGGCTTTCAATCGGCGGGAGCAGCTTCTGTCTTCTATGACTGACTTCATATGTTGACTTGGTCGCCTTAGTGGTTTTACCGGACACAATGGGTGTGTGAGTTTATATTTGTTTATGTTATGCATATTCTTTACTACATTACACGCTGCTGTGCGGAGTATTGTGTACATGTATAATGCCTATGCGTGTATGGGACCGTCCGTGTTGGGCGGAAGTAAGCTAAGTTATTGCGTGCTTGGATGTAGTAAAAAATATAAAAAAAACTGTCACCCTGCCATTCGGGACGAGACACACGTAAGGGAGCTATGAGCCGCCCCGTGTCTCGCGTGGTCTATCATAAGATGGACTGAGTGGACTTATGGGTGAAATGAGTGTATTACGTCCGCAGATTCTGAACTCCCTGGACGCGTGCATGGGATGGACCAGACCAGTGTGACCTAGTGAGAGTCGGTGATATTTGTCTACTTACTAGACAAGTATCGGTGTACCTGGATGCGGTCCTCTCGGTGTCGCTTCGTTGGTGACGCATTGGTGCTACAACAAATCTTGGGAGAACAACATGTATGGTTATTCAGCATCAATTGTATGGTCCCTATATGTTTCGTGTATTGAAGATGTGACTCCTGGTTATGCTATGCATTGTTGCATATGTACATATCATGGACATGTATACATATGTGTATTATGATTACTCCTCGGCGACAGTGTGGACCTAGACGTATGTGTTCCTATACCTTTTTTAGTGATGTATTATCGGGCCAATTTTAAAATTACATTACAGTTAAAATACAAGTTTATATTAGAGCGGTACTTGTTTCAGACTTGGAATTATATCTATAATGCATGTTGGCCGGTTTTGGGGCAAGTAGCTTGCTGGAGATCGTTAGAGTGTTCTGGAGTTGTTGACTATTTTAGTGACATCAGCCGTCAGTTATTGGCATCGACATACTTAGCTACCCCGATTCATTTATGCTACCCTCCCTTCGACCAGACCGCTATGCAGTTATTTGGATTGTGACGTATTCGGGTAGAGGCTATGTTCAACCAAAGTCATTGCTCACTCGAGTACAGTGCTATTTTCGAATAATGTGTGTGCCTTGGGTAATTGCTTCTTTTTTTGTATATTATTACTGTTTCTAACGGCTGATATCGCAGGGGTTCGGGGCGACTTTACGGTTCCCGACAACGATATCCACACGACACCAGCCGTCCCGGAGCTTCGCAGAGACCGAAAGAAGCCGTGGCATTTTATGCACGGATCGATGTCAATCTCTGCGAGTCCAGTATATTTTGTTATCAGACGGTGAAAAAATCGCGATCGTTTTATATTCAACGGGCGGCAGTAACAAAAGACGATCAACGGATTCGCTCAAAAATCAAAAAAATGTATTGTTCAATACTAAAAATAAACTTTCGACAATCAAAATAGTTCCACCCTAGTACATTAATTACTCAATCAGTGACTCCGTCAATGGAAATAATTCGGGACGAGTGCTGTAATTACTCGGTATTATGGGATTAGCAAACTAATCAGTAAGTATAACCCTTTCTTGGATGCAGCCGAATTTTGTGAATCGGGTAAGTGGTAACAGACATCATAATTAGCACTATAATTATTTGTTACAATCAACGCAATTATCGCCGGCAAGTGGACATGTTACGAAACATAGGAATACTTTCTCTGCTCGTAGTAAACTATATGCATTTATTATTTCTACAAAATATGAAGAAAAAATCACAATACCAACATTGGTCTTAACATGATATATATAAGACATTATTATATGCTACAATAAACGAAATAAAACATCCATGAAAAGTCATGCAGAGCATGATGTTATTAGCCGATCAAATCAGGGTAAAGTGCATCGAACATATGTAGGTGTCTCTGGTAACATTGTCAATGGTAAACTATTTTCGACCACAGTTCTGTACCCAGCGTTGATATTCTTCTCGATTTTGTGCAGGTTTTGGAAACCCGTTCCAAAATCCATCCAATAGCAGCAATGCCATAGCAGCAATGTTTTGTTGTCACCATTATGTTGCGAAATATTCCAGCGTAACACCTGTACTGTATGCTCTATTTATCTACAAATTACACTCCGCAATACACAAAGTTGTAGTCACTGTGTGTTTGTCCGAATTCTATGGCAGCACGCGAGTGGGCGGAGCTACCAGGGCTATATATATCTAGCGGTTACAGTGTCATCTAAAAATAGACGCAAGCTCCTGTGTATTCAGGCACATGCCCAGATTGGCCTAATGTGCCCCATCCGTGATTTTTTGCGCGATGTCGGGCGCAAGACAATCAATAATTTGCATGACAATAATTAAGGGGGATTGCCGCAATCGCGCGTGCTGGATGCATCCCTGCCATCCCTGCATGATACGTAAACAAATCAAAGTTGGCTATGAAGGGCAATTCTTCGTTTTGATTGGTGGAAAATGTTGTGAATATTAACTAGCGTCAAATGACGCGCATACGCGATCCAATGGGATAAACCCGAGATGCTGGGATAAACCCGAAAATGCTGGGGTGGGGTTGCTAGTAAGGAGATTTTGAGCAGAGGTCGATTATAAATTAGCCGAATAAACACATTTTACGCGATTATACGTGGCTGAAACTTGTTCTGTTTAATAAATAAAAGCTTTAAATTAGCCCAATAATCGGCGTATGTTGGCGTATGGCCATTAGAGCCAACTATGGACTTCAACAACAATAACTTCCGGGTTAAATCTCTTCCGGCGTTCAGCTCATTACGTATTCAAAATTGTGTTATTTGGCTATAAGTAAAGTTTTAAACGGAGATAATTGCCAAAAATGCAAACTTTATCGGTTGATGCAATTTGGAAGTGATACAGAAAAATTCACGTTCGTAGATTACCGAATAGCGGAGAAAAGGGTTGCTACAAACTTTTTCAGAATTCAATGGATAACCAATATATTAGCCGATCTATAAATAGATCGGCTAATAATAATACATATAATTAAATTGTAAATAGATAGATATATACATATATATATATATATATATATATAAGACTGGGGACGAAATGACCATACTGAGGACGAATTGACCAAACTGAGGACGATTTGGTATAGTATGAGGACGATTTGACCACAAACTGAGGACGAAATGACCAAACTGAGGACGATTTGGACAGGGGACGAATTGGACTGAGGACGATTTGACCGGATACCATGCGGGTTGATTTTCATGAGTTATTTCCCCTTTTTTGACGGAAACGTCTACTTTCACTTTCAAAATCTCCATCTCACCCCCACATCAAGTCGCACACAGACAACTTTAACCTGCATGTGTAGAGCATGCAAATAATATAATAAAATGTTTGGCACAGACATACCTTTCCTGTAGCATCTATTGTATTTATCTCTCTGTCATAATAATAACAATCAATGCCGGTGTCCTGAGAAATTACTCCTTGTTGCTAAGCTAACCAGGACTGGTTTACCATCTATATTATTCATATGTTGACTGTGTCCTATAGCAATGGATGCGAAGGACGTGTTAAAGATCGCCGCCACCGGCTTGTCGGGAATATTCAGCGGCGCAGCGTTTTACATCAATGCCGGAGATCACCCTGCCCGGGCCCTGCTGGACACGGAGAACTACCGGAAGCATTGGGCCGAGGCCTTTCACAGAGCCAAGAAGTTCCAGGTACGTGATACATGTAACCTTCAATGACAAAGTCATTACTATGTTGGGTTGCAGTTATTTAGTAATTAGTATAGTAATATTCCAGTAAATTGTATTTATTCTTGTAAATAATTGACTTTTATTTGCAATTATAATTTCAGTTAACTGGATTCGGACAATGTAGGCTATTTTTAGCCACAACGTACTCGGATTTGATTACCGTATTGGATAGGCTACCATAGGCACTGTGTGGTATGAATGACAACCAACCGTGATATTTAAAAAAAATTTATCTGATATTTAAGGGTAGGAATTCGCTCGCGGACCTTCCAAACCCGTGCATTGAACCCAAAAGTGGCAGGCCAATGACCGTTGGCCCGTTTGTTTCCGAATTTACTAATATCTGCCATACAGTCGAAATATGTGCATTAAATGAAGGAGGCAATAATGTGGTTAATTTAACCTAGTCCAACCGTGATATCCAACTTAACTCAGATATAATAATAAGCTAAGGTGTGACGGCAGCCATCTTTTCAACCAACGGAAGTGACGTGATTTACCTTGGGCCCGGCTCGATAATTGTAGGTTAGCAATACGCGTGAAGGCCTGGAACCCTGTTACTTGTGCATGGTTCTCGGCCTTTACGCGGATTAATAACTTACAATTATCGAGCCGAGCCCAAGGTAAAGACGTCACTTCCGTTGGTTGAAAAGATGGCTGCCGTCACACCTTAGCTTATTATGATATCTGAGTTAAGTTGGATATCACGGTTGGTTGTCATTCATACCACAAAGTACCTATGCTTATTATTATTAAGTTGGATATCACGGTTGGTTGTCATTCATACCACAAAGTGCCTATGTAGGCTACAACAAACTCGAAGCAGTATGTAGATCTGCGTCCTGTACCCGGGTGAACTCGTTTGCATACCATTTCGTACACATGCTATTTTGTACCCGGTTTGGTAATTTCATATCCATATCTTATATTTTTCTCATTTATTTTCATAAGCTAATTAATTATTGTATTACAAGTATTTAAAACGATTTATGATGTTCCATAAAAGTAAAAGGCAAACTGTTAATATTTTTTTTCATTAAAAGTTATGTTATTGTGATTTTTAAAATGGGTTTGAAAACAAAATGCATAAGATGTATAAATATATATATACTTGCATAACTTTTGATCAGATTATAATGTTTGTATGTAGTTTTCTACCAATGGAGTATATTTTCATTATCTAATAGTTTACCAAATATACTTTGAAGTTTCTATTTTTTTCTATGTCATTGTCATTTCCCCTTTGTTTAAGCCCAGCTTGGCTGTGGCTGGTCGTTAGCGGGTGCAATAATTGCGTGTTACCTGGACCAAGACTCTGATACCGGGTACCTATGGGTGGGGTGTCGGTGCTGGAATCTTTATCACCGTGCTCCCGTGGACCAAGTTCCTCATGATTCCAGACAGTATTAAGATAACTGTTGAAGGACGACGTCTTTGACACAGCAGGTTAGTGTACAAAATACACCATACCACATACACTAAAAATGCAATAGGCATAACTTGGAAGAACAGCAACAAACAAAAGTGTTCTATGGTAATAAAACACACCATTTCATAAAACAACTTTAAAATTAAGAGAAATACATTAGAAGATCAACCACAGACAAACGTGTTCTACTATACCGTAGAACACTTTTGTTTGCGGCTGTTCTTCAAATTAAAGTTATGCCTATTAATTTATGTCAGCTGTTGAAGCTTTGACACAAAGACACAATTTCGTAAACACTAACAAATTATTGGCATAACATTGAAGAACAGCCGCAAACAAAATCGTTCTACTGTCGAACACTTTTGTTTGTGGCTGTTCTTCTTTAAAGGTACATGCATGCCCACGCAGTAGACACAAAATGTTCTTTATAGGAATTAAAATAAGTGTATAATTATGTCACTTTTCCACAAGTTCTAAAATTTACGAGTGCCCGCTATACAAATATAATCATTTATTAATTATCAATTTACGGTTAGCGACGCGCGGCGGTAACAGTCTATTTGGATAATGTGCGGGGACGACTACTTTCACGTGACGTCTTGTGGTGCGCATGCGCAGTATACAACGCGCGCCAGTAGGCTTCCCAATATGTAAACAAGAATATAAACATGTCGAAACGTCCAGGACGGAAATTGTATGAAACGGCGTCGGCCAAAAAAAAAGGCGAAATGTCTGAGGGACAGGCAGTACAGAGAGAGAGAGATAGTGGTTAATATTGGCAACCAGATCACCAAATGGAAAGAGTTACGTGGAGATTTAGATTTGAACTCGAACAGAGATTTTTCTTCTCAACTCCCGATACTTCACTGCGCATGTCAAAGATGTGATATGATTGAACGTGTGACGCGTATTGGTAAAAATAGCACGAGGTTGGAAAATACCCTTTTGGTAAAAATAGCACGAGGTCGGAAAATACCCTTTCTGGTCGCGGCATATACAATGCGATTTAACACCAATTAACACGCGCTGTAATTAAAAATAACTCGTTAGTGGGTAGACAAATGGCTCATATAAGGCTAAACAGAAAATGAAAAGTAGAGGTACATTGTAACCTGCTGCGTTGGCATGTACCTTTAATGTTAAGCCTATTAATTATTTCCATTCCAGGTATGATTGCACTCATAAATATGCTTACCAGATACAAATCTATAATAACAATAGTTTTTAATAATCTATAATCTGTTGCATCACTTTCTGGGCATATATGAAACCCAGTTCCTTTACC
>CM055281.1:62689461-62993423 GCA_029237695.1 Conchocele bisecta
TTAAGTATGTGTCCTGTCCTGGCTTCAGGTGGATATTTTGCCATGCCAAAACATACTCTCAACGAAAACAATGCCAATAAATTAGTCCTAGGTCTCCTTAATCTGTTAATGGCATGTATATATTTTCTGGTCTATATAAAGGGGTGCATTTTTTTACACAGACATGAAGTTATATCTTCAACTTTTACTAGGTTATGACGATTTAAAAAAGAAAATTCGGTACACCTATTTGAATTTAATACTGGTAGTAGGGTTTATATGGCTATAGTTACGGGTTTGATATTGGAAACAGATTACTTTCGTCAACATTAAATATTTCCTGAACGGTTGCCAACCTATGAGAATTTTAATGTTTACTTTCTAATTTATGGCGACCATGTTATATTTAGGCTGAAATTTGATTGCCAGCCTGTACGTATATTAGATACATATCTCAATAATGACAACCTGTGTGTAGATAGAGCATACTCGTATATATGACCTTAGTCATGCAACATTTGCCAAATTATGCCAATGTCAAGGTTTAATCCATCACGTACGGCACCAATATTGAATTTATGTCCGTCAAAATTATTGTATAATGAGCATGTAAATTTATAAACAATGGGATTAATCCTTATCATAATTCTGATATCCGCCCTCATGTACATTTTTGGCTTCCTTGTTACCTGAGAGTTGAATCCGGTAATCTTAGTACTAATCCTATTACTTTTAGGGATTTAGCTTAATGACTCTGGTTTGGTGAGGACCTGGCACCAGAATAGGTTATTCTAATTTCAGAGATGAATATATATGCGACCCTGTTAACCCAGCCTAATATGATTTCATTTGATGTTGAAAGGCCATTAAACATCATTAAATCACAGGTTGAAGTAACGGACCAAGGCATATAAATACATTAAATATACCTAAAAGTATCAATAAGTGAAAAAAAAGTAAGTTAAACTTTTTTTACTCCCTGTTAGACAGGGAGTAAAAAAAGTTTAACTTTTTTATTTTTTCACTTATTGATACTTTTAGGTATATTTAATGTATTTATATGCCTTGGTATGATACTTTAACCTGTGCATTAAATAAGTAAATAATAAACCCTTATGTCTTGACACTGAAAGTATATATTCAACGGATGGACGTAAAACCCGTGATCAAACAAAACAACCTTTCATTTTCGCATAATTTGGAATAAGAAAAGAAATCGTCTGGATTGACACTAGTCATATTTGTTCAACCTTTATCAGGTTTATTATAGGAATGAATGGCCTTTTTGTGGAATTTATCGGGGTATAAACTTGGAAAAGTCGCGGGAATACTGGACGAAGGCCGGAAGGCCTCGTCCAGTATTCCCGCGACTTTTCCAAGTTTATATCCCCGATAAATTCCACAAAAAGGCCATTCATTCCTTATAATTCCAGCATTTTAAATAAATTCATCAAGAACATGTGTTTATTTTCCGTTTTCTTAAGAATTATTTTAACTGCGCCTGACGGTTACGGAAAGTAGTTCGGCGTGGGAGTTTATTGGGATATAAACTTTGGACAGAGACTTGCTACGGACCAATCAAATGTTAGGGAATTGTGTAAATATTCTTGTGCTGGAATTATTTCACGCTGTTTATCATTCTTAGTCCACACATTGTCCATGTTATCTATCAATGCATTATTATTGAGAAAATGAATACAAAATATAAATAAAGTTTGTTTGTTATTATCCATTATTATGCACAGGTGGAAAACTCGGACCTAGGACCCATTTACTGGGTCCTAGGTCCGAGCCTTCCACCCGTGTTATTTTGTACCTTTTATGTAATCCGCAAAAATTTTTCGGGTTACATATTGTCGCCATCCAGTCCGTCTGTCTGTCAAACATTTAGTGGGTAGTGGTCGGGCGAACGAAACTGCGTAAATTAACGGTAGGGGTTCCTCCTTATAGGAATCACGATTTACCTGGTTTGGCCCTTGGGTACGTTTTTACCTTTGGCTCCTTTGTTACCTGGGAATTGAATTGGGTTATTGCCCATTATAAAAGTAGTAAGATTATTACTGATCCTACTGTTTTTGGGAGGGGCCAAGTGATTCTGGTGTATCGAGGACCTGGCATCAGGTCAGGATTATTCTGATTTCAGGACTGAATATATAGATTTTTTATTGAAAATATTCAGTTCTGATTTTGGGATTTTCCCCGCATTTGTACATGTACAGGTAATATATAGGATTTAGTACTCAACCCATTGATCCGGCCTTAAATGACCTTAGCTGTTGATAGGCCGTTAAACCCCAACAAAACAAACTGTTTCCGTTACAATAGGATTGGCTTGAAACTGCTTATACTTATTTGAATAAACAAAAATAAAAAGTTTTGCCTTACAAACAAGGTGAACACAAGTCCTCGGTGACCTTGACCTTGTTCGGTCGGACGTGGACCGTATGCAAAAAAAGCACCATCCCAAGACACACATTGTGGCCAAATATTATCAAAATCGGAAGCAGTGAAGCAGTTCATTAGTTATTGAACAAGAGTTGTCAGAAGACAACGAAGCTCGCCTGTTGGCAGCCTTCATTCAAACTTGTCACAGTTGTATAAAAAACATGAATATTATATAACTTGACCTTGGGATAAGGGGTGTGCGGTGGACCTTGACATTGAGGTCAGTGGTGGAAGGTGGATCGTGGATTTGATATAGCATGATATGGCATATTAAGATGAATGCATGTATGAAATATCAATGCGCTCCCTGAAATGAGAAGGAAAACAAAATTTTACCCAGCATTAAGTTTATGAACACACTAAGTTGGTGATTTTCTACAGCATGATAGCTATTCACATGAGGAATGCATGTATAAATGTGCTAAGTTTGTGACCTTGGCCTTGGCAAAAGGGATGGGGGGGGGGGGGGGGGTCATGGATTTGCTGTAGCACAATATAGTATTATCAGATGAATGCATGTATGAAATATGAAGGTGTTCCCTGTAAAGAAACAGAAGTTATAAAAAGACATTTACTCCAACGTTAAGTTTATGATGTTGATCTTGGGGAAAGGGGTGGGGTGGGTCATGGATTTGCTGTAGCACAATAGAGAATCATCGGATGAATGCATGTATGAAATATCAAAGCGTTCAAAGTGTAAAGAAACGGACGTTACACAACATTTACCCCAATGTAAAGTTTATGAACTTGCTAACTTTGTGACCTTCACCTTGGGGTAAGGGTTGGGTGGTGGGTTGTGGATTTGCTACAGCATGATAGAGGGTCATCTGAGGAATGTATGTATGAAATATCAAGGCGTTCCATGAAAGGAAACAGTTGTTATCAGACATTTACCCCAACGTTAAGTTTATGAATGTGTCAAGTTTGTGACCTTGATGTATGGAATTGCTGTAGCACGATAGAGTATCATCAGATGAATGCGTGTATGAAATATCAAGGCGTTCCATGAAAGGAAACATATGTTATAAGACATTTACCCCAACGTTAAGTTTATGAATGTGCTAAGTTTGTGACCGTGACCTTGGGGAAAGGGGCGGGGGTTGGTCATGGATTTGCTATAGCATGATAGAGTATCATCAGATGAATGCATGTATGAAATATCAAGGTGTTCAAAGTGTAAAGAAACAGAAGTTACACAACATTGACCCGAACGTTAAGTTTATGAACATGCTATGTTTATGACCTTGACTTTTGGGTAAGGGTTGGGTGGTGGGTTGTGGATTTGCTACAGCATGATATAGGGTCATCTGAGGAATGTATGAACTAGCAAGGCGTTCCATGAAAGGAAACAGACATTTACCCCAACGTTAAGTTTATGAATGTACTAGGTTTGTGACATTGACCTTGGGATAAGGGATGGGCGGTGGGTCATGGATTTACTATAGCATGATAGAGTATCATCAGATGAATGCATATTTGAAATATCAAGGCGTTCCATGAAAGGAAACAGATGTTATAATACATTTACCCCAACATTAAGTTTATGAATGTGCTAAGATTGTGACCTTGACCTTGGGGAAAGGGGTGGGCGGTGTGTCATGAATTTGCTATAGCACGATAGAGTATCAGCAGATGAATGCATGTATGAAATGTAAAGGCGTTGCCTGTAAATAAACAGAAGTTACAGAACATTTACCCCAACGTTAAGTTTATGAACATGCTAAGAGGTGACCTTGACCTTGGGGTAACGATTGGGTGGGCGGTGGGTCATGGATTTGCTATAGCACGATAGAGTATCATCAGATGAATGCATGTATGAAATATCAAGACGTTCCATGAAAGGAAACAGATGTTATAAGACATTTACCCCAACGTAAATATTATAAATGTGCTACATTTGTGACCTTGACCTTGTGGTAAGGGCTAGGTGGTGGGTCATGGATTTGCTACAGCATGCTACAGGGTCATCTGAGGAATGCATGTATGAAATAACAAGGTGTTCCATGAAAGGAAACAGAAGTTATAAGACATTTATCCCAATGTTAAGTTTATGAATGTGCTAAGTTTGTGACCTTGACCTTGAGGTAAGGGATGGCCGCTGGGTCATGGATTTGCTATAGCATGATAGATTATCATCAGATGAATGCATGTATGAAATATCAAGGCGTTCCATGAAATGAAACAGATGTTATAAAACATTTACCCCAACGTTAAGTTTATGAATGTGCTAAGTTTGTGACCTTGACCTTGGGGTAAGGGCTGGGTGGTGGGTCATGGATTTGCTGCAACATGATAGAGGGTCATCTGAGGAATGCATGTATGAAATAACAAGGTGTTCCATGAAAGGAAACAGAAGTTATAAGACATTTACCCAACGTTAAGTTTATGAATGTGCCAAGTTTGTGACCTTGACCTTGGGGTAAGGGCTGGGTGGTGGGTCATGGATTTGCTACAGCATGATAGAGGGTCATCTGAGGAATGCATGTATGAAATAACAAGGTGTTCCATGAAAGGAAACATAAGTTATAAGACATTTACCCAACGTTAAGTTTATGAATGTGCCAAGTTTGTGACCTTGACCTTGGGGTAAGGGCTGGGTGGTGGGTTGTGGATTTGCTATAGCATGATAGAGGGTCATCTGAGGAATGCATGTATGAAATAACAAGGTGTTCCATGAAAGGAAACAGAAGTTATAAGACATTTACCCAACGTTAAGTTTATGAATGACAAGTTTGTGACCTTGACCTTGTGGTAAGGGCTGAGTGGTGTGTCATGGATTTGCTACTGCATGCTAGAGGGTCATCTGAGGAATGCATGTATAAAATAACAAGGTGTTCCGTGAAAGGAAACAGAAGTTATAAGACATTTACCCAACGTTAAGTTTGTGGACGACGCTGACGCCGACGCCGACGACGCCGGGGTATGACATAAGCTCTTCTGCACTTCGTGCAGGCGAGCTAAAAATGAAAGGTGTTACTAAACGTACGTACGATATATCCTGTGTCTATCGGCGAGTGGATAATTAAAATGGCAGATGGTTTATAGCATGTAGAGAGGTTATGCAAGGGAGGTTATGCAAGGGAGGAGTTAAACTATTGGTTTCTGGCAAACAATGTAGGGCCTGATCAGGAGGTTATGATTGATGTACAACAGCAAGTCTAGATACATTAGAAAATACTTTAATTGATTATAGCAGGGAATGTACAATTTGCACGAAATTTATATCAAAATCAACAGTAATTACACTTACATCTGCACACTGCAAACAATCTTGTTTATTTAAGATAATACAGTGAAACCTCGCTAAACCGGACACCCTGGGAGGACCCTGGGAGGTCCCCAGGGGGGGGGGGGTGTCTGGTTTAAAAAGATGTCACTGTAAATCAGGCATTTGATTATTCCGAGCCATAGCTATGCGATCACGAACATGCATTATCACCGGAGATAAATGACCAAGAAACCCATCAAAATTATGATCTCAAATGTTTCTTGTTGTCCGGTTTAGAGAGGTTCCACTGTATATGTTTTAGCTGATAAGGAAAAGTGAGTGGGCACAACGTTGCATTTAAGAAAGGAACAAATTAGTTTTTGAAAAGTTACTGGTGTATATTAAACTTACTTAGTCCAATATTGTTGGATTTTTACACGTTATATGTGGCTGTGACTGGAGAAATGGGGCTTAGGGCATTCGTGACCAGTGTAGCCCCTGATCAAATAGCACATTCCTTCAGCCTGATAACAATCTGTTATTAGAAACATGATGGGTGTTTCATTGATGGAATGGCGAACAGTGCAGATCCTGATCAGACTGTGCGGATGCACAGGCTGATCTGGATCTACATTGGTCGCGAAAAGCATAAGCCCCATTTCTGCAGTTACAGAAGTTTTTGAGAATTTATTGAGGTATATTAAACTATATTGGTTGAAAGTAATATTGTTGGGTTTTTAAACGTTACATAACCATTGGGGGAAAGTCCCAAAATCAAAACGGAATATTTACATAGAGAAAAAATATATTCAGCCCTGAAATTAGAATAAACTCCCACCTGCCACCCACTTTCAAAATCAGTAGTGTACTGCCAAAATCAGTAGTGTACTGCCAAAATCAGTAGTGTACTGCCTACTGCCAAAATCAGCAGACTACTGCCAAAATCAGTAGTGTACTGCCAACATCAGTAGTGTACTGCCCTACTGCCAAAATCCACAGCAGACTACTGCCAAAATCAGTAGTGTACTGCCAAAATCAGTAGTGTACTGCCAACATCAGTAGTGTACTGCCTACTGCCAAAATCAGCAGACTACTGCCAAAATCAGTAGTGTACTGCCAAAATCAGTAGTGTACTGCCTACATCAGTAGTGTACTGCCTACTGCCAAAATCAGCAGACTACTGCCAAAATCAGTAGTATACTGCCAAAATCAGCAGTGTACTGCCAAATTCAATAGTATACTGCCAAAATCAGTAGTGTACTGCCAAATTCAGCAGTGTACTGCCAAAACCAGTAGTTTACTGCCAAAACCAGTAGTTTACTGCCAAAATCAGCAGTGTACTGCCAAAAGCAGCAGTGTACTGCCAAAATCAGTAGTTTACTGCCAAAATCAGTAGTGTACTGCCAAAATAAGTAGTTTACTGCTAAACTCAGTAGTTTACTGCAAAACTTCAGTAGTGTACTGTCAAAATTAGTAGTGTACTGTCAAAATCAGCAGTGTACTGCCAAAATCAGTAGCTGCGAAAATCAAAAAAAGCAACCTACCAGTAGAAAAGCAAGTAAACTACAAAACGTAACACTGTATACTGGTGGGGAATGGTGGCTAGAAAAACATGTTTTCATTCATTCAATTTTGAAGCCTTCTACCCTTTGGAAGTTTGAAGTGTTCTACAGCTCATTCAATTCAATTTTGAAGTGTAGAAAAGTGTTTAAAAAAATATGAAGCACTACGCACATTGTGCAAAAGTTATAAAAACAAGAGGGCCATGATGGCCCTAATTCGCTCACCTGACTCCATGAACACCAGAGGAGAATGTGACATTGAGTTCATGTGTTTTAAAAAAATTGTGCTATTTTTAGATGGCGGTCATCTTGGATTAAGCGATGACTCTCATTTTACAAAATCTGAAAATGCTTCACCCAGTATCGGCCATGTGGTTCCTGAGAAAAAGACGCTAAAAATCTTGAATAAATGGACCTTTTGGTGGCCATCATGGATGACATGATCATCTGATTCCGACAAATATTGCACCAGAGTCATCGCCTCATTGATACCTTCAATTTGATATATGACATGACCATATTCGGTCAAAAATAAAATTTGACCCCAATTTGATCCCACGGGCCACGCCCATTTTTGACCCCGGGGTCACCATTTTAACAACTTTCAAAGAGCAATGTACATCGATCATTCCTACCAAGTTTCGTCGAAATCCGGCCTGCGGTTCATGAGAAGATTTTTTAAGAATTTATGCTATTTTTAGACGGCGGCCATCTTGGATTAGCGATGACCTCCATTTTAACAAATCTGAAAAGGCTTCACCCATGGATCATAACTTTTAAGTTTGGCTACCATGGGCCAAGCGGTTCATGTGAAGAAGAATTTTGAAATCTCTAATAAAAGAACGACCTTTTGACCTTTCGGCGGCCATCTTGGATGACATAACAATCCGATTTCGACAAAAAATACACCAGAGTGATCGCCTCATTGATACCTTCAATTTGATATATGAAATGACCATATTCAGTCAAAAATAAAATTTGACCCCAATTTGACCACACGGGCCACGCCCATTTTTGACCCCTGGGTCACCATTTTAACAACTTTGAAAGAGCAATGTACATCGATCATTGCTACCAAGTTTTGTCGAAATCCGGTTGGCGGTTCTTGAGAAGAAGATTTTTTAAGAATTTGTGCTATTTTTAGACGGCGGCCATCTTGGATTACGTAATAACGTCATTTTAACAATTTTGTAATCCCCCTACCTAAGGACCATGACCATGAAGTTTGGTGACTATAGACCCAATGGTTACCGAGGAGAAGACGTTTGAAAATGTTCACGGACGACGGACGACGACGGACGACGGACACATTGCGGTAACAATAGCTCACATGAGCTTCGCTCAGGTGAGATAAAAAGAAACCGTTGCTTATCAATGATAAGCTTTCAGTAAAATGTAGCACTAGACAATTTTATTTAACACTTAGACCGCTACTCACAACAATTGTCGTCTGCTGTTGCTTTTATATATTGCCTTATTTCTCAATAAAAACATGTTTTGACAGCACTTCATCATTTCCAATGGAAATGATTCTGAAGTGCTGTCAAAGCATGTTGTAAATTATTCTAAAGTGCTGTCAAAGCATGTTTTTGATGATCAAAATGGAAAATAGAAAATAAACAGCAGACGACAAAAGTCTAAGGGTTAATGGAATATTTACAGAAAAAGTACATGTTCAGCCCTGAAAATAGAATAACCGGACCTGGTGCCAGATCCCGAGTCGCTTAGTCCCACTCCCTAAAAGTAATACAATTAGTACAAATCTTACTACTTTTATAATCCAAAAAAGGATGAAACCCATTGTTAAATTTACCCTTCGCATCGTCCCAACAAACTTAGGTATCAAACTGCCAATTGAGAAATGGGGCTTCCTGGATACATGACCAATGTAGCAGCTGATCAAATAACAAACTCCTGTAACCCAATCAATATTGTTTATTAGAAGCATGACGGGCGTTTCATTGATGGAACCGCATTTAATGCAGCAGGTTAAATACGGGATTGAACCCGTTGGCCCGGCCTTAAATGACCTTACATGTTGATAGGCTGCTAAACATCAATAAATCAAATCAAATCTTTGATGGTAATATCAAACAGAGTAGATCCTAATCAGTCTGTGCAGATGCACAGGCTGATCTGGATCTACACTGATTGCAAAACCCATAAGCCCCATTTCTCCAGTTGCAGTCACATATAAGTATCACACATTGAAGTGCATTAATAATTTCTAACGCTCAGTCAAAATTAATTCAATATACAAGAATTGACACACGAGACAGAGTGATCGTAGCTAGTTATTTCCCTTTGCAAATCTATTCATAGAGATCCGGGGCCCGTTCACTAAACTTCTTACGATTAAAATGTTCGTAAGTGAGAATTTAGGATTGTCTGGAAATTTCAATTGATGGATTTACATTTATAGAAGCATAGGCTGCATACTGTGAATAATATAATGAGGGCAGATTATCTCAATCCCATAAGCGCTTGATGTAAGATTTTAGATGCTAAATCAAGCGTCGCGCACTTTCAGATCGCACTCGGTAACACTCGGTAATGGTCGTTTTTCGTTGCTAGGTGCCGACTGACTGTGCTACTATTTTTGTAAAGTATTGACAAGTATTCAGGCATCAATACCTTATGACATGTGCGACCAGCATAGCCCCTGATTCGTCTGCGCATACACCGACATGGGCCAAGCTGGAATGTCGTGTATTCCACAGGTGGAAGACTCGGACCTATGACACCAAAATAAAAACCTATTAAAAAAATCCCATTACCCCACCCACTTGGTCTCGTACAGTACCATATGCTATATAGACCAAGTGGGTGGGGTAATGGGATTTTTTTTTAATAGGCATTTTTTTTTGGTGTCATAGGTCCGAGTCTTCCACCTGTGGTGTATTCAGGTAGTACCTATGTCTATTGTTAAACCTAATCAATAACAGTGAATACACACTATCTGTACCTACGTATTTATCCCGTCAACACAGTGCGTATGTGGGTTGTGAAACAAGGTGCCGTGAAACATTTTTGATATCCTATCAATACGACATAATCACTGCGTATGAATATGTACGGTGGCTGGGATTATTTTTTTTGCATTTTAAAGCCATTAGTAAGTGTTGACGGGATAAATATAATAGTAGGTTAGTGCCATGAATGGGAAAAATATCTGGCGCGGCTCGGAAACGGGATGTGCTCGGCAGAGCCTCGCCCATCCCGTTTCCTAAGCCTTGCCAGATATGTTTTCCCATTCACGGCACTAACCTACTATTCTCTGTATCCACGGTGATCCACAGTGTCAATATTTGGCTGGGGGGTGGGGGGGGGGAATTGTTTATGGCCCATTTCTCATGTGCAGGTCACTAGTACGAGTTATTATCGTCTTGGGGAAGAAGTTTGCACATGGCTGCTGTGTGTTTGCGATTACGGGTAATTATGTTATACACGAATGGCAAATATGGTGGAATTATATACAACAAATTTCTTCGTAAGTAGGTTCAATAAGTTTATTACATGCATCTTGATTTGTTATTAAGCATATTAATGAGGAAATAACAATAAATATAACATACTTTTAGACAATATAAAGTCTAATTTATGCCTCGATTAGTAAAGCTGACCTTTGACGATCTTTTTCTCTTTGAGAGAACCTAACAGCACATGTTCAGTATTGTAGATGTGAACTTTTGTCCTGATTTTTCCCCAAAAAATATAGATGCGCGTTGTACACCAGTGCGCGCAATACACAGCTAAATACGTATTCAAATCCAAATCCAATAATTGTTTACAAGAAAACATTGTTAATGTGAAATTTACAGACTGTCATAATTTTGCACTTACGAACATTTTAGTCGTACAAATTTTAGTGAAACGGCCCCCAGATCCTTTGGTTTATATCTTACTGAATAACTATAAAGACTGCAAACAGGGTAGACCCAGATCAGACTGCACATATGTGCAGATACAATTAATAAGTGTGAAAATATGAATCTGGTAAATAATGCAGTTCCGGATCAGATTGTACAGATATGTAGGATTATCGGGATCAACATTAGTCAAAAACACTATAACTGATTCTTTACACAATAAATCATGGGATATTGGGTTTTATTACAAGCATTAGGCCATAAAATAGACAAGTTGAACCGGATTTCTATAAATAAATTCAAAGGGAAATAACTAGAGTAACGATCCCCCATTGCATACATGTAAATCAACTATACAACAGCAAAAAAGAATTTCGGTTACATGTTCTATAAGGGTAAACGTTCAACCATTTTGTACACCAGACAGCGTGAAGATATCTATGGGGATTTAACGTGGGGAAATTTTTCTAATTTCAGACATAGAGGACCGATTTTCAAAATTTAACTTTTGTTTTCTTAGTTAGAACA
Organism: Conchocele bisecta; assembly: GCA_029237695.1. Classification (NCBI taxonomy): domain Eukaryota; kingdom Metazoa; phylum Mollusca; class Bivalvia; order Lucinida; family Thyasiridae; genus Conchocele; species Conchocele bisecta. Next base: position 62,701,053 of record CM055281.1, read on the forward strand.
TTTCCAAGCTATCTAGCCAGGTTTCAGAGTCAATTTCCAAAATATTTATTTTTGTTTACTCCTTCCACAGCTCTTCTACCTCCTTTCCCCCCATGTTAAAACTTAAATTCCCATAGACAAATCAATTTTTCGTATTAAAATCAATATTTGACCAAATTTCACAAAATAAAAAGAAGGCTCATTCTTAAATTATGATAACATTTAGCATTATCAAAACAAATATTGTTTTTGCATTGTTTATATAGCCGTAAAATTTGGGCTGCTTTCGTGAAACAGACAGTAATGCTCGACATTATCCCACCCACCTGCTTTCGAATAGTGAAATGTGTGTATATACATGTGTACAGGTATGTGTACTGTACAGTACGGAAGCAGGTGGGTGGGGGTAATGTGAATGTTTTAATGCCTATTATTTTGGCTATAGGACCAATTCCAGGTCCAGCCTGCTGCATTGGGGGGAAAAATCCCAAAATCAGAAAGGAATATTTACATTGAGAACAAATATATTTAGCCCTGATTTATTGTATGATCACGTGGTACTAACAACAACAACCAGAACTGAAACTGGCAGAATCCATCCGATTCAAAGTACGTATTCTTTTATATTGTCTTTATTACGTAACGGATGATGATGAAATATGGCATATCAAACGCATCTTGTTAAGCTGCATTTAGTGGTCTCTGTACTTTGGCCCAAACTTCTGTCCTTTTTGCAAAGAGTCGATTCTTCGCAAAAATGACATAAGTCTGTGCCGAACTCGCTGGACGACCAAATGCAGCTCATGAAGACGCGTTTGCTGTGCAATATTTCATCAAAATCCGTTTCATATTAAGGAAAATATCAAATAATAATTACTTTGGAGTGGGCAAGATTTCAACTCTTTCAGCCACTGTTGTTGTTGTTATAACCACGTGATAATGCACCTTGAGTTTGATATGTATTGCATAATGGAACCGGCTGATGATGCCAACCGAACCATTCAGGGTTATTTCGAGAAAAAGTATGTTTAAACGTTTTCTCAAAACAACTCTAGGATTGCTAACTACATGTATTTTAATAATCTTATTACTCATGCAAGGGGTATAACCAGATTCAACTCTCACATGCAAGAAAGCCAAAGACGAGAGCCAAACCAGGTCTCTCGGTCGGGATTCCGGTAAGGATGAATCCCGATCGTCAAATTATACATGAAAGAAAGAACTGCATTGTTGTCGTGTATTTACATGCTATAATTGTAGAACATAATCTGCACAAAGACTGTAGGAAATGTGAGTAGCACTATCAAGGTGCATGATCACGTGGTTATAACAACAACAGTGGCTGAAAGTGTTGAAATCTTGAAAGTATTTTTTGATATTTTCCTTAATATGAAATGGATTTTGATGAAATATGGTGCAGCAAACGCGTATTCATGAGCTGCATTTGGTGGTCCAGGGAGTTTGGCACAGATTGATGTCGTTTTTGCGAAGAATCGATTTCCATGTCGGAGACACGGAAATCGATTCCGGAAATCGATTCCTCGCAAAAGAAGGTTGGGCGAAAATACAGAGACCACCAACTACAGCTTAACAAGATGCGGTTGATGTGCCATATTTCATCAAAATCCGTTACGTAATAAGGACACTATAAAAGAATATGTACTTTGAATCAGATGGATTCTGGAAATTTCAGTACTTGTTGTTGTTAGTACCACGTGATCATACACCTTGACTATATAAGGCAAGAAAGGTTATAGCCACATCATGTACATGCATTATTTAATTGTACGTCTTTTCAATAATTACAAAAATTGATGTGTTGGCGTTTAACGGCCACTCAACAAATTATAAATACTAGAAACAAAATTCTGAAAAATCTACTGCGCAAAAAATCAATAAATTGGTCTATGGTGCAAATGTATTAAATGTATGTACATGTAGTTGGCAAACAATATTTAACCCTTAGACCGCTACTCGCAACAATTGTCGTCTGCTGTTGCTTTTATATCTTGCCTTATTTCTCAATAAAAATATGGTTTGACAGCACTTCAGAATCATTTCCAATGGAAATGATTCTGAAGTGCTGTCAAAGCATGTTGTGAATTATTCTAAAGTGCTGTCAAAGCATGTTGTAAATTATTCTAAAGTGTTGTCAAAGCAGGTTTTTGATGATAAAAATGGAAAATAGAAACAGCAGACGACAAAAAATTAAGATAGCGGTGTAAGGGTTAATATATTAATGAACATGACATATAAAAATGTATTAAAGATGTTAGTTAACATGTACAAATACAGTATGTACATGTACTTCATTCGATATTAGTATCATACATTGCTATAAACTTTGAAAATAAAAACGCACAAAAATCTGATGTTTTTTCTAACAATTATAAACAACATACATCAATCACATCAATTCATCTTTCTGTTCTGTTTATAATACGAAAAATACAATTTTTATCAATTGAAAATATAATTTGATACACATTTGAGTTGTAATTCAATACAAGCAATGATGGCACATTTATGATGAAGACATTTCTCTGATAATAAAATTAACTGTCGGATGAAGTTGTGAACAGACATTCTCATTGGATAAGAAGGATTTGATTCATTGGTGTTTAACGGCCTCCTATCAACAGCTACGGTCATTTAAGGCCAGGTCAACGGGTTCGATCCTGCATTTAACCTGCTGCATTGGGAGAAAATCACAAAATCAGAACTGAACATTTACATTGGAAAAAAATTAATATATTCAGCCCTGAAATTAGAATAATCTGACCTGGTGCCAGGTCTATACCACACCAAAGTCACTTGACCCCTTCCCATAAAAGTAATAATTGTATTACTCTTATAGGGGGTATAACCAGATTCAACTCTCATATACAAGAAAGCCTGGGCCCGGTTGTTCAAAACATCAGTTAGCTTAACAGACTGTTAAATCCTTAACTGAATGGTTAAAATGTCTGTTAAAACAGAGATTTTAACCATTCAGTTAAGGATTTAACAGTCCGTTAAGCTAACAGATGTTTTGAGCAACCGGGCCCTGAGGGTCAAACCAGGTATCCAGTAGGGATTCCGGTAAGAATGAATCCCGATTGTTAAATTACCCATAAACAGGGATCATTTTACAGGGCGAAGTTCTCTCCCTAAATTGTCTGACTTCACCCTATCGTGAGGTGAAGGAGAAGTTTTTCACTATATAAAACAGAAATTTTGGAAAAAAATGGTCTATTTACTAAATTGTTTAGTATTTGTATGCTCCCACCTGCCAACCACAACTCAATGCAGGACATAACAATGATATAACAATGATATGCATAGCATCAAATTGCTTACAATATATTAACGCTTTCAACACCACAACTCAATGCAAGATATAACAATGATATAACAATGATATGTATAGGATCAAATTGCTTAATACAATATATTAACCCTTTCAACACTACATACCTCTTTTGTAATGCTTGCAAACAGTGTAGATCCAAATGAGCCGGCTCGTAACGAGCCGTCTCATTAGGATCTCCACTTTTTGCAAGTCATTTTCATACTTTATTTTAGAAAAAACACCCCCTTTTTTGTCGCGCCCGCTTACGGACAGTGCGGTATAGTCGGCACATGGGCGTACGCACGTACGTCCGTGCATTCCGGTATACTATCAAAGTCTCGGCGAGCGCTACATGTGGGCCACGCCCATCTTGTATAAATGGACTAGTCTGAAAAAATAATTTTGTGATGATTGGATTGGTCGGAAAACTAACATAATTATCACAGTCTATTCCAATTATTTAGGGTTGAAAGGTTTAACATATATACATGTACATAAAGCATAAGGCAACACCAGCTTCCACAATTTTGGGGAGGGGGTGCTGGGGGCCGGGGGGTATAAACTTGGCATTTGGGTATCAACAACAATCAGTGTACACCTGCGGCCCATTTCACTAAACTTCGTACGACTAAAATGTTCGTAAGTGCAAACTTATGATCGTCTGGAAAATTCAATTGATGGATTTACATGTATTGAGCATAGGCTGCATATGCAGCCTATGCTCAATAAATGTGAATCCAATAATTGTTTACAAGAAAACATTGTAAATGTGAAATTTACAGACTATCACAAGTTTTCTCTTACAAACATTTTAGTCCTACGAAGTTTAGTGAAACTGGCCCCTGATCCCCACCCCCACACACATAACGATGTGAAATTCGCCATGGGCAGTAAAATATTGTTTGGATATCAAATACGAGACACGGCATATGATATTGTACCTTCGGACATCTGCGTAATTTCATGAAATACAACAACAAAATTTACACTATTTTCAGTAAATGGCGTCAAAAGTTGACAAAATATTCAGAGTACATGTGGAATTATATTCCACATGTACTCTGCAAATCTTGTCAACTTTTGACTTTATTTACGAAAAATATTGTAAATTTTGTAAACGTATTTAATGAAATCACACAATTGTCCGAAGGTACAAAATCACACGACCTGTCTCGTACATCGTCAACGATAGACTACCCCAAGTTTATACATTGGCAACATGCAACATACAAGGTCAGGCATAGCTCGATATTTCAGCAATGTTTTACAAAACCCGAAACAGAAATGTCTGTCTTACCGGTACATTTTTGTTGGTAAGTTAGTTAGTAAGTTAATGGTGTTTAACGGCCTTTCAACAGCAAATGTCATTTTAGGCCATGTTAACGGGGTCAAATCACATTATTCAGATTTGAATATTTACAGAAAAAATATAAATTCAGCCCGGAAATTAGAATAACCTAACCTCACATATTGCATTTGAACGTTGTTTCACATCTAATACACGAGTGTAATATATATGAACATGAACACAGAAAACATATTAGTCAAACAGAACAGCTTCAATGTAAGGTGATATGTTTATGCAATCAATAGAATTTAACATTTGCGTCAATTTAAAACGATATGTATTACACTTGTTGACCTATTTCATACCAGGCGCGGATCCAAGGTGGGGCGAACCCGGCGCACGCCCCCCCCCCCCTATTTTTCGGGCAATGGTCATTTTTTTGTAAAGCCAAAAGCATTTTTCGTGTAGTTGTGGCCCTGATGTGCCGGGAAATTGTCTCAAATGATGTCTTTTTTCTTCAAATTTTCCTGGGGAAGGACCCCCAGACCACCCGCTGTGGCTTCGCGCCTTCGGCACTCGCACAGTCGGTCTTTGACCAACTTTTGCGCCCCCCTTTCTCAAATTCCTGGATCCGCCCCTGCACACGACAATCTGCATAGCCTCATTTCTCATGAAATCCTGTAAACCTGTTTAACCCTTAGACCGCTACTCACAACAATTGTCATCTGCTGTTGCTTTTATATCTTGGCATTATTTCTCAATAAAAACATGGTTTGACAGCACTTCAGAATCATTTCCAATGGAAATGATTCTGAAGTGCTGTCAAAGCATGTTGTAAATTATTCTAAGTGCTGTCAAAGCATGTTTTAGATGTCAGATAAGAATGGAAAATAGAAAATAAACAGCAGACGACAAAAAAATTAAGATAGCGGTGTAAGGGTTAAATCATCATTCATACATTATGATCCTCTATTTATTACCGGTAAACTTGTAAACTCGTTTCAAAAGAAATATGGCCGAGTTTCTTATGAAATCAGGAAACTTGTTTAATAGATGTAAAATTAAACAAATGATCACTCATGCTTATTAAATGAGTTTAGAGATTTCATAAGAAACTTCCCAATATTTATTTCTTATGAAAATCTATTATCAGTAAACATTTTACCCTTTCAACACTACATACCTCTTCGTGATGTTTGCAAACAGTGTAGATCCAAATGAGCCGGCTTTTTGCAAGTAATTTTCATATATTTAAAATTATTTTTTTTTTTTTTTTATAAACCGACTAGTCTGATAATCCGTTTGTGATGATTGGATTGGTGGGAAAATTAACACATCACAGTCCATTCCAGTTATACTTAGGGTTGAAAGGGTTAATACATTGTACATTGATATTCATTAAATCATAGGTCATGTCAGATATGCTGTATATGTTCAACAATATCACAGGTTGTCAGTTAATATTTCTGTGTCTCGTCGTTGAAGATTTCCTGCTTGCCCGTTTATTCATCAAATCTGGTGTACGGTGTGTCATCCTTCACCAGTCCTGCAAATTATATAACATATATATCATATACAGTGAAACCTCTCTAAACCGGACACCCTGGGAGGTCCCCATGGTGTCTGGCTTAGAGAGGTTTCACTGTAAATCAGGCATTTGATCATTCTCAGCCATAGTTGTGTGCTATGTGATCACGAACAGACATTATCACCCGAGATAAATGACCAAGAAACTCATCAAAAATAAGATCACATGTGTTTGCTTGGTGTTCGGTTTAGAGGTTCTGCTGTATGATGATGTTTCTGTTACTATAGGAATGAATGGCCTTTTTGTGGAATTTATCGGGGTATAAACTTGGAAAACTTGCGGGAATACTGGACGAAGGCCGGAAGGCCTCGTCCAGTATTCCCGCGACTTTTCCAAGTTTATATCCCCGATAAATTCCACAAAAAGGCCATTCATTCCTTATAATTCCAGCATTTGAAATAAATTCATCAAGAAAATGTGTTTATTTTCCGTTTTCTTAAGAATTATTTTAACTGCGCCTCACGGTTACAGAAAGTAGTTCGGCGTGGGAGTTTACTGGGATATAAATTTTGGACAGATTCTTGCTACGGGCCAATCAAATGTTAGGGAATTGTGTAAATATTTTTGTGCAGGAATTATTGATTGATTGGGGTTTTATGTCAGTTCAACAACAAGGCCATATGAGACAGACATGTAATTTTTCATTATAAATATCTACAAAATTGAAGATATACATGTATCTCATAAATGACGTCAAAAGTTGACGACATTCTCAGAGCAAATGCGGAATAAAATTCTGCATTTGCTCTGACAATTTCGTCAACTAAAATTACAATAACAACTTCCAGCATGGAAAGACAGCATCCTAACCTGTTGCCAGGCACCGTTACCACACCGGATTACTTGGTCACAGGTGTGAATCCCAGTATGATTCACTATTTAAGGAATAAAACCATGGGCTGTTTTATCCCATGTATTACCTGTACAAGTACATGTAAAAATGGGGGGAAAATCTCAAAATCATAACTGAATATTTACACTAAAAAAACTATATATTCATCCCTGAAATCAGTAATAATCTTACTAATTTTATAATGGGCAATAACCAAATTAAACTCCCAGGTAACAAAAGAACCAAAGATAAAAAAACGCACCTGAGGACCAAACCAGGCAAATCATGATTCCTATAAGGAGGAATCCCTACCGTTAATTTACGCCCGTCGCATTCACCCGACCAATCACAACATCAGACTGCATGGCAATTGCGTAGGCCCTGATCAGACTGTGCGGATGCAAAGACTGACATTGGGTTATGCCACAAGCATTTGGTATGTTGATAGGATAGTGTACATTTATTATAAATACATTGACCAGTGCTCCAGATAAGCTGAGTATTTGCTTAAAATTGCCAAAACCCCAATTGAAATCAGAAGTAGCGAGCATCAAAAAGCAATTACAAAAAGCAATTTTGTGGTACCTTTATCATGCTGTAGAAAACAATAAACAGACCACAAATAGAGCATATTTTTCTTATTTTCCATGAAAACACATCTTGGTATTTCATTAGAATTGTCTCCAAGGAGACAATTCTAATGAAATGCCAAGACATGTTTTCATTTCTAAGCAAACTATTCAATAATTGCTGTCTGTTGATGTGTAAACAGTAATGTGATTTTATTTTACCCAATTAAAATTTTGAAATATACAATTGCTTCAGAAATGATGGAGTGAAAATACTCGATTACTAATTCCTTATGTGGAGCCCTGATTGACTATACAAGGACTACATTTTGTCTAAACAAGTACACAGTACAATACACTATCCTATCAACATGGCGACCGCCTGCGGGTTATGTTGGTCGTAAAATCCGTAATCTTTCTACAATCATCTAACAAACCACATTGAATAACACAGATTATGTCCTACAAATTAAATTAGCATAAATGTTTAATACAACAAAAAATGAAATAAATATACCTTAAATACATTTTATGCAATGAATTTTTAAAATATAATCTGTATTAATTATATCTCTCAAAATTACAAGACAATAATCCCACTATACATTGTATGTAGTGTATTGTCCATTGTACGCGTTTGTTGAAATGTGAATAACAGTACACGAGTGTCTGTCCTTTTCACATAAACGCCGTTTAACTGGCGCACACAAGTGTCTAATTAAAGGCCCGTTTAACGGGCCTTTAATTAGACACTTGTGTGCGCCAGTGTTGACACTGTATTTGCATCAGTATGATATTCTCTCCCACACAATTACTGTATGTTGCTTTGAATCTATGGTGATGTGATGGTATGTAAATACTAACGTTCAATTCAAAACATGCCAATATTTATATGAAATACTTATATTTCAGTGAATGCATCTGGAACATTTTCAAACACATTAAAATCATAGATTTGTTGAGAAATTCATAGTGGCTGAATAATTGTGAGTAAACAATCAAATGCAATTTCCACCGCTCATTTGTTTAGATTCAACTACGAAAACTTATTTTTCATGTTGCAAGTCAAAGCTTTTAGTAAGTTATTGTTTACATATTGGATTTTTAAGGAATTAAATGCGAGCGCTAGTGACCGTAGCATTCAGTTCCTTAAAAATCAATATCTGAACAATAACATACTTATAATTAGCCAGGTTTATAATGCAGTCTCCCATCCGAGTATTGATTTTCCAATCATATCGAACAGGTAGTCATTAAATCTGGTAATATGTAAATTATTGGGGTTAAATATGCCAATATGTGAAATAAGCAAAGCGCGATACTGGCCAGTGATTGGCTTAGAATGTAGGTCAAATTATAAATTTTACAATATGTACAATGTACAAGACTTGTGTAACATCTAAACATTTGGAGCAGTGTTAAAAATAAAATTAAACTAGAAAATGTGCTCATAGAACACGGATGCCCTGCTTTGATAATAAACAAGGCAAAATTCCAAGTCCAAAAGGGGAGATAATCCATGATCCGGGGTCGAATCAAAAATCTAAATAGACTTTGCGCATCTACTCATCATAAGGAAGCTACACACCAAGTTTCCGGTCTGTAGCTGGTACAGTTTAAAAGTTGTACGACTTACAAGGTTGGTGACGGACGGACGGACGGACAAGGGTAACACTAAATGCCCGCTACACTATTGCGGTGGGGCATAAACATGCATGTAAAATGATGTGAGGTAGTGCAAGTACATGTATATGTAAACTAAATAAACCATATACAGGAAATGTGACTGAAGAAATGAGGCTTATAGATTTTGCGACCAGTGTAGATCCAGATCAGCCTGTGCATTCGCACAGGCTGATCAGTATCTGCACTGTTCGCCATTCCATCAATGAGACACCTGTCATACTTCTAGCATTTGTTCAGGAGCTACACTGGTCACAAATCCCATAAGCCCCCTTTCTCCAGACAAAGTCACAACAGCCAATCAGACATTCATGTAATACGTAGGTACCTGACATTGATATTCCTTGGAGCGGAAGAAAAGATAGCACATGTTATTTAAATAATTAACATACATAATCTCATTGATTTTAGTATTTCACAAGCGTAATTTACAATGTAATAATTTTGGTGACGCAATATAAAGTATTTTTTTACAATGTACAATTTTTTTATTATAATTTGCGACACAACCTCCATTTTTTTCTCGTCGTATGCCCCTTTTTAATCCTAATGAGTTGTATTGCATGATTGGTCAAGCACATGCACTGTTGTAAAGTTTCACTTTATGACCGATTCCATTTCTGGCACTTTCCCCCCAAGACAGAAATTACTAGTATTACAGGGCTCCAGATAAGGAATTAGTAATCGAGTATTTTCACTCCATCATTTCTGAAAGAATTGGGTATTTCAAAATTTAATTGGGTAAAATAAAATTACACTACTGTTTACACATCAACAGACAGCAATTATTGAATAGTTTGCTTCTAAATGAAAACATGTCTTGGCATTGCATTTGAATTGTCTCGTTGGAGACGATGCTAATGAAATACCAAGATGTGTTTTCATTGAAAATAAGAAAAATATGCTATATTTGTGGTCTGTTTGTTGTTTTCTGCAGCATGATAAAGGTACCACAAAATTGTTATTGCTTTTTGATACTCGCTACTTCTGATTTCAATTAGGTGTTTGGCAATTTTAATTGGGTATTTAAGCAAATACGCAGCTTATCTGGAGCTCTGAGTACTACATTGCAGTCAAGTTTCACTTCCTCAGAGATTTAGCTGAAGACACGGATATGTTGACAGCTTGGCTACAATCTGGCCCATCCGGATCTACATTGAAAGTATCGGCGTTATAGCCTGTTGGGATAAAACAGTTAACTTTATTATAAAACGCATCTTACCATATTTTCGTCTTATTTCGTCAGTCTTGGCTTTCCTTTCTGTTCTCCTGTAAATAATAAAGCTGGGTTATTGTCAGAATGTATCTAATGTATTTAATGGTGTTCAACGGCCTGTCAATAGCTAAGGCCATTTTAGGCTGGGTTAAATCAGAGCTCCAGTTAAGGTGCGTAATTTGACCAACTTTGGGTGAAATTTTGTTATTTCTTCATAAAAAATGGCAAGTTGGTAGTCCTTTAGAATCGTCTCGTTGAGACGATTCTAAAGCACTCCCAACTTGCCATTTTTGATGGAGAAATAAGAAATTTACCTCCAAATTACACACCTTAACTGGAGCTCTGGTTAAATGCTATATTTCACGTGTACGGTTGAGGGGAAACTCTCAAAATCACTACTGAATATTGACAAAAAAATATACATTCAGCCCTGAAATTATATAGAGCCAATCACTAAAAATGATAGGATTAGCATTAATCCCACTACTTTTAAAATGGGTATAAACGGAATCAACTCTCACGTACAAGAAAGCCAAAAAAAATGTACCAGGGGTATCGGTAAGGATGGAGCCCATCGTAAAATTACCCTTTGCATGCTTCCAACCAGCCACTCGCTATTGTCAGAAGCTCGGACCAAGTGTATTTGATTGTGGCTGTGACTGGAGAAATGGGGCCTATGGCAGTTGTGACCAGTATCACTCCTGATCAAATAGTGCACTCCTGCAGGGATTCCGCTGGCGATCGCCACTTTCGCAATTGGCGATAAAAAATTACAGTGGCGATTTTTTCCCCAGCGGAATCCCTGCTCCTGTAGCCTGATAACTATCTATATTGCTTATTAGAAGCATGACGGGCATTTTATTGATGGAATGGCGAACAGTGCAGATCCTGATCAGACTGTGCGGAGGCACAAGGCTTATCTGGAAAAACACTGGTTACAAAACACATAAGCCCCATTCCTCCAGTCACAGCCATGATTACGAAACTAATTTTTCTGATGCTTAAATCAAGTAGTTTGATTGGTTATGCCGGAGCTCTACTCAAGCCTAACCAATCACACAACTTGATTTTGGGAACCATGGGGTAAAGGAAATGTGCAAATGAATGGGTTTAATGTCCCAGCAACAGGTAATATAGAGACGGTCATCCGATAGAGCAGAGGGTGGAAATACTATGTAAGTATTTTCCCCACCTAGGATGAGGATTGAACTCACAACGTCCAGTATTGAAGTCCAATATCCCCTATGACACATATAGTGGGACGATTATTATCAACTTTATCATAGATTATTGTCTGCCACCGTCTGCAGGGTTGAACGTGTCAATGTGTAATTCAAATATATCACATTTCACTATTATACAGGATTAATGATTTCAACTTGATTTATTGGTGTTTAACGGCCTATCAACAGCTCAGGCCGGGCCAATGGGTTCGATCCCGCGTTTAACCGACTGCATTGGGAGACAAATGCTAAAATCAGAACGGAATATTTACATCTGAAATTAGAATAACCTGACATGGTGCCAGTTTTATACCACACCAAAGTCACTTGGCCCCTTCCTCTTAAAGTCTTAGGATTAGGAATAATCATAGTACTCATATAAGGGGTACAACCAGATTCGACTATCACATACAAAAATGCCAAAGATGTACCTGAGAGCCAAGCCAGTAGCCTCTTTCACCAACATTGCAAAGTATACTTTTCTAGCACAGTATACTTTGAGGGAGAAATTTTCAATTTTCGGATAAATTTATTAATTTTTATTATACTGAATTTATTACATTATCACAGCCATTTTGGCTGTGATAATGTAATAAATTCAGTATAATAATTCTGCATACTTATAATCATCAAATATATGCAGTCGTTAGTTCTATATGAAATAATGCATTTCAGGAAAAATAAATGATTACTCCCTCAAAGTATACTTTGCTAGAAAAGTATACTTTGCAATGTTGGTGAAATAGGCTACAGTTCTCCGGTCCGGATTCCAGTAAGGATGCACCACGATCGTTAAACTCTTTTCAATTGGATAACAAATACCAGCATCATTTCTTCAGTGTAAAACTATTGGACTTTTGACCTGCCTCCTCTATCAGCTTATAGCATCACTATGTACGGCAGATATTGATTTCAACATACAAATGTCACAGGCTGATTAAAATGTGAACCCGACCGCAGCTTGACCGTACCATCACTCTAACTGACCGAGCTAGCTGGGCATGAATACACACCTTCTCCACACGGTGGCAGAGCTCCAGATAAGGTGCATATACGCACTTATTTTAGCAGAATATGCATTGAATAATTCCAGCACAAAAATATTTACACAATTCCCTAACATTTGATTGGCCCGTAGCAAGTCTCGGTCCAAAATTTATATCCCAGTAAACTCCCACGCCGAACTACTTTCCGTAACCGTGAGGCGCAGTTAAAATAATTCTTAAGAAAACGGAAAATAAACACATTTTCTCGAATTTATTTCAAATGCTGGAATTATAAGGAATGAATGGCCTTTTTTTGGTAAATTCCACAAAAAGGCCATTCATTCCTTATAATTCCAGCATTTGAAATAAATTCATCAAGAAAATGTGTTTATTTTTCGTTTTCTTAAGAATTATTTTAAATGATATAAATTTTGGACAGAGACTTGCTACGGGCCAATCAAATGTTAGGGAATTGTGTAAATATTTTTGTGCTGGAATTATATGTTTGTATGTCCACTGAAGTGGTTGGTGGTCAACTTTCAATACCATTCAGAATGTATTAAATTGCAGACAAAAAAAAAATGCACTATTGGATATTAAGTAGAGCCAATTTACCGTTCATCAGATTTCACTTTTCGTTCTGTCCTCTGTCTTTCAGATTTAGCATCTTCTTTGGCATACCTAGAACAGAATAAGGCCATGTATCCACCTATACTCTGTTTCACGAAAGCTGCCCAAATTTTACGGCCATATAAACAATTCAAAAACAATATTTTTTTCGATAATATTAAATTAAAGGAAAATTTAAGAATGAGCCTTCTTTTTATTTCGTGAAATTTGGTCAAATATTGATTTTATTGCGAAAAAACAATTTCCCCAGAGTGAAGATGTCTATGGGGATTTAACAAGGGGAATTTTTTTTAGAATTTCAGAAATACTGGACCGATTTTTAAAATTTAACTTTTGTTTTCTTAGTTAGGTAGATCATTTCCAAGCTATCTAGCCAGGTTTCGATCGATTTCCATTTTTTCCCCGTTTTTTGACTCCTCCCACAACTCCTCTACCTCTATTTCCCCCCATGTTAAATTCCCATAGAGAAATCAATTTTTCGTAATAAAACCAATATTTGACCAAATTTCACAAAATAAAAAGAAGGCTCATTATTAAATTTTCCTTTAAATTAATATTATCGAAAAAAATATTGTTTTTGAATTGTTTATATGGCCGTAAAATTTGGGCAGCTTTCGTGAAACAGACTATAGATGGCCAAAGCCAACCTCGGGTACAAACAATTGAGGCATTGAAAAAGAATGAAGATAAAATTAAGTTAAAAACTTCCGCAACCCAGGAATTTTTAACATAATTTAAATTAATGCCAGCAAACTCTAAAAAATAAGAAGAAAATAATCTTATTAAACTTATTAAGTGTAAGTTCATGAAGAGATTTAAAACTGGGACAAGTCAAGGGATATTCATGAACAAGCAAGTTCAGCGAATTAATAGCTGCAGACAGTGTGTGGGTTTGTGCAGAGTTACGAGTCCGCAGTTAGTTTAACATGACCTTAGCGAGTTGTACTTACTTATTTTTACCGTTTTTCTTACAGCAGCAACAACAACAAATACAGACTGTGAGGGCGATGATCAGGATCCCCCCGATGGCGCTGCAGGCAATGATCAGGATCTTGTAGTTAACTGGAATGGACAACACACCAGGGGCCTGTGCCACTAAACTTTGTAAAATAAAAAAGTTTATTAATTTGCTTCTCACATTAATGTGGCTAGCTAATGCCACAAAAAAATAATTGTGTTACTCCTCTATAACACTTATACATAAGTGTTATAGAAGGAGTAACAAATTTTGTTTACCTTTTTTTTATTTATTTATGGATGCTTTTAGGCATATTTAATGTATTTATAGACCTCGGTCTGTTACTTCAACCTGTGGCTATTGCTACCATTTTCCGCATACATGTACATGTCACTAACATGTACATTACCAACATCGGCTACCAGTTGAAATGTTATTCTAAATTCCAATTTATCACTTACAAACTTCTCAGTTGTACAAAGTTTAATGAAACGGGCAGATCTGGAGAGATGTGCAACTGCTTCGCGATGCAACTGCTTTGAACAAGTCATATTGTGTCCAGACTGGTAAAACACAAGAAAGTGCATTTCCAGACATCTAGATTTCAAAAATAAATTATGGGGGGAGGGGGATGCCTCCGGAGGATCACCCTAGCATAAGAGTGGAGCTCGGAAATAGGAAAAAAAAAAACTCGCTCCCCAAATACTGCATCTGCCCCTGGATAGTACAATGGCTAAAATTTCCCTAAGTGTGCTTAGAATAGCGATCCCAAATGAAATCAAATGGAAGCCCAAACTTGTTAGAATTTTTGTCGTATTTTCAGTACTTGCCATTAATATGGGTATTAATCTACGCTGGATGTGTTATACTGTCATTAATTTGTTCCCTGACTGTAATTTATCACTTACTGACTTATTGACCCCCTTCCCTGAACGTAGAATTGACACTCATGTTGGCGTGTATTGGCCACCATAGACAAATTTCAATCAGGCAGAATTCGGGAATGTCACTAAAATCCGCTGTAAATCCATCGATAGAATGAGGATTAACATCAGTTAGACCCACACATGCGAGTTTTGTTGCGATACAATCGCGATCATATCATTAACAAGAGGGCCATGATGGCCCTAACTCGCTCACCTGACTCCATGAACACCAGAGGAGAATGTGACATTGAGTTCATGTGTGTTAAAAAAAAGTGTGCTATTTTTAGACGGTGGCCATCTTGGATTAGCGATGACCTCCGTTTTAACAACTGAAAAGGCTTCACCCATGGACCATAACTGTGAAGATTGGCCACCATGGGCCAAGCGGTTCGTGTGAAGAAGAATTTTGAAATCTCTAATAAAAGAACGACCTTTTGACCTTTCGGTGGACATCTTGGATGACATGACCATCCAATTTCAACAAAAAATGTACCAGAGTGATCGCCTCTCTGATACCTTCAATTTGATATAGACATGACCATATTTGGTCAAAAAAAATTTTGACCCCAATTTGACACCACGGGTCAGGCCCATTTTTGACCCCGGGGTCACCATTTTAACAACTTTGAAAGAGCATTGTACATCGATCATTCCTACCAAGTTTCGTCGAAATCCGGCTAGCGGTTCATGAGAAGACTTTTTAAGAATTTATGCTATTTTTAGACGGCGGCCATCTTGGATTAGCGATGACCTCCATTTTAACAAATCTGAAAAGGCTTCACCCATGGACCATAACTTTTAAGTTTGGCTACCATGGGCCAAGCGGTTCATGTGAAGAAGAATTTTGAAATCTCTAATAAAAGAACGACCTTTTGACGGCCATCTTGGATGACATAACAATCCGATTTCGACAAAAAATGCACCAGAGTGATCGCCTCATTGATACCTTCAATTTGATATAGGACATAACCTTATTCAGTCAAAAATAAAATTTGACCCAATTTGACCCCACGGGCCACGCCCATTTTTGACCCTGGGGTCACCATTTTAACAACTTTGAAAGAGCAATGTACATCGATCATTCCTACCAAGTTTTGTCGAAATCCGGTTGGCGGTTCTTGAGAAGAAGATTTTTTAAGAATTAACAATTTTGTAATCCCCCTACCTAAGGACCATGACCATGAAGTTTGGTGACTATTGTAGACCCAATGGTTACCGAGGAGAAGACGACGGACGACAACGGACACATTGCGGTAACAATAGCTCACATGAGCTTCGCTCAGGTGAACTAAAAACAAAAAATGCGTCTGTCGAACGCGGATGCCACCTGCAGCATATTTGAGAAACTGTGACAAAGTGGTTAACCAAAATTTGAGAAACTGTGACAAAATGGTTAACCGAAAAGTGTGACGGACGGACGGTCCAAACACTATATGCCACCCGTTTCTTCGAAACCTGGGTCAACAGGTAGCTGTAACCCCTTGATATCGTTTCTGTGTTTATCCGGTGGAGAGTATTCGGAGGGGAGTTAACTCTGCTGAAAACTATAGCCAGTTACTAAATTTAGCGATGACCGCACGATTTGTGACGCAAATGGGGGCAAATAACAACTTGAACGCGTAACAAAATAATCTGATGTATTTTTTGTACGTAGAACATCCGTTGTTGATATTGTTCAGTGCAAGTAGTTTTTCATAATATTATTTTCAATTAGCGGTTGCGTACGACAGTTAAACGTTGAGTAACACAATGCATTTTGTTGTTATGGTTATTCCAAGAAGATATCACTACGGACTAGCCCATCGAGGGGGGTCTGGGGTGTGGCTAACTGTCCGACGCGATTCCAATACATAGGCTATCCTAAGTAAAAAATAAATGTTTTTAATACCATCATGTCATATATCACTGTAATGGTGATGATGAGAGAAATAGAATGGCACCATTTTTATCTAAATCGGAACTATCTAAATGACGTATGCCCCTTTCAAAATTTCGAAACTTTACGCCATCACAATTAAAAGTTAGAAACCAACAGAAATTGAGAGAAATAAAATCTTAATGAAAAACAACAAGAGTGCCGAAGGTCACAATATATTCCCATCGAGGCAAGGCCGGTCAACAAGGGGAGATAACTCACTGAAAACCAATAGGGTTTTTCTTCTTGACGTGATAAACATGTATACTGAATTTGGTTACGATCAGTCAAGTAGAACTTGAGTTATTGCATTGACAAAGATACAAAGTCTGAAAATAAAAAATGGCCTCCAAGGCGAAATAAGTTATGGAAAATTTTCAAAATCAATAAGCTTCTTCATCTTGCCGTGATAAACATATCTACAAAAAAAAATTACGATCAGTACAGTACAACTTGAGTTATTGCGTGGACAAGGATACAGAGTACGAAGCGGAGATGTCATCGAAAATTTTGCAAAATCAATAGCCTTCTTCATCTTGCCATGATAAACATGTATACCGAATTTGGTTACGAGTGGTGAAGTAGAACTTGAGTTATTGCGTGGACACGGATACAGAGTGCGGAAAATAAAAATGGCCGCCAAGGGGAGATAAGTCATCGAAAATCAATAGGCTTCTTCGTCTTGCCGTGATATAAACATGTATATCGAATTTGGTTACAATCTGTCAAGTAGAACTATAGTTATTGCGTGGACAAGCTGTGCCTGCCCGCCTGTACAAGGTGAATACATACCACGTCCCTATTTTTCAAACGGGCGTATAAAAACCACAAATACATGCCTATTATCTTCTTATAAGGTCTTTAGTGGCACTTTTTGGGTTTTCATGGAGTTTTATTCTAACATTTTAACATGGTGCTGCTAACAATTTTGTTCAAATTGCTATTATACATACGCCAACACACTCCCCACCTGGCGTCGGAGAGAGCGCATTCTGACGTGGGAATCACATGCTCCTTCAGCGAACATGTTTTGCTACTGCTACACCAGACACACTGCAAGTAAAGGTGGACGATTGATTGGTGGTTAACTCTTTGCATGCTGGGAAACTTGTGGGCTATAAAAAGTTCAAAATAGTAGATGAACAATTATTATATTATCTTTTATTTCTGCTGGTGATTATCATAAATATGTCTTGCAATTTCATTAGAATTGAGTCCTGTGGACTCAATTCTAATAAAACTCCAAGACATATTTACAGAGAGAAACTAGATTTGTCAGTAAGCGGGGGCTTACGGAATACCCCCCCCCCCTACCCCCCCCCCCACGTCAGCCCTGACCTAGAATGAATTCCAGCTCGCATACTATCATTTTCAGATAAAAGACTATGTCAGCACATATGGAGAGTGCGATGGTGGTTCCAGTTGAAAAAAGCAAACTAGACATTCTAAGTCCGTGACCTTGACCCCTGGCATAAATGGGGGTCGTAGGTTTGTTGCAGAATGATGTATGAGTGTCAGAGAAGGGCCGGGTAAAATATCACTGCATTCCGCAAAGGGAAAGAAGTTATAAGGAAATTTACATTTGTTAAGTTTTAGTTTTTTTCTAAGTTTATAAGTCCGTGACCTTGAACCCTGGCATAAATGGGGGTCGTAGGTTTGTTGCAGAATGATGTATGAGTGTCAGAGAAGGGGTGGGTAAAATATGAAAGATTTCCGCAAAGGGAAAGAGAAGTTAAAAGGAAATTTACAATTGTTAAGTTTTAGTTTTTTTCTAAGTTTCTAAGTCCGTGACCTTGACCCCTGGCATAAATGGGGGTCGTAGGTTTGTTGCAGAATGATGTATGAGTGTCAGAGAAGGGGCGGGTAAACTATTAAAGAGGGAAAGAGAAGTTAAAAGGAAATTTACAATTGTTAAGTTTTGTGACGGACGGAAACACGGGCGGACGGACAAGCTGACTCCAGTATACCCCTTAACTTCGTTGCGGGGGGGGGGGGGGGGGGGGGGGGGGGGGGGGGGTATAATAAGAAAATACTCCTAATTTGTTGGTTGTTAATTTCAGCACTCGCATGTGAGCTAATTGGGGCATTACGCCCGTTCAACAGTAAGTTCATATGTGGCTGTGACTGGAGAAATGTGGATTAGGGCATTTCTGACCTGCCTAACTTCTGATCTGCTAGCACACTCCTCTAGCTTGATAATGCTCTATACATACTGTCTGCTAGAGGCATTCTGAATGTTTCTGAATGTTTCATTAACAATTGCACATGAGTTGGACATATACAAATGTAGCATATATATTCTAATTTATAAATACCTGGACGGATCCCACATCCACACACAAATCACAACTGCCGTTTGCTTGGGCACATTCTGGAATTAACAAGAAATTTTAAAACATCTATAACTGAGCTATGCTGTTAACTAGCAAAGAAATCACACATAAAATTATGATGATCTGCACCGGCTACACGATTGTGCAAGAAAATTGATCACTAGTAGCAATTTGTTACACTACATGCATCTATCTACAAATACTGCAGCACCCTCACAAGGATTACCAGTATGTGTAGAAGCACTGTCGGTACTGAATCAATGAAAAGTAGTAAAAGCAGGTCTGTTACTGTGTAATGGTGTTGTTAGTGGGACCTACCCGTCGGCGCCTTGCCATATCAATGGAGTAAGCCAATGTGATTGGCCGATTCCATCGATCCACGAGGTACCAAAAGGTAAACCACACCATTAATTAATCATTGTAAATAATCTGATCCTCCCGATATGGGAGTATGTGTAAGTTACATGTTTATAACTACCCAAAGCACATTAAGTTTGTAGCAGAACATGGGAATGACAACAGCGATAAGAGAAATGACGGGTGATCGTGTCAATACCGGGACCTACCCGTTGGCGACTAGCAGTTTGACAGATCGGCCAATCTGATTGGCTGATTCCGTCAATCCGTGAGGTGCCGACAGATAGTCCCAGTAATGACACTATTACCATTGTGCATTGATGGAATTTTGTGGTGCAGATTCCGTTTATCCACGAGATGCCTCCGGGTAGGTTCTGGTAATGACACCATAAATGTACCACTGTAAATAATTTGATATTCGCGATAAGGTGTACTTGTATTTCAATAGCCATGTGTTTGCAACTGCCCAAAGCACAGACATTCGGAGTGTTTCGGCTTTCAACGGTATAACTCTATATTTATGAACAAGGCTTCTAACTTTGGTCGGACACGACCTTGTATCATAACAAAATAACATGTTTATAATTGTAATTTCCTATGTATTTCAACAGGATAATGATAATTCTCAAATGATCATATGAACTTACCACTACAATATTGACGTTAGAGCCTTAAACACATTATTTGTTATGATTTGGCTGTGTCTGACCTAGGAAAAGCAGCTGTAAATCGATACTCTTTGCATAATTATGTTCTAACTATGCTATTTTAGCAAGATAACATTAATTCTCAAATGAGTCATCAAACAAGTAAAATTATTACTAAAATATGGTGTGCGAAGCCAGGAACACTCACTCTAATTTCACAGTGGAAATTCAATTATGTGAAATGTTGTCAGGGATTCAGCTGGCGATCGCCACTTTCGCAATTGGCGATAAAAATAAATTGTCGACAAAATATTACAATTTTCGAGAAAAAAAACAACAATTTTTTGGGGGATTTTTTTTCGAAGTGATGATTTTTTTATTTTCCCCAGCGGAATCCCTGTGCTGTCGTTACCGGGACCTACCCATTGGCGCCTCGCAGATCAACGGAATCAGCCAAGTTGATGGCTGATGCCGATCAACGAGGTGCCGACGGGTAGGTCCTGTAGCCTATTTCATCAACATTGCAAAGTATACTTTACTAGCAAAGTATAATTTGAGGGAGTAATCATTTATTTTTTCTGAAATGCATTATTTCATATAGAACTAACAAATGCATATATTTCATGATTAAAAGTATGCAGAATTATTATACTGAATTTATTACATAATTTATCACAGCCAAATTGGCTGTGATAATGTAATAAATTCAGTATAATAAAAATTAATAAATGTATCATAAAATTGAAAATTTCTCCCTCAAAGTATACTTTGCTAGTAAAGTATACTTTGCAATGTTGATGAAATAGGCTACTGGTTGAAGACTTAAATAACTCCTATTAATGCTGTAGGTGTCTGGGGAATCGACTAGCGGGTCGACGAAATCAGCAAATGTGATTCCGTCGATCCACGAGGCGCCGCCCACAGTTGTGTCACGCTAATGACACGATCACAGAAATTACGTTCAGCGGGCAACACTGTGGTTGTGTAGCCGTCGACACCGTCACAGTCGTCGGTTGTGCCGTCGTCGGTTTTTTGGTTGATGGCTGCGTCGTCGTATTTGTCGGCATATGTGTCGCCGTCGTGTCCGGTTTTGCTGTGGAAGCGCAATACAGTGGACTAACATAGAGACAGATCAACCCTACAAATATTAAACCCTTCATTGTGCTCGGTGTCTGTACGTTTCACGTGTTTGGAGTATGTGTATTTCTGGTTCAAAGTCACTTGCGATTGAATCACTTCCGCCTTCTTTTCCACTGGTAAACACTGGACCAAACAACTCGTAACAAACTACTTTTCTTGTGTCGCTAAGAGAAATAGTGCGGCATAAAAATAAATAGTAAAATATTAAATAATACTTATATATGTGTAGATTTAGAGTTTTCCGAGTGAAATCAGTAAGAGACGGTCAATACACATATTACTTTAAGTAGATCATGTAATAAGCAAATCCATTGAAGAAACTCGCGTATGAATTTCAAGAAAAAAAAATCATATTGTAAAACATGAAAGTGCACTGAGCAAAGGACAAAGTGGAATGATCCGCCGCGACAAAAAAAGTTATTTGATTTTGACCAGTAGTGTCTATGTGTACGGTGTCAGTGCTGCTCGTGTTCAGCAAGCAGCTTGCTACAGAGCTGAAGTTTTCGTTACAATAACACAATGAAATGAATGAAGTTTAACAACAGCTAAGGTCATTATAGGGACGGGACTAGACTGGTGTCAGTCCATGAATTTGTATAACATTATTCCTAAAACATTTAAACTTCAGCTAGTATCCTTTAAATATGCATTTTATATCTCCAGCCAGAATTCATGTTAATGTTCAGCCAGCCGGTCACAGAGATTGGGATATTTCAGAAATGTGGTATATAGGAAGTTAAAGGTTATGGGGTAAATCTAAAACATTAAGGACTGATACCAGTCTAGGACGGGACTAAAGTTAAAGCCTCATCCGAAACATCAGTGGAATGGGACTACTATGAAAGTATTGTTCATGCCCTAGGGTAGGTTTTCAACACATATATATACAACCTTCAATATTGAAGTCCCGTATTCTACACCTGAGCCGCAGTCCATCCCTTGCAACAATAACAAGACTAGTATGTATAACTGGCGACTGCAGCTCCATAGCGAACACGATAGGCACTGTCCGGTCACATTGTCCGGATCCCATGCGCCGACATATAGCTCCAATTCTCATGGATTCGTGCCTTCTCATTGATTCGTGCCCCTAGAAAACAAGTGAATAAGCATATTCTAAGAATAGTGTTAACTGAAAATTATTTTAAAAAGGTATTTTAGGTTGTATCCCACGGATTTCTAAGTTACATACACTTGTGGTTTAATTACCACCTATTTTGTGATTTTTCTACTTAGTTCCTTAATCTGAAGACGGTCTGTTCGCAAATGATGCATAAAATGTGATATATGTTGATTTATAGGTGAATCTGGACTTCACTTTATATTTAAATTTGATTCATCTAGGCAGCAACACCCCTTTATTGTACGAGTGATCAAGGAATGTCACTCAAATGTGCCAAAAGTTTCAGGGCACGAACCTGATGAGAAGTTTCAAGATCAATTAGGCGACTTGGGTGGATTATTTCTAGGGACTCTAAGACTTGCATAAACAACAATTTTGGTGAATTCCTTATATGCACTCATAGTCAAGTGTTTGAACTTTATGTTGATGTATACATTTTCAGGAATTAATCAGAATATAACACACACTATGAATTTATGTGCTTATGGGCACGGATCCATGATAATAGGGACTAACTGGAGAAATGGGGCTTACAATGTAGACCCAGATCAGCCTGTGCATCCGCAGTCTGATCATGATCTGCACTATTCGCCATTCTACCGATGAAATACCAACCGTCTCATCAGGAACTGCACTTTTTTCAAGTAATTTTCATATTTTAAAAACAAAACACTTAATTTTCATGAATGGACTAGTCCGAAAAAATATTTTTGTAACGATATGGCTGGTAGGGAAATTAACGTAGCACAGTAAATTCCAATTATTTAGGGGTGAAATGGTTAAGGAGGCTGCACGGCATAGCGGTTACATCATTGAGCTGGCGAGAAGAGATTCGAGTAGAACACGAGTGACCGTTCAATGTACATACATAGTTTGTTTGCAATTCATTATTGCGTCGTTGTTCTTGTTCAGACAACGGTCGGTTTGTGATGTTTTACAAATGTGATAGTTTGTCGCGTAACTGAATTATGCAAATGCCAGACATATGACACCATCATAATTAACACTTGAACACGTGTACGTGCATGCATATGTTTCTGCATGTTGCACTATTTAATTGGATTTCAGTAGCCTATTTCACCAACATTGCAAAATATACTTTTCTAGCAAAGTATACTTTGAGGGAGAAATTTTCAATTTTAGGATAATTTTATAAATTTTTATTATACTGAATTTATTACATTATCACAGCCAAAATGGCTGTGATAATGTAACAAATTCAGTATAATAATTCTGCATGCTTTTAATCATCAAATATATGCAGTTGTTATTTCTATATGACAAAATGCATTTCGGGAAAAATAAATGATTTCTCCCTCAAAGTATACTTTGATAGAAAAGTATACTTTGCAATGTTGGTGAAATCGGCTACTGATAAGCTTAAATATGAGCCGAATCGAGGTCTAAATAAAGTGCTGTGGTCCTCGAAACACGGTCCTACCTAGTAAGTTGGTATATGCTGTCGATTCTTCCTGTTTTAGACGTTTCTGAGAAAAAGTATCTCAATTTCGGTCACTTTCGCCACGAAATCATGTTTAAACTGGCTTAATTTACTATTTGTTATAGCTCCTGATCGAATAGCACACTCCTGTAGCATGCTGACGATCTATATAGTGCTTGTTATACGTGCGATGGGCGTTTTACTGTTGGTATTGCAAACAATGCATATCCTGATCAGACTGTGCGGATGCACATGCTGATCTGAATCTACATTGGTCGCAAAAGCCATAAGCCACGTGAAAACACATGCTATTTTAATCATGGTTAAGCGGTGCAATTTGAAAGACTTGATAAAACCAATTATGACAGATGTATCAGACAAATTAATGCATGTGGCGGGAAACTGCTTTTACATTTGTGACAAGCCATGTGGTTGTGCACCTTTAGAAGAGATGTGCGATTTTTCATGAAATAAAATTCCTGAAACTGTGACATTTTCTATAAATTACGTCGAAAGCTGATTCCGAACATTTCGTAAATTTTTAACGTTATCTGCGGAAAATATCGTAAATTTAGGTAAATGTTTTTCACGAGATATTTCACTTCTTCTTATGTACGCGGTTTGCCGCATTTCATCGGTGACTTATCCAAGGTGTATGATCACGTGGTACTAACAACAACAACAAGTACCGATTCAAAGTACGTATTCTTGTATAGTGTCCTTATTACGTAACCGATTTTGATGAAATATGGCGCATCAAACACGTCTTGTTAAGCTGCATTTGGTGGTCTCTGTATTTAAGACCAAACTTCTGTCGTTTTTGCGAAGAATCGATTTCCGTGTCTCCGACACGGACATCGATTCTTCGTAAAAACGACATAAGTTTCGGCCAAACTCACTAGACCACCAAATGCAGCTCATGAAGACGCGTTTGCTGCGCCATATTTCATTAAAATCCGTTGCATATTATGGAAATATCAAAGAATACTTACTTTGGAGTGGGCGACGTTGTTGTTGTTGTAACCACGTGATAATGCACCTTGTTATCTAGACGTATGTGTGTATACACGGACCATACATTGTACATACTTTCGTTCCAGGTTTATATAATGCACATATGTATGTTATACAAATAAGTATTGACATAATTATGCGAGAAAATATATCTGAGTATAATAAATAAGAACATAATGAATGGCTACCCATACCCGATCCAGAGACATATGTATACATAAATCCTTGCCCGACATTACAATATTTCTTGGTTAAATTGTGGCTAACCTTCTACCAAATTCAACAAAGCGATTACGATGACTCCCACGTATGTCCTTGGTGCACCCAATGAAGGGTGGCATGACACAAAGAGAAGAGGGTATGCCCTGGGGGCCATTTCACTAAACTTCGTACGACTAACATGTTTGTAAGTGCAAAATTAGTAAAGTCTGTACATTTCACATTAACAATGTTTTCTTGTAAACAAATATTGGATTTCCATTTATTGAGCATAGGCTGCATATTAGGCTACATATGCAGCCTATGGTCAATAAATGGAAATCCATCAATTGGAATTTCCAGACGATCCTAAATTGGCACTTACAAACATGTTAGTCGCACGGAGCTTAGTGAAACAGGCCCCTGATTCCAAATGTACAAAGGCGAGACTTGTTCAAATGCAACATCCATATTTTCGGCCAAAACGGGCCGCACAAAGTTCGCACGCGTATGCAACATTCCAATCAAGTTTCTTTTACTCAGTTGACACGACGACAAACAAATTGTCAAAGGTAAAACATAATTTCAAAGGTCAAACGTACAGTCAAACTAACACCTCGTGGAACTTCAAACAATGTTGAACGTGTGAAAAATGTCTAACACGTGTGGACGGCTTGTCAGAAATCTCTCGCATAACCGTGTCGAAACTTACTGTCCAATCAAATCACAGAACGTACAAACCGGCACTCGTTCTTGACCAATCAGGCATTACATCTGCCAATTACTGAGAAATGTTTTGTGGCGTATATATATTAATACTTCAACACTAATTGCAATTAACAGTCGACCCAGGATATTTAAACACATTACTCATAATCAATGAGCATAGCAGTTCTTGTGTTTCAACGAAAATACAAGTATTTGTATGCTAGTTCCTGTGTTTTAAGCTCAGAATATATGACCAGGATTAAGTGACAATAAATTCACATTGAATATTCACCTTGATCTCTGTACATCCAGTGTGGAACATATTTATTGGAATATATACCAAAATAATGGAGAGGTGGAATTCGAGCACGCCTTTGTTGTCCCGTGACGATATCGGACCCGACGGGGAGTCCGCGCAATGGAGTGTGCCTACAGACGAAGGTACGTACACACATCGGGCTAAATTGGACGAATCATCCCAGACGACTGTGAACAGTTTCGGGGGTGAACAGTCGTTGGGATTCCTATGGAATCATTTGACTGACTTTGCCTTTAGCTTACATTTAAGAGTTGGATGTGTGGCAGGTATGCAAGTGGAATTATACTTTTTGGGCAGGGGAATTAGACTGTAACAAATCCCCATTAATTTTAGATCGCCACAATGTTCCGCTGGTACTAACATGTCAGATGTTTTGTGAATCAGACACGGGAAGCTGGATATAGCCTTTCGAGTTTCGATTTAATTATATGGCGGATACATCCAATCCCACAGGGTAGTGACATTACTTTTATACATATACGTACATTGTTTCTTTTTCGGCCATGTTGCGAACATTTTGGTTTAGTGCTTTTATGGCTACATTTTACTAATGAGAGCATGCATGCTACTCATTTCAATACTATTATAAGTTGCAACCGTTTCCAAATGCTTTTGCATATTATGTGGGTTGGTAACAGTAAATATAATGTATATTGTATTGTACATATATTTTTAGCTATTTATTTTGGCAAGCGGTCATTTGCAGTTTTAAAATTACCAAATAACCCACTTAAATTTACTTGAATTGCGAAACAATTGGCGCGCATATTAATATGTGACAAAATGCGTCGCTATCCCGGAGTTCTATATAATCTATTGTAGTTGCTTCAATCGTCGAAACTGATTATTATCAGCATTTTGGATTATTTATTTTCAGACAATTCGTCTGGATACGACTCCACGGACATTTCCGACACGGAATCTCCGTCAGCCAATGGAATCATCGACAGTCCACAGCCATCCAGTCACAAGGGAGTACAGGAAGTGATGAAGTTCCGGAATGCGCACGCGCTGTGTGAGAGCCTGAAATTGATTCTACAGGTGCCCGAGATGTGTGACGTCATGTTTCTGGTCGGGCCGCGGGAAATGCCGGTGTTTGGAGTTAGGGCCGTACTCAGCGCCAGAAGCAGGTAGGCCTTTCATTCCAAATATGTGTCATCTATTGTTCCCAAGTTTTCTTATTACAACAACAGCAGCATGATATATGATTAGGAAGAAACGAATTTATGGCAAGGTTTGTCACAAAGTTGTACATGTATATCAATGATCAACTCGAAACAGATTATGTTTAAACATGAACAATAATTATTCGGCATACACTAACTGCAGGTAATTTAGTAAATAATATTATCCAGTATAACAACGATAATTAGCTATGCATTACACTAATGAATATTTCTCCTATTGCAGCGTGTTCTACCGTCTGGTCCTGCGACATTTACAAACTCAGAGCGAGGTTCCCGCCAAGAGAAAGACGCCAAACCGGAACTTCCGGTTCCCAGTAGGCCATCTTGTGATCCCGGTCCGGAAGTACAATGCAGAGGTGTTCCGCATGCTCGTCCACTTTGTTCACTGTGGGTCAGCGACGATTAGCGAGGACACGGTAGCCGGTACGTAACACATGTTAAGTGGTGGTACATGTGGTATAAATCATACGCCATGGTACTGATGTAGAAGATGAATTTCACCACATATCACATCGTTAAAACATTTGACAACGTCTGGCCTAAGTTGCTTAACCTTAAACAGCGAGGACACGGCAGCTGGTACGTAAATCATACTGGGTCGTACGCCATTGTACTGATGTAGAATATACATGTCATTACATATCACATAGTTCAGAAATTTGACAGCCAAATTTGCTTAAACCTTAAGTAGGAAACTATCCGTTGATCAATATACAGTGTAACCTCTCTAAGCCAGACACAAAGAAAACACATGTGATCTTATTTTTGATGAGCTTACTGGTCATTTATCTCAGGTGATCTAATGTCTGTTCATGATCGCACAACTACACACATCTATGGCTCAGAATGATCAAATGCCTGAGTTACAGTGAAACCTCTCCAGGCTGGACACCCTGGGACCTCACAGGATGTCCGGTTTAGATGGGTTTCACTGTATGTTTGTCTGGATACCATACTGTGGATATCTATAGTTTCTCAACGTGCACCGTCTGCAAGTTACAAACGGTCCTTCATTAGCGACTGACCTTCCAATATACGATTGTATGTTTTCACTGGAATTTCCGGCGACAAACAGATTTTAACATTTTCTATTCATGGAAAACATTCATTACAGGATTACTGTGCGGGGCGATGCAGTTCGAGTTATCGGACCTGGCTGGTGCATGCTGGCAGTTTATAGACACGTGTCTATTGGCGGGTGGCGGGGAGCGCCTTCTAGCGGCCACGAGATGTTATACCCACCACAAGGCGTCTCAGCCAATATTTGACAAGGTAAGCAAGTTGTCATATACATCACTCAGTCAACTTTTGTCTTTTGAGCAATTTGAACACGAATATCATAACGTTTAGCTTACATAATGCATTTCCATCAGCATTTGTGATGCTTTGAGGAATAGTTGAGTATTTATATGTGAATACAAAGAATCAAAAGACGAAAGTGAAATACAAACTTAAGTGCTATGCATTACTAAACACATATAAAGGTCTACCTTTGGTCGTCAATGGAATAAACTATAACACTTTACAAACATCAATATTTTCTAGTAGCGCATACGTCTAAATTGTAACTAATATCGCTTTTCATTTCTTGATTTCTAGATATACAGCTTTCTTGATGGCAAGGCCACTAGTGGACGTCGTAGTCAGGAATCCGTTGTCTAGGCAACAAAGGATCCGCCCCACGAAGTTCCAAGGGCACCAGAAGTCCCCAATATAGACAAAAGGACAACCGTCCAATATAGCCATGGAAAGCGCGCGAACGCCAGAAGTCTCCAGGACGAACATCCTGGTAGTGGGACAATATATCGTCCGCCATATCTTTCAACCGAGCACCAGACGTCTCCAGAGCGAACAAAGGGACAACACCGTCCATCGTAGTCCGGGCAATATGGGTCACACCAGAAGTCTCCAGGACAGATATACTGGGAGAAGGACAAGAGACCTTCCGCCACAGCTCTCCAACCGAACATCAGACGTCTCTAGGACGGATATACTGGGAGAAGGACTAGATACCTTCCGCCACAGCTCTCCAACCGAACACCAGACGTCTCTAGGACGGATATACTGGGAGAAGGACTAGATACCCTCCGCCACAGCTCTCCAACCGAACACCAGGGGGCCGTTTCACTAAACTTCTTACAACTAAAATGTTCGTAAGTGCAAATTTAGAATCGTCTGAACATTTCAATTGATGGATTTACATTTATTGAGCATAGGCTGCATATGCAGCCTATGCTCAATACATGTAAATCCAATAATTGTTTACAAGAAAACATTGTTAATGTTAAATTTACAGACTTTCATAATTTAGTCGTACGAAGTTTAATGAAACGGGCCCCAGAAGTATCTAGCTCTCCAAACGTGGAATGAGTGCTATTAATCGCCATACTTGAGACAAGGAATACTTAGAGCACGGTTCGTCCGCATGTAGGAGGAGATGATCCACGAGCTTCAGCGAGCAGATTATCGATCGTACATGCGGACAACCGTGCTGTAAGTAATTTATCCCACCATCATACTCATACTATATCTGGTTTTTCTGGTAACCCGGGGACGAAACTCGGGAATGTGTATGAAGTGGGAGAAGGACAAGATGGAGAGACAACAACACAGGTTACTGTGATGAAATACACGAATGTCGCAGTCATGTTGTACGAGGAGTTTGAATACGCTGTTCATTGTAGCAGCCGCTAGAAGGATTGAACACATTTTTCGACAATCCAGGCTTTGTCTGGAGCTATCTGACCAGCACTGGGAATGTTCTGACTCGCATATCTACTGGTATTCGCATTCCGTGATAGCCGGTAGATAACTTCCATGATCTCACATGTTTAACGTGGATGTGACCGGAGAAATGTGGTTTACGGGTTTTGCGACCATTACAAACACCAATGAGTATTCATACCAGTGCTGTGATATTTATTATTGTAAAACGATCTGCTCATGTTGGCAGTGAATATTGTATAAAACGAATTGCAACTAAAAATTATTTACAGTGTATATTTTTGATTGCTCCACACATACAGCAAATATTTATTGAAGGGTTCACAAACAAAGCAAACGAAAACAAAGTTAAAACGATCGTTTGTTTCTGATTCGTATG
This sequence comes from Conchocele bisecta, assembly GCA_029237695.1. Classification (NCBI taxonomy): domain Eukaryota; kingdom Metazoa; phylum Mollusca; class Bivalvia; order Lucinida; family Thyasiridae; genus Conchocele; species Conchocele bisecta. Next base: position 62,731,747 of record CM055281.1, read on the forward strand.
TCATGTCGCTTATACATCGTTTTCGTTTTTATTGAAAACATCGTTTTCTAATTAATAAAGAAACGAAAACGAATTTGAAAACGATGTGTAAACGATAGGCAATCGTTCGTTTGTGGAACCAGGAACAAATTCGGGCTTCAACGGATATTTCCACAGGCGATTGAAGTCTCCTCTCCACATCAAGAGCCCCCGCCCGCCCGCTGTAGTATACTATTATAGATAGAGGTGTACGAGTTAAGTTTCAATACATTCGATCAAAAGTAAACACATGCTGTCATAGCTTATATGCCCATGAACAGCAGATTTCGAACTCCCATAATTGTGGCGGCCGCGGCCCGCATGTCGAGCCCGCCGAGGCATTCGATGGTCTCAGAGTGTATTTATTTGAAGTTTGATGCCCAATAAGCATACAAGGTTTCAAGCAAATCTGACTGACGGTTACAGAGATAGTAGGTATGTGAAAAATTTAACGCAAATTTTTGACAGAAACTTTAACACAAACTTCTAAGTCATTTGACCTTGACATAGGGGCACAGGGGCCGCATGAGTGGGACACAGAATGAATATATGGATGATGACTAATAAGCATATGAAGTTTCAAGTCAATGTGACTTAGGACTGCGTCATTGTGATCACTATGTCTCGCTTTCCGCAAGCAGGCTAGACAAAAATGGGGCTTATGGGTCGTGCGACCAGTGTAGATCAGCATGTGCATTCGCACAATCTGATCAGGATGTGTACTGTTCGCCATTCCATCGATGAAGCACCCGTAATATTTCTAACAAGCAATATACATTGTAGATCGTTATCAGGTCGCAGGAGTGTGCTATTTCACCAGGAGATTTACTGGTCACAACTTCCAAAAGCTCCATTTCTCCAGTCACGGCCACATTTATGATGACAAAGGCACACGTAGTACGAAACTATAGTTGGGGAATTTGTGCGGGTCCGTGATCTCACACAATATTTCCTGAGACAACTAACTTGTCCACCACCTGCTTTGCAGAACGTGTCGCGCATGTGCATATACGTATTATACCTACAACCAGCAGGCATTATATGTTGACAGGTCATTTGCTTGTCGACATTTGTGGCTGTGACTGAAGAAATGGGGCTTATGCGTTTTGCGACGGTGTAGATCCAGATCAGCATGTACATCCGCACAGTCTGATCAGGAGACTACAATGTTCACCATTCCATCAACGAAACACTCACCATGTTACTAACACGCAATATATATCGTTATCAGGCTACATGAATGTGCTATTTGATCAGAAGACAGCTACCCAGGTCACATCCTATAATTCCATTTCTCCACTCACAACCACATGTAATGTATCTACTAGTAATAACACGGGGGTTCCAGACCAGCTTCCATATGCTGGGAAGACACTGATATCGTCTGGCGCCAATGATATGTACATAATGTACACAGTTATTCCCATGTCCGACTACTCCCACATACGACAACCGTTCCCCGTCCGCCGTCACCGTTCCCCGCAGATATCACTGTTCCCACCCCTGTCACCGTTTGCACGCCCTGGGTACGGGGAAGGTCAGCCAGACCAGGGTGTCGGTCAGCCAGGTCGGCAGGCTCCATAACAGGCGGAATACGTACCGCGCGTCCCAACCAACAACGTACCTAAAACAGAAAATAAACGGCGTCCCAAACAACAACGTACCTAAAACTACAAATACACGGCATCCATCGAACAACGTACCGAAAACGAAAAACACAAGGCGTCCCAACCAACAAAGTGCACGGCGTTCGTATATAATCGTCACACGACGACAGAAACAAAGTCTGCCTCCTCTCTCTCTCTCTCCTCTCTCTCTATCTCTCTCCTCTCACCTCTCTCTCTCGCGCTCTCTCCGTCCCTCCCTCCCTCTCTCTCTCTCTCTCTCTCTCTTCTCTTTCCTCCCCTTTGTCGTTCCTATCTCCACTATCTGTCAGACAGCAGTTACGTACCGTGTTTTGGGGAACCTGGCAGTTACAGCATGTACGTAGGCGTCTACGACTTTATCAGTCCTCGACGACAGAAACACGGAGAGCATTCTGCTGGACATACGTTCAACTGAAATAGAATATGAAACCATGAATGGGCTTGCCAGGAAGCGTTTTACACTGACTAGAGGGTATCTGAACCCAACACCCAGTAAATCGCAACATGCCAACGTTAGATCACGGTTCATCCGCATCTAGGAGGAGATAATCCGCGAGCTTTAGCGAGTGGATTATCGATCGTACATGCGGACGAACGTGATCTAACTGTGTTATCACATCCTCATGTCCATACATTGCCCATGTGCTGTGTAAATGCAGAAACAAAACCAGAAAATGTATCAAATATGTGATAATCTTGATGTTGATGGGAAAAACTGTAATGTATCTTCAATGTTAATGCATGTTCCCGAGTAGGGCATTTCAAATAGCTGAATTACAGTGGATCCTCTCTAACCCGACGAAACACTGGGAACCTCTCAGGTTTAGAGTTCCACTGTATCATAAATTCATTCACCCATCGGGAGCACGATCTGTCATTTCGTTATTAATGTCATACTAAGAAAATTCGCAAAAACCCTGGTCAGACCTCGTGGAGGTGTAGGCTGATTATGACAACACTGGTCACATACAGTGGAACCTCTCTCAACCGGACACCAATGAAACACCTGTGATCTAATTTTTGATGAGTTTCTTGGTCCTTTATCTCGGGTGATAATGCCTGTACGTGATCGTATAGCACACAACTATGACTCAGAATGATCAAATGCCTCTGTGAAATCTCTCTAAGCCGGACACCCTGGGGACCCCAGGGTGTCCGGTTTAGAGAGGTTTCACTGTACGTTATAGTTATACGGTTTACGTATCAGCAAGTCCATGCAATATAAAAGTAAATTGAAGTTTCGTTCGCACCTTCTTTGGCTACGCCTTATGGCTACGCTCTATGTCCATACCCGTTAAACTTACACTGCTCTATGTACTCAGGTCCGTAATATTCCTTCGCCTCGTCACTGAGTTCGGAGAACCTGGCCCTCATGCCGTCGCCGACGCTGTTCTCGCTGATAATACCCGTCCGGAAACATCCGGGTTCCACGATATGTACTGTGGCGCCAGTAGGTGACAGTTCGTACCTGACAAGGAAAAAATACACGTCCAAGACAAAGTCAAGCGTTCCACGACAATCACACTATGGCAGGGCGGTTTTATTGCACTTGTCCATTAGTGACAAGAACTGTGTTATTATTCCCACCATACATCAAACTCATCATAGCACAGGCGTAAGTGATACTTAATGCAAACTCAGAAGAGTCCAGCCGTTGAAAGTTGTCAAAATGACTGTCTTGCTCAAAGACAAGCAAGACTCGGGAAAATAATAAACACAAACTATCATTGAAAGGATGCACGAAGCGACTTTCTAACGCCGACACACTTCACTAAACTTCACTAATGTGGGCTTACATTTAAAAGTCAAAGATAAACGAGACACGCCATTTCAGTTTGTACCTTCGGACATCTGCGCAATTTCATTAAATACGTTTACAAACTTTACAATATGTTTCATAAATAATGTGAAAAGTTGACAACATTTTCAGAGTACATGAGGATTTCATGTACACTGAAAATCTTGTCAACTTTTGACGCCATAAAACGGAAAATATTGTAAATTTTGCAAACGTATTTCATGAAATTACGCAAATGTCCGAAGGTACACAATCACATGCAGTGCCGAAATCAGGAAGCCAAAAAATGAGGAGGAAAAACAATCGACTGAGTGGAGTGAGGGAGTCCAATAGGCCAATATGTGAAGATGAAATCCTAAAAAACAAAATGAGGCCATCAACGCGAGGAGGCAACTGCCTCGTGTCGCAGTGTAGTTACGGCCCTGACATGGCGTGTCTCATACATATACATGTATTAAAAGTGTGATCTGGTTATATATGATATACACTGTTGGGATTTGATTATAATACCTACTTTTTTTTCGAGAAAAATGAAAATTAATAAATGACACAATTTACTTCAGCGTTGTAACGGTTAGTCGCTAATTGAGGTTACTGCTTACCCAAGGTGCACGATCACGTGGTTACAACAACAACAACGTCGCCCACTCCAAAGTAAGTATTATTTGATATTTTCCTTAATATGCAACGGATTTTTATGGAATATGACGCAGCAAACGCGTCTTCATGAGCTGCATTTGGTGGTCTAGGGAGTATGACACAGACTTATGCTGTTTTTGCGAAGAATCGATTTCCGTGTCGGAGACACGGAAATCGATTCTTCGCAAAGACGACATAAGTTTGGGCGAAAATACAGAGACCACCAAATGCAGCTTAACAAGACGCGTTTGATGCGCCATATTTCATCAAAATCCGTTACGTAATAAGGACACTATAAAAGAATACGTACTTTGAATCGGTACTTGTTGTTGTTGTTAGTACCACGTGATCATACACCTTGTTACCTTAATGCGTCCGAATATCCTTCCATGGCGAACTTAGATACAGCATACTGGCTGTGCGCAAAAGCAATTCGCCCCATCACACTCGTCACATTAACGATTCGCCCCGGTGTATTTCGGACCAGCGGCAGGAAGGCTTTGGTCACGAGAATTGGTCCGTATAAATTCACATTAAGGACTTGCTCATAATCTGCCTTCGTCAACCACTCTGTAGGGGCAGTAACTCCGGCTATTCCAGCGTTATTGACAAGAGCCCACAAACCTGAAACAAAGAGTCATAACGTCATGGCATATTATAATATACATATTATGTATTAAAAGTTCTTATGTAATCAGTCACGGAGTTTAAAAATACCATATTAACATAAACAACGTTAAAGTACGTTTATTGCATACACATAGCATCATTGATTGAAGCTGTACTGATCATTTAACATGTTATCTGTAACACTCTCACATACATGTGATATGTGTTGCGTTAGTGTATTAGTATCTGTTTTTATTACATTGTGATATTACACCGAGAAAGCCCGTGTTCTGCATTTTTCCCCCAATTAATTATACAGGAACAAATGATTGTCATTTATATCGGAAGCTATATCGATGGTCTAGTAACATAAGGTCGTAAGTGCTATGCTAAAGCATAGCACTTACGACCTTATGTTACTAGACCATCGATATCTTACTTCACCTTATTAATTAACTCGCCTTTGTCTTTGGGTAGTGCCTTTTTAACACTTCCACAGCTTTGTTTACACTGGTTTCTTTGGTAACGTCAAGGATAACTGGTAACAACTTTCCGGAACATGATTTTCGGAGGTCTTTGGCTCCAGCCTCCGTCATACATCCGGCAAACACACGGAAGCCCAATGAATCCAGTTTCTTCGCCAGCATGTTGCCGAAACCCGTGTCGCACCCCGTGATAAACACATTTCTGTCGTCGTAGTTACCGATAGTCAGCTTCCTTAGCAACCACGTTACTATGACAACGAGTATTGCGAACGCAGGCAGATAACAACAAAACTGAAAATACATACAGGTAAAGACGGTATCTTAATAAAAAAATGCCACGACATTCTCAATGTGTATTCTCACGTGGTTACAACAACAACAACAATTACTACTAGAAGCCCTCCGATTCAAAGTACGTATTATTTTATGTTGTCCTTATTATGTAACGGCTGTTGGTGAAATATGGCGCATCAAAAGCGTCTTGTTAAGCTGAATTTGGTGGTCTCGGTATTTTGGCCCAAACTTCTGTCGTTTTTACGAAGAATCGATTTCCGTGTCTACATACAAAGAAATAGATTTTTCAAAAAACGACATGTGCCGAACTACCGGGACCACCAAATGCAGCTCATGAAGACGCGTTTGCTGCGCCATATTTCATCAAAATCCGTTGCCTATTAAGGAAAATATCAAATAATACTTACTTTGAATCGCAGGGCTTCTGGAGCACAACAGGGGAATTATATATTTTTTTTAATTCGTTCGCACGAAATAACAATTAGTTTCCTCAATTTAGCAATTCGTTGCCACGAATTAACAATTCGTTCCCTCCATTTAACAATTCGTTCCCATGAAATAACAATTCGTTCCGACAAATTAACAATTCGTTCCCTCAATTTAACAATTAGTTCCCACGAAATGACAATTCGTTCCCTCAATTTAACAATTCGTTCCCTCGAATTAACAATTCGTTCCCACGAATTAACAATTCGTTTCCGTGGGAACGAATTGTTATTTCGTGGGAACGAATTGTTAAATCGAGGGAACGAATTGTTATTTCGTGGGAACGAATTAATAAAAATAAATCCATGTCCCCTGCGGGGCTAGTATACATGTTTACACACATTTTGTATACACATATATATGCAACGTGTGTTCTATTCGCAAGTAGTGTTTACAGGTGTACACACGTGTTTTTATAGACATACATATATAGTGTATGCAGCCAGTAAGTACAGAAATAAACAACATACATACCAAATTATCCATTCCGAAGTTCAAGTGACTACACGTGTTTACATTGCAACATAATCCTGACAGGCATGTCTATGTTTTATATACGTACACATGTACATGCATATGTTATATACGTATTGCATGCCTTATCATGCTTATTAACCGTAACACATGTGTTTGTATGCAGTTATCATACATGTAGAGTGTCTGATATGCGAACCTTTACCTGTCTACATCACAGGTAGACGACTCGAACCTAGGACCAAATACTTGGCTCATTTGGAAAACGTTACCCCACTCAACCATTTCCATACACTATACCTTACAGCCTTTTAAAGACTGTAATGTATAGTGTACGGAAATGGGTTGGTGGGGTAACGTTTTGCAAATGAGCAATGTATTAATGGGTTCTAGGTCCGAGTCTTCCACCTGTGGTCTACATGTACACGATATACATATCAGTGCCAGCAGGGTTCATAGTGTGCATAAGTCGATAACATTACACATACATGTACACACACACATGTACACACATACATGTACATTGAAATGATGAACACATGTACATATAGGACGTAATCACACACATGTATATGCAATCTTTGTTACGCACATCGTAAATACACTATTTAATTTACTTGTATAGTTTATCGTATATCTTAGCCCATGTGTACCGATGAGTAACTAAACTTAACCGACATTTGGTAAAACATATTTTATACTGGTGTAATAAATAGCGTTCTGAAGTCAACAGATAATTAGTTAGCACAAACAAAACGGAATCAAAATAAATAGCATTCTTCGATTACTTTTGGGGAGCCTTGGCCAGTAGAACACTGGAAGTGAGGGAGTCAGTGAGGGGGAATTTTTTAGACAACCATGTGATTTTGTACCAAAGACGATGTGTGATTGTTTCACGAAACATATACACAGAAACAGTGATATCTTCTGTAAATGACGTGGAAAGTTAACGAAATGTTCAGAGCAAATGCGGAATTCAATTCCGCATTTGCTCTGAACATGTCGTAAACTTTCTAACTCACTTACGGTAAATATCGTAAATTTTGTAAATCTGTTTCATGAGATATCGCACATCTTCGCAGGTTCAAAATTACATGTCGTGTCTCATATTTCATTATCTATACGCCTGCTAGTCGTATATACAATATATATACATTGTGTATTAATTATCCGTAAATCAAGTTCATTGATGATGTTACTTATTGCGTTCCGATGACCGTCCATACGGAGGAGCGTGGTATAATATTGCCATAGATTACTTCCACTGACATTCGTGGGCAGACGCAATTCGTATACAAATATCACTCGTGAGGACAGACGTGGGCTATTTTATACCGGTTTCGGACCATGTAGGCACTGATCAGCCTGCTCATCCACACAGTCTGATCAGATGAATTGTTTGTTTGATTAGAGTGTTACGTTCGTTCCACAGCAATGTCATATATATATATGGAAGCGTCCTGGTGCCAATGCTAGAATATATTTGTATCCTAATTAGGAGATGCTAACTCCTCATTAGGAGATACTGAGTCCTATAGTTAGGAGATCGTATCTCCTAATTAGGAGTTAGTATCTTCTAATTAGGAGACCATCTCCTAGTTAATATCTCGTAATTAGGAGTTAGTATATCCTTTTTGACACAGATAGTAAGTCCTAATTAGGAGATACTAAGTCCTAATTAGGTCCTAATTAGGAGATAGTTAGTCCTAATTAGGATATATTAAGTCATAATTAGGAGATAATAAGTCCTAATTAGGGGATATCATTGGTACCAGGACGCTTCCATATATATACACACGCGAATGTTTATGGGGGAGAACTGAAAATGCATCACTAAGAATACAATGTAAAAATTTCAGCATCCTAATCCCGTGCCAGGAACCATTATTATACCGGATCACATGACCGCAGGTGTGAATCCGAGTTTATCCCGTCAACACAGTGCGTATGTGTCGTAAAACACGATGCCGTGAAACATTTTTGATATCCTGTCAATACGACCTAATCACTGCGTATGAATATGTGCGATGACTGGGGTTATTTGTTTTGCATTTAAAAGCCATTTGTAGGTGTTGACGGGATAAATAGAGTAGTAGGTTAGTGCCGTGAATAGGAAAACTATCTGGCGCGGCACTGAAACGGGATGTGCTCGACAGAGCCTCGCCCATCCCGTTTCCTAAACATTGCCAGATATTTTTTCACATTCACGGCACTAGCCTACTATTCTCTATAAGATTCTTCGTTTAGATATGAATGGATTGACCCTCTACTGTTACGTTGACCTACTGTTCACCCACCCCTAGTGTAACCGAGGTGGGGTGGGTGAACAGTACGAAGTTCTACAGTGTTGGTATTGAATTGGAAAAACAACAATTTTGCTGACCCTGCCACGTATGCAATAAGCCCCGTTAGTCATGATGCCTCACAATTATGTACCCGCATCTGGAAGTACAGTGAAACCTCTCTAAACCGGACACCCTGAGAGGTCCCCATGGTGTCCGGTTTAGAGAGGTTTCACTATAAATCAGGCATTTGATCATTCTGAGCCATATCTGTGTGTTATTTGATCATGAACAAGCATTATCACCTGAGATAAATGACCAAGAAACTCATCGAGAATAAGATAACGAATGCCTAGTTTAGAGAGGTTCCAATGTATATCCCTTTCACATGATCTCATGTCTATAGTTCGCCGATATCGATTTGACAAATGTTCAATGTTTTCCGTAAATGATGCGGAAAGTTGGCAACAAGTTAAAATCCCAATCACCTTAGGATTTAGGTTGCTGAAAATGCATAAGATTATACCCTCCACGGACGGGATGGGCTGTAGCCTGGAGGTTAGAGCAAATGGACGTCAATACCAGTAGCATTTTTCATCAAAATTGCAAAGCATACTTATATTTGCAATCTATTTTTTACAGAAATGCATTATTTCTTATAGAACTAACGACTGCACATATTTCATGATTAAAAGTATACTGAGTTATTATACTGAATTTATCACATTATCACAGCCAAAATGGCTGTGATAATGTAATAAATTCAGTATAATACAAATGAATGAATTCATCCTTAAAGTTAAAATTTCTCCGTCAATGTGTACTTAGCGAGATAAGTATACTTTGCAATTTTGGTGAAATCATCTACAGAGGCTGAAGGTTCAATCCCGGCCCCAGACATGAACACGTACATTGCGTATTTCCATCCCACTGCTTTCGGATGAGATTTGAAACCGAGATCCCGTCTTTACATGTCATTAGCTGTTGCTGGGATGTCAAACCTGTTCACTACACCCCTACACACATGTCAATATAATGCGGAGGCTTTACGACAGGATCCAGGTCATGACGTCCGTAATTATGACGACGTGGTATTTACAGTGCGAGTACGTATTAAATCGGTTAAACATCAGAGAGCCTGGGTTACCGTTGTAATAGTAACGGAGACGCCATGTGCAGTTTGTACCTAAGAAAGGTGTGCGATTTTTCATGAAAACTATTTACGGAAACTGTGACATTTTCTGTAGGAGATGTCGGAAGTTCATAGGAAATACGGAATTCTATATTCTATTCCGCATTTGTTCTGAACATTTTAGAAAACTTGGGTAAATTGTATTTTCTTTCAGATATCGCACACCTTGTAAGGTACAAATCACATGGCTTGTCATATATGGCTCGTCTGAAGAAACATGTGTTATTCGTAATATTTCCGTAATACAATATGTTCAACAATTCTGCAAAAACCAGGAATCCACTTTTCGGAAAAGCGGGTTCCTGTTTTTTTCGGAATTGTTCGCTTTGCGACAAGTGTAGACCCTGATCAGCCTACGCCTCGTGATCCTCTCCCGTCCCATTTAAGTCAATTATTGCCCTGGCAAGTCACACATTATGCCTTGTAGTAATTATTTCTTGTTGGACGAACCAACGCTTGTCAGAAAACGACAAATACATCGTTGTTCGTACGTCGCATGTGCTTTCTAATTGTTTCCTGTATTAATATTACTAGACGTACATATGCAACGTGACTTGGATATATTTTGACCGTGGACAGCGACAGTTATGATATTCTGGTGAGCTGGCTTAATGATTTATTGAATGAACACAGTATTGTACATTAATTAGACGATTTAATATAGCCTACGTACAGCATTATGTAAATGATAAAGGTGACTTCAGCTCGGTACTTGTATGTTCGCGTCGAGCTAGTGTACTGGTTAAAGCTGCGGAGCGTTTATTATGGTGAATTAAAACGGGAGTTAGTGCTTCACCTTGCGGGATCATTTTCCAAATCGGAACGAAATGACAAACGTTTGGACCATTTAACAGTTTATAATTCGATGTAATTGTTTTTGTCACCTGCAAAATACAAGTAACGTATATCGGATAATACAATGTACGTTACAGTACGGACTTACATTGGTGTTGGTTCTTTAATTTTGGCTATGAGAAACGAATATATTCGTAAACTGGGTTTTCGAAATAGCATTACATCTTAAAATACATGTTTTGTCAACACATGAGAATAATTGTCCACTATACAAACTCAGCAGACAGTAAATCAATGTCAAACGTGTGAGAAACCCGTCAGCGAGCGTGACACACATCTGCATGTCGGCGCCATAAAACGTGCAGTGTATGCCAAATATATATATATACCGGATTATATTTGCTTTGAAAATCAAATTAACGAAGATGAACGGAAAATGTATATTCTTGTTTCTATTCCACTTGTTGCCAAGCTACGTGATATGCCATGGTGATCATGGCGACGCAATCGCGCTCTTCAAGTGGTCGACCATCGATTACGACTGGCCAACACGGGCGATAAAAGACGAGGCCATCCGAACCGGCGCTTACGTTCCTCTGAAGAACGCGATTCACGGACTGCGCATTAACAGCAACCGGATATTCGTGACGGTGCCGCGATTATGGTCCGGCGTCCCCGCCACATTGAACACAATTGTCAACGCCAATCCAAGAAAACGGTTCCTGACGAGCAAAACCGTTCTCCGCCCGTTCCCGAACTGGGAGATGCAGACCGAGGGCAACTGCACGGCGTTTCAGAAAGTCCAGAATATCGAAATTGATCCTAAGAAGAACCGAATGTTCGTGATCGACACAGGTGGCCGGAAGCCGAGTACGTGTCCAGCGAAGCTTGTGATTTACGACCTAGATACTGACAGGGAGATCCATCGTCACGTCTTCGCGGAGTCGCACGTGAACCGGGAGACAAACTACCTCAATGACTTAGTGATGGACTATAACGACAGCGACTCCGTCAAGTACCTGTATATCACGAACACCGCCGACTATACGATCGTCGCGTATGATATCGCGAACGACCGTTCGTACAAGTTCCAAGACAAATCAATGCAGCCGGAGAGCGACAATCTCCCAGTGAACGGTAATGGTACCAATGAGGTGAACGTTAAGAACGGCGTGAACGGTATCGCCATATCGGCTAGTTTTAAATATGTGTATTACAGCCCAATTGCGGGGACGGGTTTATACCAGGTCCCGACGTCCGTTTTAAGGGATCCGCACGGTAACTTCAGCGCCCACGTACGGAAAGTTGGCGACAAACCGTCACAAGGGGACGGGATGATCATGAGTATAAAGAATAGCCTATATTTCTCCGTGCTGTCGGAACCAGCGGTGGCCATGTGGGAAATTGAGAAGGACGCGATAAAATACGGGTCCGAGGGAAACGTGAAAATGGACACGTTGACGTACGAAGCCAACGATCCCATGATGCAATGGGTGGACTCGCTGGCGCTGGATTCAGTCGGATACCTTTGGTTTACGACGAGTAATTTACGGCGGGCGTTGGACAACACAATGAAGAACGATACGATTAATTTTATCATTTGGAGAGCCTTTGTCCACGAGCCTAGCTATTCCTACTTCCGGTACCCCACCCAGCGGAGAAACCCCATAAACACGGCTTCCCATGTAAATTGCGATCTGGCAGTGACGATATTTTCATTCATTTTCTTTTTAGCGTTAACGTTAGAGGTGAAATGAAATAAACTTAGTTCACTCTGTCATCCAATCTAAGTATAGTAGGGTCAGCGTGCAAGTGCACACACGAACGAACACGACAGGTTGGTTCCAACCTGTCATGTTCGTTCGTGTGTGCACTTACACGCTGACCCCACTGTTCAACCTGTCGTGTTCGTTCGTGTGTGCACTCACACGCTGACCCCACTGTATAATGTTTTCAGTATCTCATGTTGAACATTCCGGTTTGACGCCGTTGTGTCCCACCAAGAGGAACAAACAACACTGCTCCCCATGTAAATAGAGAATAATAGGTTAGTGCCGTGAATGGGACAAAATATCTGGCAAGGCTTAGGAAACGGGATGGGCGAGGCTCTACCGAGCACATCCCGTTTCCGTGCCGCGCCAGATATTTTCCCCATTCACGGCACTAACCTACTAATCTTTTTACCCCGTCAACACCTACAAATGGCTTTAAAATACACACGCAGTGATTAGGTCGTATTGACAGGATATCAAAAATGCTTCACGGCACCGTGTTTCACGGCACATACTACGCACTGTGTTGACGGGATAAAAATTTGATTTGTCAGTGACGACATTTACTTTACTTTCCTTTTTAACGTTAACGTTAAAAAGGACATAACATACTATATCGTCACTGTGGCATCCATTTAAATATAATGCTGTTTGTTGAACCTTTTTTTGACGCCGTTGCATGTTCTGATATGATAAAACCACTTATATCTCGTGTAGGTGTCGCATAGCCCGTGTACAATTCGTGACTATGTCGGACGTACTACCTGAATATATGTGCATGTATTGATGTAATACCAGATAAAACTGTATGACAACGAACCAATACTAAGACTGATTTTGTCAGATGTGATATAGGTGTGTTTTATTTATTCCAAACAATGAACAATCAGTGCATGTTCTTAATTGCAAATAACCGTGTGTCAAATCTATGCTTCAAATTAATTAAAATTTCTTATAATATCACTTCATGGTTACGTCATTCGAGGTAAATAATGAAAAAACAATGATATCAAAATGAGAATACCGACATTTAGTGATATGTGAGTGTGACAGAGGACTGGTGGAATCTGACTGATGACATTTGCGGTCTGTCCAGATTCCGATGCGATAAAACACTCATGTAACACGATACACTCTTGCTTCTTCCACGAATAATGACTTCACAGCGAACAGTGCAGACCCTGATCAGACAGCGCGGATGCGCAGGCTGATCCGGGTCTACATTTGTCGCAAAGCCAATAAGCCCAATTACTCACGTCATAGATACGTATTAAAAGGTATATAACGATACAGTATTGTGTTGTGACAGTAATGTTAAACATACATCATGTTATTGATGCGTTGTCCCGAGCTGTCATTTTTCACCTCGCTATTTACATAATTATTTTCGCCTTGCTATTGTTTCCAAGATGTTGGAGAGGCTGTGTAGAGCACACTACTGTAACTCAACCACTAGTGTAACCCCGGTAATACTGGTGGGCGGGGAAGGAGGGGGGAGGGGGGGGGGGGTGGGAGGGGATTTCATTAGTGGTGCACGAGCCCACCTATATATCTTGAAATAAAATAACATCGATACAGAAACATATTTTCCCGGATAACTACAAGGGGAGATAATCTCGCGTATCGAACTCGGAACGGCGGTCAGAGGGCGGTGGTACTGTATTTCTTGCATGTACTCTCGTACACCAATCGTATATTAAAGCTGGGGTCCCACATGCCAGGTTATAATATAGGGAGGCATATAGTTTTGTATATTCGGCAGATATGACATTTTCTGGCAAAATAAACATTAATTAACCATTACCCCACGTGTTGATTGGCATACATTTTTTATATCAGACGTAAATTTCCACACTGATATCAGGGGCGATATCTGTGTGTCCTTAAAATGTTACCGTGCATTACGATTTATTTTCTGTATTTATTTTTTGATGTGCAATGATCATACTTTATAATCTGTCGAAAATATAACTTTTTAGGCGACGCATTTAATCAGTTTAAACAATTAAAGAACTATCATGCATAATTTGCATGTGGAAATAGCCTTATATCACCGCGAGTCACTATCAGTAAGCTAACTATTACTAAATGATTATATATGTATAGTGGGCACTCGTAATTTTTAGATCTGTTGAAATAGTGACACAATTATACACTTATTTAATTCCTATGAAGAACAGAGTGTGCCTACTGAGTGGGCATATACCTTTACTTATCGACATATTAATATTTGGGGTTACACTAGTGGACTCTACCGGGCTCTGTCTAACATTTGCTCAGAGAGTGGTGAGAAAAGGTGAAAGTGGATGGGTTTGAATGCACTGAGTCTCATATGCCAAGACATGTTATGTGATGAAACAGATTAGGAAAAACTGGTTTAATAATATATTTGCATCGTATTTCTGAATCTAATTTTATCTATAAGTCGCCTGGAAAAAAATGGGGATTGTTACAAATAATGTTTATAATACTTTTTCAGTATTATAATCATGTTTTTCAATCAATGGTTATTCATTTAGTTCGCTTAAATTAATTACACTAGTGTCTGTAATGGGAATTCTTTCAGTATGATCAGTTCACAACAACAACTAAAGAAATGTCACATGTTTCCTTACTGGTATAACGAAAATGCCAAATCATGGCAAGTCAAATTATCTCCCTTGCTTATCACAATTTCTGATGGCATGTACTTGAATATAACGCACGTTTTTGACAATGTGATCAAATAAAATGGTGCGATTGATTTCTATATGTCAGTCCCTGTGCATAAGCGAAAAAGTACATATTGGATATATGAGACTTCATCTGTACAGATATGTAGAATAACCTGGATAACTAGACTATAACACTAAAACTCCGACTATATCACATGTCATGAAAATGCAGAACGCACATGGATCAAGCCAACGAGCAGAGCGTGCGTCAACCGGAGACATTTCGCATTACCCCGGGGTCATAGGTTCGCGTATACCACATATGTCATGAAAATGCACTTACGATGTGCAGAACAACAGCAATTAATCATCATCACCTGGGGCCCGTTTCACTAAACTTCTTACGACTAAAATGTTCGTAAAAGATGTCTATGGGGATTTAACATGGGGAAATTTTGTTGGATCTACACTATATTGACTCCTCTGCACAGCAAATCATGCTACATTCGCTCTTTTTATAAGCAATAAGGCCCTAAAACTACACAATTTGGACCGTATTTCTATAAATAAATTCAACGGGAGATAACTAACTACAATCCCTCATTACCTCCCGTATCACATCGCCGTATTTCGCCGATAATTATAATTAGTGCATTCAATAATTAAATACTGCAGACTTTTACATTGATCAGTGTTTCATACAGTTTGATTAGTGTCTACAATGGTCGCAATGGCATATCAGCCATTTTTCTCATTATATCACGCATGTGGTTGTTCATGGGGAAATGGGGCTTATGCCATATGCGACCAGTTATTGGATTTACATTTATTGAGCATTTATTGCATTTATTGCTCAATAAATGTAAATCCATGTTCTCTCAGTATTCACAACAGTCTGTCCGCAGGTCTGTCAGGGAAAAAAACATTATGCTTCAGAAATAGTATACATACTTGGCTGCACTTGATTGTACTAACTTGTTTATCTGAAACTAGATAGTCACCAAATGCCAAAACCCCCTTTCTTTATAAACAATAATATGAGCCGTGTCGCGAGAAAACCTGTCTTCGGGAGTCTGACGACGTCACAAGATATGACGTCGTGAACTTAACTGACGTAATTTCAGCCGAGATTTCCAATTATCGACGTTTCCCGCACAACTATATGTTTCAGATCTGGTTAACTCGACGCGAATTTTCAGTCTATTGCTCAATTCTTTCTTTCTAATATAATGTAAACAATTAAAATTTAATGCAAACTTCACCGATTTTAAGAAACAAATATCTCCTGCAAAAAAAACCCAAAGCCATGGATGTTACGACTAGTATAGCCAGAGATCAGTCTCATCTGTGCATATGCGCCGTATGATCAGAACATACGATGTCCGCCATTCAGTCACTGGGGAATCCTTTCTCGATTACCGACAGAAATAGATACGGTGGGATGATATTTCAAAGCAACATATGTTGGGGACGTTAGAATCATGGATCGTTAGTGACAATCTGGGAAAAACAAGAACAATATACAATAACTGTGGGATTATATTTCAAGGTAACATATGTTGGGAATAAATCAGCATACCTAATTTGCATACCCGCGCACGTTCATACTTGCTGATACATGAACTTACCGGTTTGACTTTTTCGTTTTGCCCATTCATGTGTTACCAACAGACTCAAGCTCATCCGTCTTTACAGTCATTATTCAATGCCAAACATTTCGATTATGTCAACTTGCAAACTGTTGTAAATGTTGGCGTATACTCTATATGTAACGGTATATACTGTAACGTCAGTTTACGTCACTTGATGTCGCTTTTAAGTGACGTCTCTTTTGCTCAAACGACCTGCGCAGTGGTGTTGTATAAACTATGATATCTTAATGCATATTGCAGATATCATGATCAAATACAAATCGTTAAATTCATCATACAAACACCATTGTCATAGTAACAAAATGTCATATTGACCAACAATTTCCCGAATACAGGTTTTCTCGAGACGCGGCTCATATATCCTGACGAATACAGTGAAACCTGACTAAACCGGACACCCTGGGAGGTCCACAGGATGTCCAGTTTAGCGAGGTTTCACTGTAAATCAGGCATTTGATTATTCCGAGCCATAGTTGTGTGATATGCGATCACGAACAGGCATTATCACGTGAGATAAATGACCAAGAAACCCATCAAAGTTATGATCACAAATGTTTCTTGTTGTCCGGTTTAGAGAGAATCCACTGTATATCACGTTTCGTATGAATTCACAAACCGGTTCATATGAAGTAATTGTGACAGTTTAGTAAATTGTCACATTGTCTTTACATGTGCCGTGGCTGGAGAAATGGGGCTTATGAGTTTTGCGACCAGTGTAGATCCAGATCAGACTGTGCATCCGCACAGTCTGATCAGGATCTGCACTGTTCGCCATTCCATCAATGAAACACCCGTTACGCGTCTGACAAGCAATACAGGTTCACATTTTTTGCTTTATAGGCAACATATTATATTGTTACACAACGTCAACAGTAAATAAATGAGTAATAGCATTTACATTTCGCGCACTAAAATATAGAAAAACACCTGCAGGGCGTTGACGTTCATACTTCGCTATATTGTTATTGAGAGACAATTCTACAACATGACACAAAATATTACCATAATCGCACCTAATAAAGTGTGTATTAGCAAAATTCTTACGTCACTCTCCACGAAGTAGAAAGTAAACAAAGCACAATTTGGAAAGACTACTCCGTCATAACGCTTATGTAATGACATGTAATTAGAGTTATGTACTCATAACTATCAGGCTACATGAGTGTGCTAGTTGACCATGACATACACGTATACTGGTCACAAATGCCATAAACCCCATTTCTCCAGGCACAGCCACATGTACTGACAGTCGCCAGGCACGCTGTAAATTTGCTGACGTACGAGTGACCTCTGAAGAAAATTGGGAAACAAGGCCATAAAACGACACATATACATGTATTGCCATTTATCCCGTCAACACATGAACGTGAAACACGGTGCCGTGAAACATTTTTGATATCCTGTCAATACGACCTAATCACTGAGTATGAATATGTGCTGTGGCTGGGATTATTTTTTATTGTATTTTAAAGCTATTTGTAGGTGTTGACGGGATAAATAGAATAGTAGGTTAGTGCCGGGAATGGGAAAAATATGTGGCGCGGCACGGGAACAAGATGTGCTCGGTAGAGCCTCGCCCATCCCGTTTCCTAAGCCTTGCCAGCTATGTTTTCCCATTTATTTTATTTTTATTGTATTTTAAAGCTATTTGTAGGTGTTGACGGGATAAATAGAATAGTAGGTTAGTGCAGAGCCTCGCCCATCCCGTTTCCTAAGCCTTGCCAGATTGTCAGATATGTTTTGCCATTAAACGGCACTAACCTACTATTCTCTATATATTGTGAGACCCATTGTCTGAAAAGTTAAAACATATTTTAAGCGTTTATGCAGAATTTGGTGCAGGTGGGTGCCAACGTACAGGCCGTACTGATTTTTATACTGAATTTATTACATTATCACAGCCAAAATGGCTGTGATAATGTAATAAATTCAGTATAAAAAAATACACAGGCCATAACTGACAATACGCTCATTGATTAGTAACACTTAAAACACTAATGAACACGTACACGTATAAGCGCAAAACGATGTAGATTTACATTGAAGATGTATTGATCAACTGACATGTTTTCTGTAACGGTCATATTCGCATATTACTACACAAGTGAAATATGATGTTAACGCTTTCAACACTAGAGACCTCTTTCCTTTTTTTAAAAAAAATAAATAATAATCGTTTATTCACTCAGGTCACATGACATGACAACATGCAAACAGTATAGTTCATGATGAGCTGTCTCGTAGCGATCCGTCTCATCAAGATCTGCAACAATTATTATTTATAACTTTTACAAAATGACACCCTTTTCGGAATAATGGACCACGACACAGTCCATGTCAGTTACTTAGGGGTGAAAGGGTTAAGTAATCGTGGTAAGGCATTTTCGAAAATCCATTTCGGTCGATTAATTACACAAACCTCTCTAAACCGGATACCATGGGAGGTCCCCAGCGTGTAAATCAGACATATGACATTGCCAAAACATGCGGATTTGCTTTGCGAACTTGAACAGACGTTATTATCAGAGATAGATGACAATACTATTAGTAAACTTAAGGATACAAAGGCTACCTGTTTAAATAGTTTATACTGTAGTTAGTTTCCTGACATCCGCCGGTATTACACCGGTTAACCCTTACCATTTCCGAATAAATTGTTTATTTTCCGTTTTTCTTATCACAAACATGGATTGACAGCATTTTAGAATCATTTCCAATGGAAATGTTTCTAACGTGCTGTCAAACCATGTTTTTATTGAGAAAGAAGACACCATATAAAACAACAGCAGACGACGATATATGGCTCCCGCATTCTAAGTGTTAATCACACAGGTACAGCCTATATAGGGCATATATGACACTGAAACACACACAGGTGAGACAGGCGACAGTAAACAACATATAGACAAACCACATGGCGGAGTGGTCTTCCATCAGGTGACCTAAGACGATGGGAAACACCATGCAGCTGACCGAAGAACTGACCAATAACACGGAGACTATTTTCGCGCTCACGACCAACACATTCTGTGACATTCAACATAAGACTGAAGCGAACATTATCGACATCCCAAAGCCGGAGAGGGCTGTACACACCCATATAACGACTGTCACGTGATACGCGGCCGCTAGCCATATCCCTAATATGGACAGGAATAAAATACAAAAATGTAGGATGAGAAGTTTAGTTTCGCTGACATATCTGACAATGAATATACCGGTCAGCCTTCCAAACGCAAACATGATCCAGAAGGTAGCCGTAGCGTTAGCTCCGTCGGATTTAGACCAGTCGAGGTAATTAATGCTAAATGTCATTAGATAACCTACAAACATTTTCTCCAATATGATGTAAAATGACAGCAATAGCGACAGTAATGCTACGAATACTATTTTCAAGAATAACGAAATCTCCTTCCTGTGCCCGTCTTTGTTAGGTTTATTGTGTTGCATGAGGGAGTCTGTTGGAATGGCTTCCATCTCAGTTGCATCAGCGTCCGCGTGTATTGTATTTGTACGTGCGTCAGGTTCAGTCAAGTGTTCCAACTCCTCACCACTGCATATCACAGATTCTGTTTGACTATTATCTGTGCATTTGTGATCGTTGCTTGTAGTTACATTACAATCTAAGTCCTGTTCGCAGCGCTCCGTTAGTGAATTACCAACGTCATCTGGAGTCTTCGTACCATCCAGGGATGCTGGACACGATTCCATGAGTGATTTGTCACACCCTTCTTCAAATATAATCGATTTATCCATTGTCTGAGAAACCTTATACGTGTACACATCGCTGTGGTATATGTAATGGACCACGTACAGAACCACTGCAGATACAGTAATACATGCAGATATAAGGTACGCGTAATGTATTTTAGTTTCAGCATATGCCAGCGTGCAATTTGTATATTCTGATACATTTAAGAAGACCGGCGCTTCTTCATACGCAGTTGAATTGCTTGTACCTGTTATCGCCATGCCGTATGGGGCAGTATCACTGATGCTTAAGGCTGGCAACGGGTTCTCTATGCATGTTGCCTCGGCCAGGAACGGGTTGGCGACCAAAGGGGCGAGAATGGCGCCCAGACTATAGGCGAAGTGGACGGACTGCATGTAAGGTGACGCCTCGTCCTCCCAGATATACAGAATGTCCGCCGTACCTCCTGGGGATATAAACACGCAGGTGTCATAATGTGTGTATCATATGCCAAATAATTATTATGTCTAATGCCAACATGTACCGGACATACCCAATGGAATTTAACCATTAAGACGACCATGAACGGCGTTTAACCTGGAATTTGACTTACTATTTAAAATACTACCCACAGTTCGAAGACATTAGTTGCGCTTCAACCACAAGATTAATGCAGGCTGTGGCGTATGACCCTTGGACAAACCGAGGTGGGGGTGAATGAGTGTGTGTGTGTGATGGGTTAGGGGGGGGGGGGTTGTAATTTAGCTTCTGCCGTTAACCGGTATTGTCAAGATTAGCAGTGGTGTACCTGCGTCCAAACCGGCGCTGAATAGTCCGAGCAGGAACTCCAAGGTGAGCATGGCGGGGAAGTCCGAGCACCAGGGGATGGCGGCGGTGCTGAGTGCGAGACCCAGGGCGCTGACGGTCAACACGGCCAGCTTGTTGTAGATGAGGCCCGACGCCACCGCCCCCACCAGGAACCTGGGTGAGCAATCACAAACACGAATTTGCAATCCTAAATATACTGAACCTATTTAAATACGCAACACTGAGGTAAACATGGTATTTATTCACACATTACATACTCAATGTGTATGATCACGTGGTACTAACAACAAGAACAAATACCGATTCAAAGTACGTATTCTTTTATAGTGTCCTTATTACGTAACGGATTTTGATGTAATATGGCGTATCAAACGCGATTTGTTAAGCTGCATTTGGTGGTCTCTTTATTTTCGCCCAAACTTCTGTCGTTTTTGCGAAGAATCGATTTCCGTGTCGGAGACACGGAAATCGATTCTTCGCAAAAACGACATAAGTCTATGCCAAACTCCCTGGACCACCAAATGCAGCTCATGAAGACGCGTTTGCTTCGCCATATTTCATCAAAATCCGTTGCATGTCAAGGAAAATATCAAATAATACTTACTTTGGAGTGGGTGACGTTGTTGTTATTGTAACCACGTGATCGTACACCTTGATACTTGTCGAGACGTTTGATTGTGAGGATACATAGCAGTTCATTATCTTTCCACATAACCCGAATCGATACATCAAAATACGTATGGATATGGCCATATGGATAGTCACAGAGGGGTGTGCATAACATAATTACCTCCTTGTTGCGTTTTTGAATCGTTTCTATATATAGAGAATACCATGTTAGTGTATTTTGATATCAAGTTTATCAGGCGAGGCTAGGAAACGCGTAGGAATTCCGAGGCTTGCCGAGGGATTCATAACGTTTCCGAGCCGAGCCTGATAAACTTGATATCAAAATACACTAGCCTGGTATTATATTTATCAGGTAACGTGTTTGGCTACATAATGAGCAATTATGACGCTGTTTTCGTTGGAAAAGAACGCGGACTTGTTTCCGTGACGTCATTCCACTGGCGTAATTTGGTTAACGTCATATGACGCCGTTCGTCCAATGAAACGTCAGTTATAACCCTGATATTCGTGTCAGGCTATCTTGATACAGCAATATGTTATCAGTCAGTAGTTATTCGGCCAATACAAGCTCGTTACCTGATCAATATATATATATGGGGGCCGTTTCACTAAGCTTCGTACGACTAAAATGTCCGTAAGTGTAAGTTTAGGATCATCTGGAAATTTAAAATAATGGATTTACATTTATTGAGCATAGGCTGCATATGCAGCATATGCAGCCTATGCTCAATAAATGTAAATCCAATATAATTTTTTACAAGAAAACATTGCTAATGTGAAATTTACAGACTATCATAATTTTGCACTTACGAACATTTTAGTCGTAAGAAGTTTAGTGAAACGGGCCCCATGTATATTTAGTTAGTTGACGGTCTACGTACCCGAACGATATGACGGTGAAGAGCCAGGACGCTGTGGAGAGGTCTTTGTTGATGATCAACGTCAGGTCGGGGAAAGTCGGCCCGATAAGGCCAACTGACCACCCCTGTAATGATGGTTGCCGATTTACAATTGAACCATGCCATGTCAGTAAATGGCGTCAAAAGTTGACAACATTTTCAGAGAACTGCAGATTTATATTTTGTTAACTTTTGACTTTATTTACGAAAAATATTATAAATTTTGTAAACGTATTTACTGAAATTACGCAGATGTCTGAAGGTACAAAATCACATGGCGTGTCTCATATGATCTCGCTAAATGGTGACCACGTGGGTGGGTGTAGAGAGGCTATATATATTTAGCTGATGATAACTGTGAATTATATACATATACACATGTAATCATAGAATAGGCAAACGACTTTAACCGATTTGTACATGTAATAAAAGGATAACGACAAAAGATGCATTCAATCAAAACATGTTTTCATGTAAGGTTAGCTGTTTTACATCATATATTACTTAATTTAATTTACTTGCACTCATATTATCCCAGTGATTATATTAATGTGGTCAGCCTGTCTCGTGACGTCATTCTCTGTGACCGTAACATTAGCAGACGTCAACAGAGTGTCATTATGTTTAAACAGGTAAGTAGTGCCGTTAGTACCTGCATGTATCAATGTCTTACCGACCGGGGTCTCTCCCCCCCCCCCCTCACCACCCACCCCACCTCGTGGATGTGGTGGATGTGGTGGATGTGGCGGTGGATGTGGCGTCATTAAATGACAAAACATCCTGGGACGGGGATATCAGATGTACTGCAGGGAAAATGGAAAACTCGCTGCCCCTACCACCGGGAACACACTATAGACACAAATTTAATTCTGATATGCTGTAATTTATGGTGTCCATTTTAGAATATGTCTAATTTTTAATCGTGGATTATCACGTCGAACAGGCGGACGAACCGTGTTTTCTGGAATGCTATTTTTAACAACAGCGATGTATATGGCTGGGACTGGAGAAATGGGGCTTATGGGTTTTGTGACCAGTGCATATCCAGATCAGCCTGTGCATCCGTGACTGTGACTGTGACTGTGGCTGTGACTATGACTGGAGAAATGGGGCTTATGGATTTTGTGACCAGTGCAAATCGTGATCAACTAGTAGTCTCCCGTAGTCTGTATTAATCGTATTAATGTTATAATAGCTATAACCAGATTCAACTGTCCCATACAAGAATGCCAAAGACGAGCCTGAGGGCCAAACCAGTAGCCTATTTCACCAACATTGCAAAGTATACTTTTCTAGCAAAGTATACTTTGAGGGAGAAATATTAAATTTTAAGATAAATTTATTAATTTTTATTATACTGAATTTATTACATTATCACAGCCATTTTGGCTGTGATAATGTAATAAATTCAGTATAATAATTCTGCATACGTTTAATCATCAAATATATGCAGTGGTTAGTTCTATATGAAATAATGCATTTCAGGAAAAATAAATGATTACTCCCTTAAAGTATACTTTGCTAGCAAAGTATACTTTTCAATGTTGGTGAAATAGGCTACTGATAACGATGAATATATATTGCTTGTTTGAATAATGTCATATGTTTCCATGGTGGAACGACGAACAGTGCAAATCCTGATCAGACTGTGCGGATGCACAGGCTGATCTGGATCTACACTTGTCACAAATCAAATCACATAAGCTCCATTTCTCGAGTCACAGCCACATATATACATTTAAGTGACATTTGACGGGGCCATTAACATAACCCGAATTTTCTATTTGAAGTCGCCCGGCGTTACAGACAGAAAATTCTGGTTCCCATTTACACAGCCATGTACTCACCAAAGCTATGAAACTCCACCATATGCAGGCCGTATGCAGGGTCCGAATCCGATGACCATTCTTCTGTGTTTTGACCACGTTGGCCATACTCTCCAAACCAGGAACCCAGCGTCGTAAAGCACAAGGTGTATGATCACGTGATACTAACAACAACAACAACAACAAGTACTAAAACTTTCAGAATCCATCCGATTCAAAGTACGTATTCTTTTATATTGTCCTTATTACGTAACGTTAATTTGATAAAATATGGCACATCAAACGCGTCTTTGTAATAAGCTGTATTTTGTGATCTCTGTACTTTGGCCCAAACCTCTGTCGTTCTTGCGAAGAATCGATTTCCGTGTCGGTAGAAAACGACATAAGTCTGTGTCGAACTCCCGGGACAACAAATGCAGCTCATGAAGACGCGTTTGCTGCGCCATATTTCATCAAAATCCTTTGCATATTAAGGAAAATATCAAAAAATACTTACTTTGGTGTGGGCAAGATTTCAACACTTTCAGTCACTGTTGTTGTTGTTATAACCACGTGATCATGCACCTTGAAGCTGTACCAACTAATACAATGTCGAGGTCAACGCTATTGTTAGAACAGCTATTTATATCTGTCAACAGCCAAAAGTCATATTATGAATCGGTATGCTATAGTCTTATTTTACTATGAAACGTGTTATTTTAAACTTCTTTCAAATAAATATACATTAAACTAATTAAATTAAGTATGGCTGTTTAAAAACCACTGACATTTGTTCGCCAAATAAAATGTCCGCCATCTTTATTTTCGTATATGTATATAGGTCATGGGATATCCCTAACAACGGCGTGCAAGTCCATAGAGACGGTGCGGCCGTTAAACGTAAGCAAGCAAGCAAGCAAGCATTATCCAGAACATCTCGGCTAAATATACTCCAATGACGCTGAGTTTTTTTGTCAGATAGAGGCCAAGGGGTGTCCTATAGGGTATTACATTAATGGCAAGAAATGTTTAATTTTTAGCGTCGAAAAATTCGATGAAAAATGCCCATTTTTATAGTCAAATATAGGAAAATAACATTGTTGCTTCAGAAATCTTCACATTAGAGAAGTTAGTTTGATTCCTCTACTTTCATTTTTACTAAATCGTTTCTTTGAGAATGCCCGCACATTCGCGATTATTTCGCCACAAATATACCTACCCCCACTGGTGCCCTCTCGGGAAGTGCGGGAACTTCAGTGTAACAAGAGTTGTGGCACGTGGTGTATTTATTTTGGCGATTGTAGGCGAGTTATCCGAAAATATTCTTATATCCGCTTGACAACAACAACAACATTTTGCGCGTTCTGTCACTCTGTTTTGAAGAAGATCTTTGTATTAAATCGAAATAAATTGTAATGTAAGATTTATTCGATACACCAATAATTATATATTTGCCTGATTTAGTTACTATGATGTAGTTAATATAATGTAAAGCCCCAGTGCATCAATCAGGTGTTAATTAAAACGTGTCGTTCCCCATCGTACCTACTTTAAGTCGTCCCAAATTATAGTCAGTTCATGTATTCTCGTGGCAATCGGTATTTTTCGGTGAAAACAAACCACATCGAGTGTTTATCTTGTGGAGCCAGAAGTTACTCTGGAGTTGTTCCGTGAATATTTAATAAACATATCATTATGTTAACTATCCAATTAATTAGCCATCGTTCCCGTCGTGCATTTTGGTAATTTAGAAGAAATGTGTCGGGCTGTGATTCGCTTTGTGGTCTGTTGCAAAACGCGCCGCTCTGCGAGAAATTTGTCCCACTATATTTGTGTATCACGTGCCCAACTCCATACATTTAGACACTAATGTTGTACTTGTATTATTCGTATGCATAAGCATGTGATATACGTGAGTATTTTCTAATTACTGCTGCCCTAGAATTGAAACCAATGCCCCTGTACCTTACTGAGTTTTGACCTGTCGTATGTATGAATAAATGTAACGTCATGAATACAAGTCAACGCCTATAGGTCTCATGTGCTTTGTTAGGTTTCGAGTCCACTCGTACCTTGTTCAACTCGTACCTTGGTCAAGTCGTACCCTATTTGGTCAACTCCTACCCCGAGTCAACTCGTACCCTGGTCAACTCGTACCCCAACTCGCACCCTATACTACTATTGTACGTAGTTTTTAATAAAAATGTTTGGCCTGAGCTTTGCATTCAAACAAGAGTGAAGTACCAGAACAATCTTGGGGAATTAGAGGGAAACAACTAAGGCAGAAGTTTCTTGACGTTTATCAAATATACGATAAATATATAATACAAGATGTGTCCTAAGTATCTGTGTAATATTGAAGCATTCAATTAAGGATTCTATTCTATTCTATTCGGCTCATATTTAAGGGAGGGAATTGGCTCGAACATGTTGCATTTATAATTCAGGCTCCAAAAATGTGCGTCAAATGTAGGAGAATCTATGCAGGCATGGTAACCTATAATTTGAGGTCTCCTATAGCACCCATCAGCTTATATGTGTGTGATATAGTATGGCTGGGTATCGATTAGAGATGATTGAAGGGAACCCATATTAGTTTACGTGTATTGTGCGTGTTGAGTCGCATACGGACTGGTAAAATGAAATTAAGTGGCAAGTGTACTTTATCCCGTCAACACAGTGCGTATGTGCCGTGAAACATTTTTGATATCCAGTCAATACATTTTTTTGCATTTTACAGCCATTTGTATGTGTTGACGGGATAAATAGAATAGTAGGTTAATGCCGTGAATGGGAACAAATATTTGGCGCGGCACGGAAACGGGATGTGCTCGGCAGAGCCTCGCCCATCCCGTTTCCTGAGCCTTGCCAGATATTTTTTCCCATTCACGGCACTAACCTACTATTCTCTATCTATTTTCCTTATTTCTGAACCAACGTATATGTTGTGACCACTCATTTGAACCGTCTCGGCGAGACGGTTCAAATGAGTGGTCACAACATATACTTCTGATGAGAAATAAAGAAATTCTTCAGCCTTGCCGGATATTTTTTCCCATTCACAGCACTAAGCTACTATTCTCTATATCCGAGTCACTAATCAATACATATACATGTAGAACACAAATGTTTAGTGACGTAATGCGATTGATATTTGACATATTAAAATAGCACGAATGTCTTTGTATAGATAGGGGTCCGTTAATATCTTCATTCTCATTGTCGCATTGAATCCATTGTTTTCAAAATTCAAATCATTCCACGGTACTAGTGTCGTAAATGACGTAGAATGTTGTGCGTATGTGCAACTAATTTGTAAACACGCATCAGATGCTTAGAAGGCGGGAAACGAAAATTGTCGTCTGCTGTTGTTTCTTATTTTGTGTTTTCTCTAAATAAAAACATGGTTTGGCAGCATTTTATAATCATTTCCAATGGAAATGATTATAAAGTGCTGTCAACTCATGTTTTTGATAAGAAAAATGGAAAATAAAAAATAAACAGCAGACGACACAATTTAATTCAGCATTATAAATGTTAAAGTGTAATCTATATACGTGCCTAAAGTCTGTGTCAAATGGTATATGCATGTTACATTTGCTATCTATGAAACCTTCAGTTTTTATCTGATCAAATATAGTGTCGGTGTTGTTGATACATGTATAACACAACGGCATATCGCATGATTAAACTGTAAGCTTAATATGCATGGACCAATCTATAAATAGGTTACAGAACTAGGAAAATAACGAGTGATTTCCCTTGAAACTACGTACATGGCATCATCGGCGTTATAATTGGCGGAGTTTGTCCGTTTTACGTCACGTTGCTTGGTTTAACCCAGATAGTCAGTCCGACACATTTTGAGGTACAATTTGAAGGTCACGTTTGTCCCCGGAATTTGCTCTTTGAAACATTGTTTTTAGTTCAAATACGTATGAGTTCTACATAAATTAGTATTTTGAAAACAACCAATGAAATAAACAAATTAAACAAAAACAAATTGTTTACCATGTTTCTTATTTCTATTCAAAAACAGGTAGCAAAATATATATATTTTTTTATATATTTCTTCACGGAAGCATATGTTGTCACCACTCATTTGAACCGTCTCGGCGAGACGGTTCAAATGAATGGTAACAACGTATACTTCCATACATAATTGAGATAAAAAAAATTCGTATGAAAGAATATGTAGCCTCACCTTAAGATTTAATAGACCGCTGGGATTAGGTTCGGTGACCTTTTCATACTGGTTGTCTTACGTCAGTTCGTAAACATTACAAAGTCAGGATTGCGCATACATCGTAGAGGGAAATGACCCTTAGGGACACTGAACTCATTCAACACTGAAATTAATACATGAAAACAAAACACATTTAGCCAAAACTGAATTTATCAATATACGCCGTGCGACAGTGACGATGTCGTTAACAATTATGGTTGTGATAGAGAAATGGGGCTTATTGGTTTTGCGACCAGTGTAGATCCAGATCAGCCTGTGCATCCGCACAATCTGATCAGGATCTGCACTGTTCGCCATTCCATCGATGAAACCCCCGTCATGCTTATAACAAGCACTATAGATCGTTATTAGGCTACATGAGTTAGTTCTGAGTACACAACTCTAATTACATTTCATTACACTGCATTACATATAATGCAACCTGTTGCCTATAAAGCTGAAAACGTGCCGCTATACAGGAGTGTGCAATTTGATCAGGAGCTACACTGGTCAGAAATCCCATAAGATCCGTTTCTCCAGTCACAACCACATTTACGTAACAAACACTCCACGCCTTTAACAACTTAGTCATTCTGACCATCTTATGAACAAAATATGTAGCCTGTGATATCCAGTTATTAACCGGTGTTATCACACCAGTGATACATTTTCGAGTCTTGTTTCTGCAATTACACAGCACATGGGCAATGTATGGACATGAGGATGTGATAACACAGTTAGATCATGTTCGTCCGCATGTACGATCGATAATCCACTCGCTAAAGCTCGCGGAATTATCCCCTCGTACATGCGGACGAACCGTGATCTAAATGTGACTTGGTATACGGATGTACTGTAAATGTTGTAGGTACGCGTAATTTGTTAGTCAAATGGCGAATGGTGAATACAATTACAATGCGCACGTGGTTACAACAACAACAACAACGTCGCCCACTTCCAAAGTAAGTATTATTTGATATGTTCCTTAATATGCAACGGATTTTGATGAAATATGGCGCAGCAAACACCGAACTTGAAGAGACGTTATTATCAGAGATAAATGACAATACTATTAGTATATTAGGATACAAAGGCTACCTGTGTGTCCGGCTTAGATAGTTTCTATGTAGCTAGTTTCCTGACATCCGCCGGTATTACACCGGTTAACCCTTACCATTTCTGAATAAATTGTTTATTTTCCGTTTTTCTCATCACAAACATGGATTGACAGCATTTTAGAATCATTTCCAATGGAAAATGATTCTAACGTGCTGTCAAACCATGTTTTTATTGAGAAAGAAGACAACATATAAAACAACAGCAGACGACGATATCTGGCTCCGCATTGTAAGGGTTAATCACACAGGTACAGCCTATATAGGGCATAGATGACACTGAAACACACACAGGTGAGACAGGCGACAATAAACAACATATAGACAAACCACATGGCGGAGTG
Source organism: Conchocele bisecta (assembly GCA_029237695.1). Classification (NCBI taxonomy): domain Eukaryota; kingdom Metazoa; phylum Mollusca; class Bivalvia; order Lucinida; family Thyasiridae; genus Conchocele; species Conchocele bisecta. The sequence goes on from CM055281.1 coordinate 62,762,080, forward strand.
GACTTCCATCAGGTGACCTAAGACGATGGGAAACACCATTGAGCTGACCGATAAACTGACCATTAACACGGAGACTATTTTCCCGCTCACGACCAACACATTCTGTGACATCCAACTAAACACTGAAGCGAACATTATCGACATCCCAAAGCCGGAGAGGGCTGTACACACCCATATAAGGACTGTCACGTGATACGCGGCTGAAGGCCATATCCCTAATATGGACAGGAATAAAATACAAAAATGTAAGATGAGAAGTTTAGTTTCGCTGACATATCTGACAATGAATATACCGGTCAGCCTTCCAAACGCAAACAGAATCCAGAAGGTAGCCGTAGCATTAGCTCCGTCAGATTTAGACCAGTCGAGGTAATTAATGCTAAATGTCATTAGATAACCTACAAATAGTTTCTCCAATATGATGTACAATGACAGCAATAGCGACAGTAATGCTACGAATACTATTTTCAAGAATAACGAAATATCCTTCCTGTGTCTGTCTTCGTTAGGTTTATTGTGTTGCATGAGGGAGTCTGTTGGAATGGCTTCCATCTCAGTTGCATCAGCGTCCGCGTGTATTGTATTTGTACGTGCGTCAGGTTCAGTCAAGTGTTCCAACTCCTCACCACTGCATATCGCAGATTCTGTTTGGCTATTATCTGTGCATTTGTGATCGTTGCTTGTAGTTACATTAAAATCTAAGTCCTGTTCGCAGCGCTCCGTTAGTGAATTACCAACGTCCTCTCGAGTCTTCGTACCATCCAGGGATGCTGGACACGATTCCATGAGTGATTTGTCACACCCTTCTTCAATTATAATCGATTTCTCCATTGTCTGAGAAACCTTATACGTGTACACATCGCTGTGGTGTATGTAATGGACCACGTACAGAACCACTGCAGATACAGTAATACATGCAGATATAAGGTACGAATAATGTATTTTAGTTTCAGCATATGCCAGCGTGCAATTTGTATATTCGGATACATTTAAGAAGACCGGCGCTTCCTCATACACTGTGGAATTGCTTGTACCTGTTATCGCCATGCCGTATGGGGCAGTATCACTGATGCTTAAGGCGGGCGACGGGTTCTCTATGCATGTTCCCTCGGCCAGGAATGGGTTGGCGACCAAGGGGGCGAGAATGGCGCCCAGACTGAAGGCGAAGTGGACGGACTGCATGTAAGGTGACGCCTCGTCCTCCCAGATGTACAGAATGTCCGCCGTACCTCCTGGGGATATAAACACGCAGGTGTCATAATGTGTGTATCATATACCAAATAATTATTATGTCTAGTGCCAACATGTACCGGACATACCCCATGTAATGTAACCGTTAAGACGACCATGAACGACGTTTAACTTGGAATTTGACTTACAATTTAAAATACTACCCACAGTTCGAAGACATAGGTTGAGCTTCAACCACAAAAGTAATGCAGGCGGTGGCGTATGACCCCTGGAGAAACTGAGGTGGGGGTGAGTGTGTGTGTGTGTGTGTGTGTGATGGGGAGGGGGGGGGGGTGTAATTTAGCTTCAGTCGTCAACCGGTATTGTCAAGACTAGCAGTGATGTACCTGTGTCCAAACCGGCGCTGAATAGTCCGAACAGGAACTCCAAGGTGAGCATGGCGGGGAAGTCCGAGCACCAGGGGATGGCGGCGGTGCTGAGTGCGAGACCCAGGGCACTGACGGTCAACACGGCCAGCTTGTTGTAGCGGTCGTAGATGAGGCCCGACCCCACCGCACCAACCAGGAACCTGGGTGGGCAATCACAATCACGAATTTACACTCCCTAAATATACTGGTATTAAAACATGGTATGTATTCACGCATTGCACACTTTCAAAACATTTGATTATGAGGACACATAGCAATTCATTATTCCGAATCTGTTTGATCAGTTTCTATGTACATCTTAGTTTACTTACCCGCAGGCGACTTATAGAGGATACCAGGCTAGTGTCTTTTGATATCAAGTTTATCAGGCAAGGCTAGGAAACGACCACTAGGCTATGACCACATATGACGTCGTTATCTGTGGACAGAACGCGGACTTGTTTACATTGCGTCATTACACTGACGTTATTCGGTAACGTCACGTGACGTAATCCGACCAATGGAACGTCAATATTCACTTCATTGTAACCCGGATGTTTGTATCAGGTCAATGCCTGATACAACAGTATGTTATCAGTCAGTCCGTATTCGGTCAATACAGGGCAGGTTACCTGATAAATATGCATAATTGTCATAAAAATACGATATAATCTACAATTAATTTTCGTAATCTGTTTCATCTTTCTAGACATAGTTGAGACCCAGTACCCTGGGTATATATTCTCCTATGACCCAGATATAATTAGTCAGTTGACGGTCTACGTACCCGAACGATATGACGGTGAAGAGCCAGGACGCTGTGGAGAGATCTTTGTTGATGATCAACGTCAGGTCGGGGAAGGTCGGCCCGATAAGGCCAGCTGACCACCCCTGTAATGGTGGTTTCCGATTTACAATTGAGACACGCCATGTGTGATTTTGTACTTTCGCGTAATTTCATGAAATACGTTTACAAAATTTACAATATTTTCCATAAATGGCGTCCAAAGTTGACAAAAGTTTCAGAGTACACGCGGAATTATATTCCGCATATACTCTGAACATTTTGTTAACTTTTGACGTTATTTATGAAAAATATTGTAAATTTTGTAAAATGAAATTACGCAGATGTCCGAAGGTACAAAATGGCATGGCATGTCTCAATTGGACCTCGCTATATCTGGACGCCGTGGTGACCTCCACGGATGTCCATTTTAGAGAGATTATATTATATATAATTAGGTGATAATATACTGGGAATTATATACATATAAACATGTAATCATAGAATAGGCAAACGACTTGTACCGATTTGTACATGTAATAAAAGCATAACGACAAAAGATGCATTCAATCAAAACATGTTTTCATGTAAGGTTAGCTGTTTTACATCATATATTACTTAATTGAATTTACTTGCACTCATATTATCCCAGTGATTATATTAATGTTGTCAGCCTGTCTCGTGACGTCATTCTTTGTGACCGTAAAATTAGCAGACGTCAACAGAGTGTCATTATGTTTAAACATGTTAGTATTGCCGTTAGTACCTGCATGTATCAATGTCTTACCGTCTGGGGTCTCCACCCCACCCCCCCCCCCCCCCACCCCCCCTCTGGAGCCGTCTCATCAGGATCTGCACTGTTTGAAAGTAATTTTCATATTTTTGAGAACAACAAATACCCCCTTTTATAAATGGAACAGTCTGAAAATCATTTTGCGATGATTGGATTGGTTGCAAAATTAACATATCGCAGCCCATTCAGTTGCTTAGGGGTGAAAGGGTTAAATGGCAAAACATCTGGGGACAGGGATATCAGATGTCCACAAGTGCCCGTACTGCAGGACAAATGGAAAACTCGCTGCCCCTACCACCACACTATAGACACATATTTCATTCTGATATGCTGGAATTTATGGTGTCCATTTTAGAATACATGTATGTCTAATTTTTCATCGTGGATTATCACGTCGAACAGGCGGACGAACCGTGTTTACTGGAAAGCTAATTCTAACAACAGCGATGTGTATGGCTGTGACTGGAGAAATGTGGCTTATGGGTTTTGTGACCAGTGTAAATCGTGATCAAATAGTACTCTCCAGTAGTCTGATAACGATGATCTATACTGCTTGTTTGAATCATGGCATATGTTTCCATGGTGGAATGACGGACATTGCAGATCCTGATCAGACTGTGCGGATGCACAGGCTGATCTTGATCTACACTTGTCACAAATCAAATGACATAAGCTCCATTTCTCGAGTCACAGCCACATATATACATTTAAGTGGCATTTGACGGGGCCATTAATATAACCCGAATTTTCTGTCTGAAGTCGCCCGGCGTTACAGACAGAAAATTCAGGTTCCCATTTACACAGCCATGTACTCACCAAAGCTACGAAACTCCACCATATGCAGGCCGTATGCAGAGTCCGAATACGATGACCATTCTTCTGTGCGTTGACCACGTCGGCCATAATTTCCAAACCAGGTACCAGGCGTCGTAAAAATGGTATCAACTAATACATATATAACCCAAAGGTTTAGCGACGTAATGCGATTGACATTTGACATAATAAAATATCGCGAATGTATAGATAGGGGTCCGTTACTATCTTAATTCTCATTGTTGCATTGAATCCATTGTCGCTGTTAAAATAATGTTTTCAAATCAAATCAATCCGCAACACTCGTGTCGTAAATGAGGTAGAAAGTTATACGTATGCGCAACTAATATGTAAACACGCATCAGATATATTAACCCTTAGAAGGCGGGAGCCGAAAATTGTCGTCTGTTGTTGTTTCTTATTTTGTATTGGAAATGATTCTAAAGTGCTGTCAACTCATGTTTTTGATAAGAAAAATGGAAAATAAACAGCAGACGACAAATTTTAATTCAGCATTGTAAAGGTTAACGTGTACTCTGCATGTGTGTTTGAACTCTGTTTCAAGTGGTATACTCCTGTTACATTTGTTATCAATCGAACTTTCTGTTTATCTGATAAAATACATTGTCGGTGTTGTTGATACACATGTATACCACAACAGTATATCGCACGATTAAACTGCAACTTAATATGTATGGTCCATCTATAAATAGGTTACCGAACTAGGAAAATCACGAGCAATTGTCCTCGAAGCCACGTACAGGACACCCTCCGAGTTATAATTGGCGTAGTTTGTCCGTTTTACGTCACGCTGCTTGGTTTAACCCATATAGGCAACGTGACGTCACGCCGACGACAAATTCCGCCAATTCGAAAGTCAAGTTTGTCCCCGGAAGTTGCTCTATAAGACATTCCTCGTTAGTGCACATACGTATAACTTCTACATCAATTGGTATTTAGAAAACATGCAATGAAATAAACAAATTAATAAACGAACACAATTTGTTACTTCCACGTGCATGCAACACATTCCATGCCATACGGAATATGAACCACTTGAATTGAGTTCTGCTATTTTTCTTATTTCTATCCAAAAGTGTATGTTGTTACCACTCATTAGAACCGTCTTGGCGAGACGGTTCAAATGAGTGGTAACATCATATACCAATTCACAGGTAGCAAAATATATTTTTTTATATATTTCTTCACGGAAGTATATGTTGTCACCACTCATTTGAACCGTCTCGGCGAGACGGTTCAAATGAGTGGTAACAACGTATACTTCCGTACATAAATAAGATAATTATTTTTATTTTTCGTATGAAAAAGTATGTAGCCTCACCATAAGATGAGTTACACATATTTTAATAGACCGCTGGCATTATCGTCGGTGACCTTTTCATACTGGTTTTCTTTCTTCACTTCGTAAGCATTACAAAGTCATACATCGTAGAGGGAAATGACCTTAGGGACACAGAATATATTGTGACCAGTGCATACCCGGACCAGACTACACATCCGCACATGCCTAACCCATTGCAAGTTCTTCCTCTGTTAGCGTGCGGATAGGTTTTGAGAGTGGCTGTGACTGGAGAAATGGGGCTTATGGGTTTTCTGACCGGTGTAGCGCCTGATCAAATAGCACGCTACTGTAGCCTGATGTGGATCTAAACTGTTTGCTAGATCATAGTAGATGCAGAATGGATGTTCCCTTGACTGAATAGCGAACAGTGTTTGCCCTGATCAGACGCGGAGGCGCAGGCTGATCAGGGGCTACACTGGTCACATACCCCATAAGCTCCATTTCGCCAGTCACAGCCATCTAGTATATGATAATTACAGAAATTGACATTGTGATCAGGAGCTACAGTGGTCGCAAATATCTTTCTCAGTCCGAATACTATGTATTTACTGCATGCGCTTTTTTTTCCAAGCAATTTAATTTAGTCCGTGATGATTTATTGAGGCATTTATATTAAGCGATTTTATTGATAAGATTCATAAGATACTCGACCCGCCTCGTTTCTGTTTAATATTTATCGTACTAGATCTGATTCATCACTCAGGTGACCTCAGTACACAGATAGACTGCTTCCGGGTCGGTACCCTCAAAAATAGTCCGGAGAAAAATGCATATGTTTGTGTTGCAGCTGCTTTGAGGCAGGTTCGGGTGCACTGATGTGGTTTATTAATGCATATGGAGACAGTGTTTACACAGGGGCTCTAGTACACAGCCAAGATCTGCAGTTTGGAATGGATTATTTTGTGTGGCAGGACACATGTAAATGAAGTGTGATGCGGCTCTGCGTCTGTTGTTACGTGATGATTTTTGACCCCGCTGTCATGTTTCCTTTCCTGTCAGAAAAACGAAATGGTTGGTGAGAAGACGGCATGATCCAGTCGTCAAAGACATTGTAACTCAATGTGTGATTCCAATGTTTATGCTTTTATAGGCGGTGAGTGAAATGACCCCTAAACGCTATATGTGTAATATACAGTTCTATCTGTGTGTTTAGGCCAGGTAAAATCCTCCATTGTGACCATGTTGACCAGTTGCGCTGTTAAACATAAGGACGTTCAATTACTCTTGCGAAATAGTTGTCATAAACTAAACGCCGTTATCTCCCTTACATTGCCAGTGTTCCGGATCGACCGCGAATGTTTATAGTTTCATAGACTTAGAATTTCTGAAAATTTATAGTCAATTATCGTATAAATGAGTGCCAGAAATGGATTTAACGTCATCAAAACCATCATCGAATATACGACGAAAGAAGGGAAGCATTTTGAGAATCTACTGCAGAAGGTCAGTAATGTCAGATACTCGCGCCCGATATAAATCGTAACCTATTCGACTCGTCCCAAAATAGGTCGTACTCGGTATATCTATACAGGGATCCTCCATATTATCGGACCAAAATGGCAGTTTTTGTCGCGCCCGCTTGCGTAAAGCGCGATATAGTCGGCACTTTGGCGTACGTACGTACGTACGTGTGTCCGGTTAAAGTTTTTGGTTAAGTTGTTGTCGCGCCCGCTTGCGGAAAGCGCGATATAGTCGGCCGTTTGGCGTACGTACGTACGTACGTACGTGTGTCCGGTTAAAGTTTTTGGTTAAGTTGTTTGGTTAAGTTTTTTGGTTAAAGTTTTTGTTTAAGTTCTTTGGTTAAAGTTTTTTGGTTAAGTATATTTGTTAAGTTTGTTTGGTTACGTTAATTGTTAAATTTTTTTGGTGACTTTCTTTGGTTACCAGTTAATAGGTTAAGTTATTGGTTACGTTATTTTGTTATAGTTTTTGTAAAGTTTTTTTCGTATACTATATCTCATGCAACTGCATTTGGCCCATACCTATGAAACATCACATGGTGTTTATCATCATCAATAATTTCATTCTACCCCCTCTCCGTGCGGCCCCAGTGCCCAAATGTCAATGTCGAAATTACTTAAGTTTTTGGTTAAGTTTTTTTTGGTTAAGTTTTTTTGGTAAAAGTTTTTTGGTTAAGTTTTTCGTATTATTTAACTATATCACTGCAACTGCCTTGCCATCTACCTGAAACTCGACATGGGTGTTAATCATCATCTATATTTTCATTCAACCTCCCTTCCGTGCGGCCCCTGTGCCCAAAGTCAAGGTCAAATAAATTTGAAGTTTTTGGATAATTTATGTTAACAGTTATTTATTGGTTAAAGTTATATTTGTTAAAGTTTTTATGATAAAACTATAACTCTGCAACTGCTTTAGCCCATTACCACTTGTAAAGTACACATGGGAGTTTATCATCATCTATATTTTCATTCTACCTCCTTTTCCCCGTGCTGCCCCTGTGCCTCCAATGTCAAGGTCAATTACTTTGAAGTTTTTAGGTTAAGTTTTGTCGCGCCATCTACGGAAAGCGCGATATAGTCGGCACTATGGCGAACGAACAAACTGTTTCCGGTTAAAGATTTTCGTTAATTTTTTGGGTAAGTTTTTTTGGTTAAAGTTTTTGGATTGAGTATTTTGTTAAAGTTTTATAATGGTTAAATTTTTTTGTTAAGTTTTTTGGTTCGAGTTTTTTGGTAAAGTTTTTCGGTTAAACTATATTCTCTCAACAGCTAGGCCATTTACCTTGAAAACTTCACATGGTGTTTATCATCATCTATATTTTTCAATTCTAACCCCGCCCCTCCCGTTGCGGCCGCCTGTGGCCCAATGTCAAGGTCAAATTTACTTTGAAGTTTTTGTTATAAGTTTTTTTTTTTTTTTTTTGATAAAGTTTTGGTTAAGTTTTTGGTAAGTTTTTCTGGTTAAAGTTTTTTGTTAAACTCTATCTCTGTCAACTGCTTGCCCATTACCTAGAAACTCACATGGGTTTTATCATCATCTAGATTTTCATTCTACCCCTCTTCCGTGCTGCCCCTGGTGCCCAATGTCCTAGGTCAAATTACTTTGAAGTTTTTGTTTTAGTTTTTTGAGTTAAAGTTTTTGGTTGAGTTCTTTGGTTAAAGTTTTTTTGGGTTAAGTTTTTTGGTTGAAGTTTTTGTGGTTAAAGTTTTTCGTTATACTATATCTCCCCCCCCCCCCCTGCAACTTCTTTGCCCATTAACCTTGAAACTTCCACATTGGTGTTTATCATCATCTATTTTTTCATTCTAACCACCCCCTCCCGTGCGGCCCCTGTGCCCAATTCAAGGTCAAATTACTTTGAAGTTTTTGGTTAAGTTTTTTTGTTAAAGTGTTTGGTTCAGTTTTTTGGTTATGTTTTTTGGTTAAGTTTTTTGGTTAAGTTTTTTGGTTAAAGTTTTTTGTTATACTATATCTCTGCAACTGCTTAGCCATTACCTTAAACTTCACATGGGTGTTTATCATCATCTATATTTTCATTCTACCCCCTCTTCCGTGCTGCCCCCTGTGCCCCAATGTCAAGGTCAAATTACTTTGAAGTTTTTGGTTAAGTTTTTGGTTAAAGTTTTTGGTTAAGTTTTTAAGGTTAAGTTTTTGGTTAAAGTTTTTTGTTATACTATATCTCTGCAACTGCTTAGCCCATTACCTTGAACTTCACATGGGTGTTTCTATCATCTATTTTATTTTCATTCTACCCCTCTTCCGTGCTGCCCCTGTGCCCAATGTCAAGGTTAAATTACTTTGAAGTTTTTGCGCGATATAGTCGGCACTTTGGCGTACGTACATACGTGTGTCCGGTTAAAGTTTTTGGTTAAGTTGTTTGGTTAAGTTTTTTAGTTAAAGTTTTTGGTTGAGTTCTTTGGTTAAAGTTTTTGGTTAAGTTTTTTGGTTAAGTTTTTTGATTAAAGTGTTTCGTTATACTATATCTCTGCAACTGCTTTGCCCATTACCTTGAAACTTCACATGGGTGTTTATCATCATCTATATTTTCATTCTACCCCCCTCCCGTGCGGCCCCTGTGCCCAATGTCAAGGTCAAATTACTTTGAAGTTTTTAGGTTTTTGTTAAGTTTTTTTGGTTAAGTTTTTTGGTTAAGTTTTTTGGTTAAAGTTTTTGGTTAAAGTTTTTCGTTATACTATATCTCTGCAACTGCTTTGCCCATTACCTTGAAACTTCACATGGGTGTTTATCATCATCTATATTTTCATTCTACCCCCCTTCCGTGCGGCCCCTGTGCCCAATGTCAAGGTCAAATTACTTTGAAGTTTTTGGTTAAGTTTTTTGGTTAAAGTTTTTGGTTAAGTTTTTTGGTTAAGTTTTTTGGTTAAAGTTTTTTGTTATACTATATCTCTGCAACTGCTTAGCCCATTACCTTGAAACTTCACATGGGTGTTTATCATCATCTATAATTTCATTCTACCCCTCTTCCGTGCTGCCCCTGTGCCCAATGTCAAGGTCAAATTACTTTGAAGTTTTTGGTTAAGTTTTTTGGTTAAAGTTTTTGGTTAAGTTTTTGTCGCGCTATCTTGCAGAAAGCGCGATATAGTCGGCACTTTGGCGTACGTACATACGTGTGTCCGGTTAAAGTTTTTGGTTAAGTTGTTTGGTTAAGTTTTTTGGTTAAAGTTTTTGGTTGAGTTCTTTGGTTAAAGTTTTTGGTTAAGTTTTTTGGTTAAGTTTTTTGGTTAAAGTTTTTCGTTATACTATATCTCTGCAACTGCTTTGCCCATTACCTTGAAACTTCACATGGGTGTTTATCATCATCTATATTTTCATTCTACCCCCTCCCGTGCGGCCCCTGTGCCCAATGTCAAGGTCAAATTACTTTGAAGTTTTTGGTTATGTTTTTTGGTTAAAGTTTTTGGTTAAGTTTTTTGGTTAAAGTTTTTTGTTATACTATATCTCTGCAACTGCTTTGTCCATTACCTTGAAACTTCACATGGGTGTTTATCATCATCTATATTTTCATTCTACCCCCCTCCCGTGCGGCCCCTGTGCCCAATGTCAAGGTCAAATTACTTTGAAGTTTTTGGTTAAAGTTTTCTTCGCGCCCGCTTGCGGAAAGCGCGATATAGTCGGGTACGTACGTAAGTACGTGTGTCCGGTTAAAGTTTTTGGTTAAGTTTTTTGGTTAAAGTTTTTCGTTATACTATATATTTTTAGTGTCCATGCCTCGCCACAAGGCGCGACATGCAGGCCGCGGCCATCTAGTTTAAAGACATTTTTCTGAAAATAGCAGCTACGGGCATGAACTTTTCACAAAAGAATTGTCGGGTTTTGCTCTCTCAACGCATGTAAACTATTTAGCAAAATGTGACATTTTTCTCACTTAAAATTGGGTCGGAGCATCAGTCGTAAGATTGCCCCAAAATTAACATCTACAATCAGTTATCCGGACAAAAGTATAATCGTCTTATAACTTCTATTCTCACATTGAAATCATAAGCTTATCGGCTGTAAACCAGTGTAAACATCATTGTGTAGTTCCGCAGAAAAATCAGTCACCCTTCGCTTTTTGGAAAACACCATATTTATAGAAGTTATTGTATTTATAGAACAACTCGGTAATGATGTAATGGGCGCACTCGATGTTTGATGTTGTAAACAACTTGTGGACAGAGTTGGGGAACTTTTTCGGAAAATTTTACTAAAATGTTTACCTTGGCGACATATTCTTCACACTGGTATGGAAACAGCAAGCAGCTGCATGTGTGACTTATATGTATTCGTTGCAATATCGGATCAAAATAATGCGCTTAATTAACAGGTAATTTCATTTGTCCGATAAACTGATTGTCCGGATAACTGGTATGACCCATGTAGTCCTACTGTATACGGACCTTTTGGTTTTGTGATAAATAAGCGCAATTATCGCCAAAATCGTGAAAATATAATTTGGAAAAAGATGCATAACTAGTTATTGGTTCCCCTGTGCACTGACATGATGCGAGATGTGTGACTGAGTTTGAACAGATCGCTTACATGCATCTCTTATAGAAAGAAACGGTAAGAACATATAAATACCAGGCTAGTGTCTTTTGATATCAAGTTTATCAGGCAAGGCTAGGAAACGCGTAGGAATTCCGAGGCTTGCCGAGGAATTCCTACCGTTTCTGAGCCGAGCCTGATAAACTTGATATCAAAATACACTAGCCTGGTATTATATTTATCAGGTAACGTTTTATGCTCGAAAATGACATTATATGACGTTGTATTCTATGGACAGAACGCGGACTTGTTTACGTTGCGTCATTACACTGACGTCATTCGGTAACGTCACGTGACGTCAACCGACCAATGGAATGTCAGTTTTCACTTCGTTGTATCCCGGATGTTTATATCAGGGCAATGCCTGATACAACAATATGTTATCAGTCAGTACGTATTCGGTCAATACAGGGCAGGTTATCTGATAAATGTAATTACAGGTGCACCTGGTGTCGGGTGGGGGCGGGGGGTGTAAGTGCGAACTCCTGGTGACAGAGGAGCATCAGAACCGCGGCGGCACGCTGCACGGCGGTATGACATCAACGCTCGTCGACGCTGTCTCTACGTGGGCGTTACTAGGCACCGACACGCCCGTACGCCGGCGTTAGCGTCGACTTGAGCGTATCGTGAGTATTGTCATTTGAAATTTAACTGTGCGTTTGATCATTCATTTGCATAGTGCTTTCGTCTGTCGTTCTAATAATACTAATACTAATACAAATAATAATAATAATACCAATAATAAGAATCCTTTATTTCACTCAGGTCACACCATGACACCATGAGGTAACAATACATATATAACATGATACATGAGTGTGATACACTGTTACTAGTTAGTGCTCGATGAAACATGATTGTATCATTATGTGGGTATGTCTCATGAGAAGTGCAAACTGCACATGCCAATTTTAGTACACAGATTTCATGAAAGATAGACAGTTCATGTTACAGGGTGTGGGAACATGTGGTTTCATATGACAAATACAATTGGATACTCGATTGTGGGCAAAACTCTTCCATCACCTTCGAGAATAGATATAAATCTATATTTTAGGCACATATTAAATAGATGTTTTACACGTGCATGCACTAGATTTATTTCATGCTAGTATGTGCCCGGTGTGGGGAAGACATTGATAGGTGTACAGTACATAATCTAAATAATACCGCCTGATTTCAATTATATACAGGGCTCCAGATAAGGAATTAGTAATTAAGAATTGTCACTCTATCATTTCTAAAGCAATTGGGTATTTCAAAATTTTAATTGGGTAAAATAAAATCACACTACTGTTTACACATTAACAGACAGCAATTATTGAATAGTTTGCTTCGAAATGAAAACATATCTTGGTATTTCATTAGAATTGTCTCCTTGGAGACAATTCTAATGAAATACCAAGATGTGTTTTCATGGAAAATAAGAAAAATATACTATATTTGTACATGTAGTCTGTTTATTGTTTTCTGCAGCATGATAAAGGTACCATAACATCTTTATTGCGTTTTAATACTCGCTACTTCTGATTTCAATTGGGTTTTTGCCAATTTTAATTGGGTATTTACGCAAATACGCACCTTATCTGGAGCACTGTATAATAATATATATTATTTGTGACCCACATGATGGCAATGTAAGTGCTTGATGAACTGAGTCGCACTAACCAGGTTCAACCGCCACACTGGACTGTTCACTGACTGACCGTTCCAAGGCGCCATTGCTGCCATGCCTTCGTATATTGTACAGTGTGATTTGTTTTTTCGATGGTTCATTGAAATAGTTGTTGTGGGGCTTTCGTAGCGTTTGCGTTACATTATATATAGTTCACGTACTGTTGCTTTTACTGTGCAGTGCGCATGTCATGTATATATCTTATCACACCTTTAATACATGTTCGAGTTTTGTATCTGCATTTACACAGCACATGGGCAATGTATGGACACGAGGATGTGATAACACAGTTAGATCACATTCGTCCGCATATACGATCGATAATCCACTCGCTAAAGCTTGCGGATTATCTCCTCGTACATGCGGACGAACCGTGATCTAACTGCGACATAATGTATTGCGTTATTCATTTATTTTATTTACATGACTTCACGTGTCTCCTCTTGGTATCTTTTTACTCTACAGACTACTTGTGCATAATAATAATAATAATGTCCTATGCCGTTTGATTATCTTGAATAACTCACTTCATTTTAGCCAGCGCGTGGCCGCCATGAAATTGGGATTGAACTGGGAGAAGCTGCAGTGTACCGTTATAAACATTGTGCACCGTAACTATGTTTTATTTCAGGTTCATGAAGAGTGTACGTGTACTGTTATTACGCACCTTAACAGGATCTCTGACTGTTATAAACACTGTGCTGTATGTTTTGTGTCAGGTTCATGAAGAGTGTACGTGTGGGCGACACTATAGTGGTAGACGCCCAGACGTTGAAGCGCGGCAAACGGCTGGCGTTCCTCAATGTGGACATCACAAACAAGTCCGACGGCTCCCTCGTCGCACAGGGGAAACACACGAAGTTCGTCGGCTGACCCGCGTCTCCACTAGACGTTTAGGAAAATGAATTTACAGCTCAGTGAAGTCTGCTTAAGCCGGATGATGTCGTTCCCACGTGCCTTCCGTGCAGGATTGTATAATGTTATACTGTGTATTGACATGTGGAAAACAAAACCATTTGTACATTTGTCGTCATAGTTTATTCACTTATATGTGGCTGTGACTGGAGAAATGGGGCTTATGGATTTTCCGACCAGTGTAGATCCAGATCAGCCTGTGCATCCGCGCAGTCTGATCAGGATATCCACTGTTCGCCATCCCATCAATGAAACACCCGTGTGTCTAACACTCAATCTAGATCGTATTGAGGCTACAGGAGTGTGTTATTTGATCGGGAGCCTCACACATACCAGCAGCCCACTTTTTCCAGTCACATCCACACATATAACAGATGTGACTGCGCTTATTCCATCTCAGCCTGGATATAACGTTTCCTGGCCGTTTAGTTTGTACAATGCAACGTCACACATATTGGGAGTTATTTTTTCCTGTTCAATCCTGTTACTTATTGATATGTCAAGGAAGTGTGTTTATCTGTAATGTATTAATTAATAAATATTGCTTAACGCTTACAACGCTGAATTAATTTGTGTCGTCTACTGGAAATGTTACACTTTATTTTCAATATTTCTCGACAAACAAATCTGTTTTGACAGCGCATGAGAATCTTCTCCACTGACGATTCTCATGCGCTGTCAAGCCGTTTTTTTTAAAGAAATAAGGCAAAAATGAAAAATAGCAGACGACAATTTCCGTCTCCAGCGTAGTGAGGGTTAAAGTATTATCAATTGATCCTTGTCTTGTGATATCTGGTGTGATGTGTCACACATGTTGGCAGGTGATCACAACTTATCCCGTCAACACAGTGCGTATGTGCCGTGAAACACTTTTGATATCCAGTCAATACTATTTTTGCATTTTACAGCCATTTGTAGGTGTTGACGGAATAAATAGAATAGTAGGTTAGTGCCGTGAATGGGAAAAAATATCTGGCGCGGCACGGAAACGGGATATGCTCGGCATAGCCTCGCCCATCCCGTTTCCTGAGCCTTGCCAGATATTTTTTCCCATTCACGGCACTAACCTACTATTCTCTATTTATGCCGCCTGCACAATCCTGTTGATATTAACGCGCACTTGTGTTTAACTGTATGTAACACAACACTTAACACAGTGGAACTCCTCTAAACCGGACACCTGGGAGGTTTCCAGGGTGTCCGGTTTAGAGATGTTCCTCTGTAAATCAGGCATATGGTCATTCCGATACGTATTTGCGTGCTTTGCAATCATGAATATCTGAGATGAATGACAAGAAACCCATCAAAAATAAGATCACATATGTTGTATTGGTGTCCGGTTTAGAGAGGCTTCACTGTACATTAATACATACTGTTGAAAGTAAAATCAAATGATCCATGTTGTTTTTGTAATGCTCATAGCCGGTTTGATCTCAGTGAGTTAATGCGTGGTCTCGGTACGAGATGAGGAAACCAACTTCATCTGACCAGCTGACTCCGACCGGAAGGACGCAGATTTCATCCGCAGGCGACAACTCGCCCATGTACGACGGCGATCTGGGTTGCGCTGGACGCTCTCTCACTTTGCTCATGGGCAGGGAGTGCAGCATCTGGCAGCGGCTGTGGGTTAGACAATACCAAACGGTGTAAAAGTAGTCCGGTATAAAGAACTAGTCCGGGTGTTTTGAGGTCACAGACACAATTGGCTTGCAAATTCTGATCCATTAATGGCAATTCCACTCGAGAAACATGTTGTTTTTTAACTCCAGTTTTCAGCATATTTGTATGATTGAAAAGCAAACTGAACATTTTGGTCACGTGATGTAAACACGGTTGCTGTGGCCAAATAATGTAAACAATATTGAGGGACATGACGAAGTTGATTTTTCTCTCTTAAGTGTAAGTGAACCTATTATTATATGCATGCAGATCCTGTACGGACAGGCTGCATGTCATGTAGTACTCATGGGCGGATTCAGGGGGGGGGGGGTTGGGGGGTTGGGGGTGGGGATGCGGACCCGGCGCGCCCCCCCCCTAAACTTCGCCGAGTAAATATTTTTTACAAGTTACAAGGCACGTTTCATGCCAAGTGCCATGTATTCCATGCATTTTCCGGTCTTTGTATTATTGTTTCAATAAAAAATCATGTCTAAACATACTCTGACAGTGTCAATATTTTTGTTCCAAAATGCGCCAGAACGCAGGAAATGCGATGTAGATTTCAAAAAATTTCCAGGGGGAAATGCCCCCGGACCCCCCTAGCCTCCGCTCGGTCGACTATTTTGCTTTACTTGACTATATTATCGAATAATATAGTCAAGTATTGCAAAATAGTTACGCCCCCCCCCTAACCCGAAATCCTGGATCCGCGCCTGGTACTAGTATGTCCCACAGCATCCATACGATTAGTGAAAGTAGGAGAGACCGGCCTTACTGGATGGGATTCGGGTACAATATATATAGTAAAAGTATTTTATGTCATCAAACCTGTGGGACTACAGATGCGTTCTATGTATGCAATAACCCACTTACACAACCGCCTGCGTTAATCTTGCCCAGCTTATCAACATTTGTGAACATCTATTGACGATGTCATCAACTGGCAATCAATCAGTTTGATTGACTGAGCCTGAGCCTCAGCTCAGGCTCAGTCAGTCAATCTGCTTGACTTCAGACACAGTATTCAATTATTTTTGAAATAAAGCAAACAAAGTAAGTATTGACAAGATTAGTGCAAGCGGTAGTGTAGGTTAAGAATTCAGAATTTGTGGAGGACTGTATTCAAGGTGCGTGATGGTTACAACAACAACAACAACGTCGCCCACTCCAAAGTAAGTATTATTTGATATTTTCCTTAATATGCAACGGATTTTGATGAAATATGGCGCAGCAAACGCGTCTTCATGAGATACATTTGGTGGTCCAGGGAGTTTGGCACATACTTATGTCATTTTTGCAAAGAATCGATTTCCGTGTCGGAGACACGGAAATCGATTCTTCGCAAAAGCGACAGAAGTTTGGGCGAAAATACAGAGACCACCAAATGCAGCTTTATAACAAGACACGTTTGATGCGCCATATTTCATAAAAATCAGTTACGTAATAAGGACACTATAAAATAATACGTACTTTGAATCGGTACTTGTTGTTGTTGTTGTTAGTACCACGTGATCATACACCTTGGTATTGGATTAGTGCAAGCGGTAGTGTAGATTAAGAATTAATAATTTGTGGAGGACTGTATTGGATGGGATTCAGTTAAATTATATAGTACATCCGAACCTCCCCGAACGGTCACCTCTCTACAACAACACCCTCTATAACAGCCGTTATTTTATATCACAAATCGATGATTTCCTCTGTATCTAACTCTTAGACTCCTGAGCACGAACATTGTCGTGGACTGTTGTTTTTTCCTTCGTTCTCAATAAAAACATGTTTTGACAGCATTTTAGAATCATTTCCAATGGAAATGATTCTAAAATGCTGCCAAAGCATGTTTTTGATGATAATTATGAAACAGCGGACGACAAAATTTAATTCAGCATTAACCTCCCTACAACATCTACTAGAACAATGAGGGCTCTGAGCATTACAATGTACAACAATGGTGATAGTTGTACACTCTACAACAGCCAGTTTTCCGTCTTCCCATGGGTGGCTGTTGTAGAGAGGTTGGACTGTAGAACTACTTGGTGTCTTCTAACCTGTGTAGGTGGTTTTTGATGTAGACGTTCTTCATACAGGAGACGCACGGAACCCCCGTCACGAACACTTTCCCGCCAGGCAGGGGCGTGTCCTCGAAGTTGGGCTGCAACGCGCGAAATATGAAGCAAACCATGTGATTTTGTATCTATGTAGATTCGCAGAATCTTTGATATCTTAAATGACGCCGAAAGTTGACGATATGTCGGTACAAACTCGCATGTATTGTCTCATATATATGCATGATTTTGGATCAGGGATTGTATGCGTTATATAAGACTTATTTTATATATTTGTGAGACACAGTTCCTGTGCATGTGCGGTTTGCAGTCAAATACTATCATGATATTTAAGTGGCAAAGCGCAACATAGTAAATGTATGAGGACAGGAGGATACCCACTTGTCCTGTCTGGCGACCACCATACCAACTCACATACTGTCCCGGTCGAGGATCGAACCAGGCCGCATTGGTGAGAAGCGCTCTGGTTACATTTCAAGGATCACGCTTACGCCCCCATCTGTGCCAACGAAAGATTACAAACAAGCGCGTTTGTAATCTTTGTAAAATATATAGAGAATAGTAGGTTAGTGCCGTGAATGGGAACAAATATCTGGCAAGGCTTAGGAAACGGGATGGGCGAGGCTCTGCCGAGCACATCCCGTTTCCGTGCCGCGCCAGATATTTTTCCCATTCACGGCACTAACCTACTATTCTATTTATCCCGTAAACACCTACAAATAGCTTTAAAATGCAAAAAAGTAACCCCAGTTACCGCATATATTCATACGCGGTGATTAGGTCGTATTGACAGGATATTTCACGGCACCGTGTTTCACGGCACATACGCACTGTGTTGACGGGATAAATACAGTTTAAATCGTAGTAACCGCGTACCTCGAACTGGTGTAGGTCCGGCAAGGTCTTCATGTCCTTCTCCCTGGCTCCGTACTTCAGGTGGAAGTTGCGGATCCTTCTCTTCAGGCTCTCTGGCGTCATACTCCGACGTTCAAACTGGTGATGATGATAAATGCGCATAATGTGTAATAGTAATATACATGTATACGACGAATTGTCACGTACATGTACTTCAGGTGGGATTTCTTGAATTTTCTCTCCAGGCTCTCCAGGGTCATGCCTCATTGGCATAATGGCAAACATAATGCACATGCTGATCTGGATCTACACTGGTCGCAAAACCAAGAAGCCCCATTTATCCAATCACAGTCACATGTGTGTCTGTATACAGACGGGATGGGTTTTGGCCTAGGGGTTTGAACACCGGACTTCCATTCCAGAGGCTGTGGGTTCAAACATCGCCTTGGGCATCAAATATACTTTCATAGTATTTCAATCCCACTGTTTTGTCGGCTGAGACTTTAAACTGTGGTCCTGTCTCTATATGACCGTAGCTGTTGCTGGGACGTTAAACACATTCACTTTCACTTTGCAATCTACATACAATGACTACCTGTAGAGATCGATGCGTGCTTGGTCTGGCACTATAGACCGGAAAACGGCTCATTCCGCTCTCAGCGCCCCGGGACTCGAACCTCCAGTCTATGGTTGACGGCGGCATCGGCAACTCAACCTCCTCCTCGATGGCCGATAACGCTGCATCGTCGTCGCTCGAATTGTCGAGCAGAACCTGGTACAATAATTACATTGTCTTATTGTCTTATTGTGGTACAGTGGAACCGCTCAAAACCGGACACCCTGGGGACTTCCAGTGGAAGTGGACACCAACAGTGGAACCTCTCAAAACCGGACACCCTGGGGACTTCCAGTGGAAGTGGACACCAACAGTGGAACCTCTCAAAACCGGACACCTTGGGAAGTCCCCAGGGTGTCCGGGTTTGAGAGGTTCCACTGTTGGTGTCCATTTCCACTGGAATTCCCACAGGGTGTCCGGTTTCGAGAGGTTCCGCTGTATATCAATAATGTGAGTACCCGTTGACACATTTTCGTGAATTGCAATCATAAACAGTTATTGTTATTGGAATTAAACAGGGAAGCACATCCAACTTAATCAGATATAGTTCCCAGAGAGTTATATTTAGCGACGCTCCACTGTATAGTTAGTTATACAACGTCGATACACGCCAGAAACGTTGACACACAGGAAGCATAGATGTGTGTTGATAACACGAACTGGATAGACATGTTCTAAGCAAACTACCAAAATAAAAAGTTCTCACACACGTGACGTTCGCTACCTGACCAACAACCAGAATTTCGTAACTGACGTACAAGTAAAAGTCATTGCCGCAACCAGAGGTAAAAACCAGACGAGACGAACCAAGTCCCGATGGGGGTCAGGGAGCATGCTCCTGTTGTGATTTGTTTTTCCTGCTTGCTAGGACTGTTGATTTCTCGGTAGTTCATTGGTGGGATAGTTGCTGTTGGGCTTTGTTGCATTTTATTTTATATTTATAGTCTAAAATTACAAGCCAGTCCAGATATCCAGGATAATCTCGGAACAGGCACAGTCAGGGTGGTTCTTACCACAGGTGTTTGTACAAATGGTGAATATTTTTGTGTCATATGGGTATTTTGGGGGATTTGGGTGAATTTCGTTGGTTTTGGGCCATTTACATAGTGTTGTGCAACTAACAATGCTCAAAAATTACACACGACAAAAATCGACAAGTGTCTACACATTCACCGTTCCGAACGTTCGGTCTCCTTTCTTACTGTCAAAATACACGAAGGAAAGGAAGCTTTTTCAATATGTGGCCAATCAGATTGGATCAGGTTGAAAATTGATGACATAAGCGTTGCTTTCAGACCGATTATATCATCAATTTTCAACCACAAACTCCAAATTCTGGTTCTATCGAATCAGATTGCCGGACGACGTACCGACTCAAATATCGTCTCCTCCCTAGTGAGCGGTATATTGCGCATGTCCCCTTTTTCCAGCATCCGGAGGAACCTGCGCACAAGCGCGTTGCCTTGGCGACGGTAGTGCAGTAAGTTCACCTCCTGGTCTGTTACCCGGTCTGTCTGCCGCACGATGTCGTCTTGCTCCTCTACATCCGGGGGCCGGTACTGGTGATAGTCAACACATTGAAACTTCATTAATTTTACTTTCAACACACTTATCCGTGAGTATACGCTGAACTCGCACGAATGATCTGGCTGTCACGCGGGGCGACTTACGCCAGAAAATTCTGGTTAACACCAAGCCTGAACGTGACGGGTTTCTCTTGAATTAACGGCATTGTAAATGACATATTTGTATACGAATACCTGAGCTATTTTGTAAACTTTTATACAAATGTATCGGCGAATAATTTTAGCCGTACATATTTTAAGATAAATAATATGGCTAGTTATAATAATTACAATACAAACAGTTACTAATATATGATTAAAGATCTTGGCTTGCCTGTTTTACATTGTCGTAAATAAATGCATTATGAGTCGTGTACTTTTCGCTCTCGTTTGCAATATAGATCGTTAACCAGGCTACGGGAGTGTGCTATTTGATCAGGAACTACACTGGTCACAAATCCCATAAACACAATTTCTCCGGCGACAGACACATTTCTTGATTAATGATGTTTTCTTCGTTTATCAGTGTTGATTCTACGAATTTCTATTTTGTTTGCTGTTACATACGTTTAACAGAAAGGTTTCCAGTTGCTGCTCACTGAGCCGGGTACCGCTTGTCTTGAGTTTCAGCAACGCCTCGTAGATGGGATGACGTAGTTGATGTAGACTCATCGCCCTGGGCTCCGTCTTCACGGCGAGACAGCCCGCCCTCACGAATGGCCGGAACCCTGTATACAGGAATGGTTACAATCTGATATGGCGCATACAGTGGAGCCTCTCTAAACCAGACACAGAGACACGTTATGTGTGCTTAATTTGTATAGGTTACAATGCCTTTTATCTCCGATGTTAATATAGGAATGAATGGCATTTTTTGTGGAATTTATCGGGGTATAAACTTGGAAAAGTCGCGGGAATACTTGACGAAGGCCCCCATTCATTCCTTATAATTCCAGCATTTGAAATAAATTCATCAAGAAAATGTGTTTATTTTCCGTTTTTTTAATAATTATTTTAACTGCGCCTCACGGTTACGGAAAGTATTTCGGCGTGGGAGTTTACTGGGATATACATTTTGGACAAAGACTTGCTACGGGCCAATCAAATGTTAGGGAATTGTGTAAATATTTTTGTGATGGAATTATTGACAGTTCATGATCGCAAACCACTCACGCGAGTCTTGATGTAGTCATCTGCATGTTTTACAGTGGAGCTGTAGCTTATTTGTGGATATTACTGGATAAATGGGGCTCATGGGCTGTTCGAAAAGTGTACTTTCAGGATGAATGGCCGGAATCCTGTGTAAATGACCGTTCAGAAATTGACATTGCGAATAGCTTATCTGTGGCTGTGACTGGAATTTCTTACTTGTGACTGCGACTGGAGAAATGGTGCTCATGTGATTCGACCAGGGTACGATCAGAATCTGCACTGTTCGCCATTCCATCAATGAAACGCTGTCATACAGTTCATCACACAAATAAACGATATACTATCGGCTTAACCGGAACTCGATGTAAAATGGGGCTCACGTAATATGTGGCTGTGACTGGAGAAATGGGGCTTATGGGGTTTGCGACAAGTGTAGATCGAGATCAGACTGTGCGGATGCCGCAGGATCTGCACTGCTCGTCATTCCCTTAATGAAACACCGGCATGCTTCTATCAAACCATATAGATCGTTATCAGACTATATGCGAGTACTATTTCATCAGGAGTTACATTGTACACGGGTCACAAATCACACAAAAGCCAATTTTCTCCAGTCACCATCACATTTCTTGATTGTTGAGGTTTTCCACGTTTATCAGTAACTTGGGTCTGTGTTGATCATTTTGATTTTGTGAATAATGAACATTTCTTCCCGGTGTGATGAAATGTAGACATATGCAATGAATACACTGACTTACCTACAATACTGTCCCGCAGCATCTGTCGGTGTATCGCCTTGCCTTTCATGTTCTCCTTCAGCTGTATGACGCCTATGTCGTTATGTGGCCGCAGTTCGGCCTTGTCCAACTTGAACCATTCAATCAGCTTCAATATCTCCTCCTCTCGCTTCCGCAGTTTCTCCTTGGTTGGACTCTCTATACCTTGGCATCAGAAGCAACACCGCATGTAGTATGTAATTCCCGTAAGTTAACATATCCATTTGTGTCGTGATAACAATTACAAGACATATTTAAGCGATTCATGACAATCGCCGAACTCGACTACTTGAAAGAGTATACATTGTAAGTGCAGTTTTGTACATACGTTCATTTGTGTCACGGACTGTACGTACTGTGTTGTCTTCGGCACATTACGTGCATATAAACAACAATATTCAACACGATACCTACCAGTAATACTAC
The DNA here is from genome assembly GCA_029237695.1 of Conchocele bisecta. NCBI lineage: Eukaryota > Metazoa > Mollusca > Bivalvia > Lucinida > Thyasiridae > Conchocele > Conchocele bisecta. The sequence goes on from CM055281.1 coordinate 62,785,142, forward strand.
TACTGGTAGGTATCGTGTTGAATATTGTTGTTTATACATGTATGTGTAGTCCTCTAATTGATGTACATGTAAATGAGGAACATATTAACCTATTATTTATCAAGGACGGGTACGAAAACTAAAGCTAGATTATGGATCAACACGTTTTACACTCTAAATGTTCCAAGTCTCCTTGCCATCTCGTTGATCTGTATAGTTTTTAACTGTTTCCCCTTTTTATCTACTGTGACCTTTGTGTGCTTGTGGAGTGTAGATTTACACCTGTGTGGTAAGACTCAATGAGCGATCGTTGAGATACATAAAACCTCATTAGACAGCCATATCCCAGATGCATGTACCGTGGAACCTCTCCAAACCGGACACAAACTAGATTTGTCTGTAAGCGAGGCTTACGGAATACCCCCCGCGTGGGCCCAGGTACCCCAAAATATGTAGATTTTTCAAAGTCTGTGGGCCCGTAACCTTGACCTTAGGATCAGCAGAAGTCGGATGGTCATGGATTTGTCACATAATGATAGTAGACCCTTCGAGGAATGCATGTGTGAAATATTAAGAATGTTCGATGAAAGGAATAGAAGTTATAACATATTTCTCTGATGTTAAGTTTTGTAAAGAGACTAAGTATTTGACCTTGACCTTGTGATCAGCAGGGGTTGGATGGTCGTGGATTTGGCACAGCATGGTAGTAGAGCCTTACAGGAATGCATGTGTGGAATATTAAGCATTTTAGATGAAGGAAATAGAAGTTATAACAATATTTCTCTGATGTTAAATTTTGTAAATAGACTAAGTATTTGATATTGACCTTGGGATCAGCGGGGGTTGGACGGTCGTTGATTTGACGCAGCATGGTAGTAGAGCCTTACAGGAAGGCATGTGTGAAATATTAAGCATTTTAGATGAAGGAAATATAAGTTATAACATATTTCTCTGATGTTAAGTTTAGTGATGGACGGACGCACAACCGCACGGACGGACAGACGGACAACCTGACCAGATTGCGCAGATATGTAGGATAATCTGGATCAACACTAGTCAAAATAACTATAATTACTCCTTTTTATAACAAATCATGATACACTCGTCCTTTTTACAAGAAATAAGACCCTAAACTACACAATTGGGACCGGATTTCTATCAATAAATTCAACGGGAGATAACTAGCTATGATCCCTCATTGTAATTTGGACCGTTAGTCACCAGATGCGACAGACATAGCTGTGAATGGAGAAATGTGACAACCGCACAGTCTGATCAGGATCTGCACTGTTCACTAGTCCATCAATGCAACACCCGTTATACTTCTAACAAGCAATATAGGTTGTTCATTATCAGGCTACAGGAGTGCCATTTGATCAGAAGCTACATTGGTCACAAATCTCATAGGCCCCAATTCTCCAGTCACAGCCACATATTAGATAGCGACAAGGAAGAGTTGTTAGGCCCTGTTCATTTAAGCCAATAATGGCTCGCTGAAATACAACTGTGTCTGTGACGGGGCTTATGGGACTTGTGACCAGTGTAACTCCTGATCAATAGCACGATAACCATCTATATTGATTGTTAGAAGCATGACAGGTGTTTCATTGATGGAAGGGCGAACAGTACAGAGCCTGAGTGTGCGACCAGTGTAGATTCAGAGATGCACAGGCTGATCTACACACGTCGCAAAACCAATAAGCCCCATTTCTCCAATGACAGCCACATATATAGACTAGTTTAAACATTGAGTTATTCAGTCTTATCTGTTCGGTGCGAGGACATTATATGTATTAACACACTTTAATGAAATTACACAGATCCAAAATACATTTTTATATCGTTCTGAAAGTTTGACCAATTACAACCATGACCAGTGTCGACGACGGGACGTCATCCTTGTACAAAATGTCGGACGCTGTCATGCACAACTGTGAGCCGTGTGGACACGCTGGACTGATGAAAGAAGCCACCGACTACTGCTGTGAGTGCGACGAATAATTGTGTGATATCTGTAGAAACACGCATCGGGGCTCAAAGCTATCCAAATGTCACAAAGTAGTGTCCATGTGGGACATATTGGCGACGGGAGGTCCGGCTATCTTTACGGCCAAAATAACATCCTGTGAGAATCATGGAAGTAAAGAAATCGAATGGTATTGTGAAGATCATGGCGCCATGTTTTGTGCTGGCTGTAAGTCCACCAGACATCGACGTTGCAAACTAACTCGGGTGTCAGATATGGATGAAACGTCCACACATATACAGCAACTCTCTGAAATCGAGGGAGACTTTTGTGGAATGAAGACCCAAATTGACGCGATAAAGAAAACTAGCGAACAATGCGGTGTAGATATTAAAACTATCGCAGAATCCTGTGAGGTAGACGTTAAGAAATTTAAGAAGAAGATAGTTGCTTGGGCGGAGCACATTGAAAATAAAATGTTAGTCGAGATTCGCGAAGCTTCATCCAATGCTTTAGACACCGTCACCGAACACCAGAGCGGCTGTGACAGTCTCAGTGAGCAAGCCAAAGAAGTGACAAAAGTTGCTGCCGACGTTAAATTTCTTCCCGACAAATCACGTCGCATAGTGGCTACGCACCAATTGTCAAAGATACTGACGAACATGAACGAAACCACTGGTGGAATAGCCAGAGAGCAGTTTACGTTCAGTATGGAGTTTAAGACCAACCGTGCTATAATTGAGTCACTAGACAGTATTAGCCAGATCGGGACTCTAGACGTGAACTGTAGGAAGTCTCCAATGAGATCTAACCGCGGGGACAGTAAAACGAGATCATTCCGCGACATGTCAGTGGTGGCGTCTGCAGAGGTGAAGGTTCCTCCCGGCCGAGTTTCAGGGTCGGCGTTTCTGCCAGATGGCCGCCTCGTGCTCGTACAGTATGAAACTGCCAAAGTCCTACTGCTGGATAGGGACATGGCCGTGAAGTCCGAGCTGGGGCTGCAACCACATCCCTGGGACGTGGCCGTCACCGGCAACACCGAGGTGACCGTCACTGTGCCGGGGAAGAAGACGCTCCAGTTCATCACCGTCGGGACCGCCGGACTCCAGCTCGGCAGGATAATCACCACAGACAGGTATTGTTGGGGTGTTTATGTCTATAGTAGCCATATATATATGTCTCCGTACACAACAATCCCGGCGACGGCTGTGTACACGTTATGGACATGGCCGGTGTCGTCATTCACCGGATCGCCGTGGACGCGGGCGGCCATGGTGTATTACAGAAGCCATACTATGTAGCTGCATGTAGGAGCAGAGTATATGTGTCGGACCGGGACGCTGGTGTCATATCGTGCTACACTCCGGCTGGGGCCGAGATGTACCAGGTGAAGGACAGGACCAATGGGCGACCATGTGGTATACTGCCGGACGCCGCGGGAAATCTGCTGGTGTGCTGGGCTGGTTCTCACGAAGTCCACCTTCTGAAACCTGATGGCACCCAGCACAGGGTCATCGCCTCTTCACGTGACGGCGTGAAATACCCGCGGTCTATTTCATACAGAGGCAGTAACGACACGCCGGTTGTCGCCGGTGACAGTACGCCCTTTGTCACGAAACTCAAGGTGAAATTTGACTAAATACAATTAAGTTTTCTACGATTACCCTAACTACGATTAAATGAGTGGTCTCGCAGTTTTCCCAGTGAATACGATTCGTACATCGCGAGAGAATATCAATCGAGTGTGTTTCGATATCAACTTTATACCAGGCAAGGCTAGGAAATGAGTAGGAATCCCGAGGCTTGCCGAGGAATTCCTACCATTTTCTAGCCAATCCTGATAAACGTGGTGTCAAAAATACAATAACCTGCTATTCTGTATATCAGGTACATTGCATGCGAGATATGCTAGAAGATGGGCAAATATATAGAGAATACCCGGCTAGTATCTATTTATATCAAGTTTATCAGGCAAGGCTAGACACTTGTAGGAATTACTACCGTTACTGAGCCGAGCTTGAAAGATTTGACATACACTAGCATGGTATTCTATTTATTAGGTAACGGTTTTGGCTACATAATCAGCAATTACGACATCGTTTTTCGTTGACAAGAACGCGGACTTGTTTCCGTGCCGTCATTCCACATTCAATTTGTTGTAACCCGGATATTTGTATCAGGTCAATGCCTGGTACGGCAATATGTTATCAGTCAGTATGTATTCGGCCAATATTAGCTAGATTGGTTAGTAAGCGAGGCTTACGGATTACCCCCATGTGGGCCCAGGTACCCCTATATATGTAAACAATAAATCCAAGTGTGTGGGCTTGTGACCTTGACTCTGGGTTTAACGTGAATTTGTCACAGGGTGGTAGAGGTCCATTGGAGCAATGCGTGTGTGAAATGTGATGCAGATCCAAGCAAGGAAATAGAAGTTATAACCGATTTCTCTGATGTTAAGTTTTGAATAAAAGACTAAGTATGTGACCTTGACGGACGGACGGACGGACGGACGGACGGACGACGGACGGACGGACGGACGGACGGACGGACGGACGGACGGACCGTTCTCGCGAATGGATACTTATGTGACCATTTGTTCTTTAAAAAGGTGTCACATAAACGGAATAAGTGTCACATAAATAAATTATTCGTTAGTTTTTTCTATTAGTTATGTTACTAACCCTAACCTTTAACAAGTCCATCCCTATGTGACATAGTCACGTAACTGCCAATTCGTGTGCCCGGACGGACGGACGGACGGACGGACGGACGGACGGACGGACGGACGGACGGACGGACGGACGTTCTCGCGAATGGATACTTATGTGACCATTTGTTCTTTAAAAAGGTGTCACATAAACGGAATAAGTGTCACATAAATAAATTATTCGTTAGTTTTTTCTATTAGTTATGTTACTAACCCTAACCTTTAACAAGTCCATCCCTATGTGACATAGTCACGTAACTGCCAATTCGTGTGCCCGGACGGACGGACGGACGGACGGACGGACGGACGGACGGACGGACGGACGGACGGACGGACGGACGTTCTCGCGAATGGATACTTATGTGACCATTTGTTCTTTAAAAAGGTGTCACATAAACGGAATAAGTGTCACATAAATAAATTATTCGTTAGTTTTTTCTATTAGTTATGTTACTAACCCTAACCTTTAACAAGTCCATCCCTATGTGACATAGTCACGTAACTGCCAATTCGTGTGCCCGGACGGACGGACGGACGGACGGACGGACGGACGGACGTTCAAACATTTGAGAGTTATGAGGCACCGCTATATAAAAGATCAAAGGGTTAGCTCCTAAATATCAAAGAGTTAGCTCCTAAATTTATGAGGCACCGACAATATCAAAGAGATCAAAGGTACTAACCCTTACCCTAAGCTCCTAAACCCCCGATGTTGGCCCGGACGGACGGACGGACGGACGGACGGACGGACGGACGGACGTGGACGGACGGACGGCACGGACGGACGGACGTTCTCGCGAATGGATACTTATGTGAACCATTTGTTCTTTAAAAAGGTGTCACATAAACGGAATAAGTTGTCTCATAAATAAATTATTCGTTAGTTTTTTCTATTAGTTATGTTACTAACCCTAACCTTTAATTTAACAAGTCCATCCCTATGTGACATAGTCACGTAACTGCCAATTCGTCGTGTGCCCGGACGGACGGACGGAACGGACGTTCTCGCGAATGGATACTTATGTGACCATTTGTTCTTAAAAAAGGTGTCACATAAACGGAATAAGTGTCACATAAATAAATTATTCGTTAGTTTTTTCTATTAGTTATGTTACTAACCCTAACCTTTAACAAGTCCATCCCTATGTGACATAGTCACGTAACTGCCAATTCGTGTGCCCGGACGGACGGACGGACAGGACGGACGGACGGACGGACGGACGGACGGACGGACGGACACGGACGGACGGATTACGGACGGACGGACGTTCCAACATTTTGGGTTTATGGGGTATTTCCATTGTTTGAAGAACAAAGAAAAAGCCCCTAAACAACGATAGAGTTTATGAGCTTACGGAATATTACAAAGGAATCTTTTGTTCCTAACCACGCCCCTAAGCTCTCAAACCCCCGGGCGTTGGCCCGGACGGACGGACGTTCCAACATTTTGGGTTTATGGGGTATTTCCATTGTTTGAAGAACAATATAAAAGCCCCTAAACAACAATAGAGTTTATGAGCTTACGGAATATTACAAAGGAATATTTTGTTCCTAACCCCGCCCCTAAGCTCTCAAACACCCGGACGTTGGCCCGGACGGACGGACGGACGGACGGACGGCGTTGGCCCCGACGGACGGACGGACGGGACGGACTCGTTGCGGGGGGTATAAAAAGCACCTGTGATGTTATCTTTAATGAGTTTCTTGGTCATTTATCTCATATGATACTGTCTGTTCGTGATCACATAGCACACAACTATGGCTCAGAATGACCAAATGCCTGATTTACAGTGAAATCTCTCTAAGCCGGACACCCTGGGGACCACCCAGGGTGTCCGGTTTAGAGAGGTTACACTGTACCTTTAAACGACTGTTCCTTGTTCTCCCGCTGCGCCTTCATGTACAGACTTCTCAGCAGCGGCACCTGGTCCCCGATGTTCCTCTCCATCCGGAACTTCAGCTTCATCTGCACGTACGCCCTGATCAGGTCCATAGTTTCTGGGCTCCGCTTTTGTATCACCTTCCTGAATATGGATAGCATGCTCTAGTATTATGTTGAGTGTATTACACGAGTGTATTTTGGTATCAAGTCTACCAGGTCCGGATCAGGTTCATCGTTTCGGGACTCCGCTTTTATATTACTTTCTTGAATATGTTGTTATTTTATTATGTTCGAATACGTTAGTAAGTGCAAAATTGAAATTTTCGATTAACAATTGAACGGACAGTTGATTTTTGCATTTTTTTCGGTGGGTCTGTTCCCATTTTCATGATTGTGCATTTAGGTGGAAAATGGTAACATTAGCGAACTACATAAATGTGATAAGCAAAGTCATAAAAACGTTCGTTCGGACTATTTCACTGTTTCACAATGTTTCTTTAAACAAATTTAGCCATGTCACTTGGCGAAGAAATGAGTATTCCCTTATACATCGTAGTACAATTTTCATGTGACCTGCACTATTTTGAAATTTATTATGATGCTTTATTATTATTATTATGGTGCAGGTGTTTTGAAAAATGTAGCTACAAGGGGAAAACTCATTTCTGATAAAAGCCTATGGCCCAAAATTCGAAAACAGTGTGAAACAGAGAGATAGTAGTGAATTGAACTTCCCTATTTGGAAAATCAGTGAAACAATGTTCGTACTAAAGTGTTATTGTACGTAGACATTGTAGTAGACCAGTAAGAGGAACATAATATGGATTTGCTTATTCACGAAGCGACCAACAATCGTGTCTCGTACGGATGAAAGCACGCAATTATTTAAAATGACGATATAGGTACGTCGCGTACTGTAGTTTTCTGTAAGGAAAACTACCGTACGTGACTTACCTATATGTATTAATTAATGTACGTGACATACCTACATGTATGTCTTTGTAAGGAAAACTACCATACGTGACGTACCTATATGTATTTCTTTGTAAGGAAAACTACGGTATGTGACGTACCTATATGTATTAATTACCGTACGTGACGTACCTACATGTATCTCTTTGTAATGCAAACCACCGGATGTGACGTACCTGAACGGTTTCCTGTTGAGCGTGTACACCTCGCAGTCCTGCATGCACCGGACGCTCTGCACGTGCGTGTCAAGGTCGAGAATCACCTCGGTGATGCCGATTACCTCCCTTTCCTGGATGGCGGCCAAGCTTACCTCCTTCCGCGAGTTCGAGTCGCTCTCTTTCTTCTGCCGTTTGTTGGTTACCTCCCCTTTAAACTCGTATTGCTTCATGTACGATTTCCTTCTCGATTCCCTGAAAGTGTAGGTAACGATCCTATAAATGAATTTCGAACAAGAGTGCTGATGGTCACAATATACGCTCCTTAGAACTCGTATTGTTTCATGTACGATTTTCTTCTGGAAAAGTGTGGGCATTGATCCGTTTAATTTCTAAAAACGGAAGGGTCTTCCTGTTGTCAGTGCCGCCGTAGAACATGTTAAATTCGTCGGGAAACACATCTACCCGACTCAAACACCAATATAGTGTTTTAAATACATGTAAAGCAAAACTAAAGAAACAACGCTGGTGCACCATCGCAATATACACCTATTTTTACAAATTTCAAGCGAAACGAAGAGATGACCATACACTGAAATATAAACGTGACGGACGGACGGATGGTCAGGCGGACGGACGGATGGGCAGGCGGACGGGGTGTAGCACACCCCGTCCGCCTGCACATCCGTCCGTCCGCCTAACCAGTATCATACGCCTCATTCCCTCAGGACTGATTTGTGACCAGTGCAGCTCCCGATCAAATAACTCAATCCTGTAAGATGCTAACACTCAATATTGCTTGTCATGCGGACTATAATCTTTTTTCAATTAATTTTTATCAACTTTTTACGCCATTTGAGGAAAATATTGTAAATTTTGTAAACGTATTTCAAAATTACGCAGATGTCCGAAGGTTCAAAATCACATGGTGTGTCTCATATGACTAACGTACCGCAGCCATTCAAACTCGTTGTAGTAGATGTCCTTACTGGTCTCAAACGGCCAATAGTCCGGGTACTGGTATCTGTGGCGGGCCGGCTCCACGACCAGCTCTGCACTTCCGCTGCAATATGGAATGGTTTACAGTTTCATCCGGATATACGCTGTAAAATGGACTGGTTTACAATTTCATACGAACTGCCGCTGTAATATGAAATGTTTACAGTTTCATGTTCACAAGGCACGTGACTCGTTTAGGCCAATGAAAACATCATTTGCTAATAAAGACACGAACACGATTTGAAAACGATGTGTACACATAGGTGTAAGGCTACACAAAATTAATGTTTAGATTCTCATCCAAATTTTGGGGAAAAATGGGGCGGGTGGGACACTTTTATTTTTTATTTTTTATTTTCAGGCAATACTAAAACGAGGTGTTGAACGGCAATGCGCAGTTGCGTGCAATAGTGTTTTGTAATAACATGTTCATATTGAAGTATTGCTAATCTCGAGGGGGCGGGTTCCGGGGTTGCTGTATTGCGCTAGCGCTACGTAAAGCACTCAGATAAAAAGCTGTGGGAGCGGTATAATACGCGGACCGCATCATTCTCGTAAATTTTACCAAATGTTTTTTATTTAAAAATAAAACAAAACAAAAACTCTTGGGCGGGCCGTTTTATTAGGGGCGGGCGGGGATGAGAATCTAAACATTATTTTTTTGTAGCCTAATCTTTCGTTTGTGGAACCAGGAACAAATCCGGATTGTACGCCCAGTGTACATATTGCGAAGGAATTATTAAGTGACAAAGCATTGTGACACATGCCCATTTTCCAAGTCCGTTCTGTGGCCGAGTGACTGGGTGTGTTTTGATGAAAAACATTCCGTGAATATGTGTGTCTTGATGTTTTGATCAAAAGAATTCCGTGGCCGAGTGTTTGGGCGTGTCTTAAGATTTTAATAAAAAACATTCCGTGACCGAGTAGCTATATGTGTTTTGATGAAAAACATTCCGTGGACGAGTGATTGGATGTGTTTGATGATACCTGGTAATGAATAGCAGCTTATTGACGGGCGTTCCCTGTTTGACGATGAAGGAGCCCGAGGGGTAGTGATGCTTGCTGAGGCAGATCTGTAGGGTCGTCTTCGCCCGCTCAGTCAGGAAACAGAAGAATGGATGGCGGTCCACGAAATGGGTGATCTCCGACACTTGCTTGTCGTGGTAAACCTATATATTAGACAAGTGTAGCTCCTGATCAAATAACAACTCCTGGTATACATATATATATACTGTTCACATATTGGAATTTTAAGGATTTAGTTCATTAAAAGTCCAATATGTGAAAAATAAAATAATTATATTTAGCCCGGTTCCCATCTGAGTATTTATTTTCCATTTCCTGTCGAACGATTAATCATTACGTCTGGTAATACTAGTATGTAAATGAGTGGGGTTACATTTGGTAATTTGTGAAACATGTGGAGCGCGATGCTGACCAGCGATTAGCTTAGAAAGTCGGGAGAATTACATGTGAAATAAGTGGAGCTCGATGCTGGCCAGCGATTGGCTTAGAGCCTATGGCGAACTATAAGCCTACTGACCCGAATGGACCTGTTGAAGAACTCGTCGTCTATGATGAGAATGTCACAGGTGCTGTCCGCCATCAGGGTTGCCGTGTATACGTCCTCGTCGTCCATCACATTCGCCTCCCCGAAATACTTCCCCTTCTCTACAATGGGGCACAGCTTGCTTATACTATACTACTCATAGTGCATGGTGAATACCAGGTCTGGTAGATATAAATTCGTTTGAGTATTTCAACTTTCATGCTCGAACTTGTTTGGTCGAGCCTGAGCAATGTTTACGTGTTGTTCTGTTTTCTATCACATACACTAGTATTCAATGGTGGTGGTTTGCTGCATGAAATAGCTAAATTTAGTAAACGAGTCGTGTTATAATTTACGGAAAATCTCTTGAATGAGTTCGGGTGGTATTCTAAATAATAAGATGTCAGTGGAAGGACTTATCCCCCTTTTCTACACTGCCGCCTTTTGTTGTGATTGGATTTGTAGTTATTTTGATAGTTTTAAATCCCAGGAACGTACCGTACTTCACGAGACACTTCCCGAATCTCGCTCTCTGTGTTTCCCTCCTGGATGATCTTGACCCCTTGGAGGCGCGAGACGTTGCCATGGTGCGTTCCTTGGCCGTCCGAGTAATGGTCTCTGTTCCCGTCATAGTGGTGTACTCGACTACAGTTGAAACATTAGTATTATTACACATGCCAATGGTGGGTGGTTGGTCGTGCGAACGCGACGGCATAAATTAACGGTAGGGGTTCTTCCTTATAGGAATCACGAGTTGCCTGGTTTGGCCCTCATACAGCTGGGAGCTGAATTGGGTTATTGCCCATTATAAACGTAGTAAGAGTAGTACTGATACTACTGCTTTTGGGAGGGGGGCGGGGGGCAAGTGATTCTGATATGGTGAGGACCTGGCATCAGATCAGGAATATTCTGATTTCAGGGCTGAATATATAGTTTTTTTATTGTAAATATTCAGTTCTGAATTTTGGATTTTTCCCTAATAAACCCATTGACCCGGCCTTAAATCATCTTAGCTAAACACCAACAAACAAACAAACACACAACTTATGTCGAGCTCTTCATAGCTCTGTTTCTTTGGGCAGACGCACAACTGCACATAATCTTCGAAAGAGGGTGATACAGTATACATATAAAGAATACAAGTAGTTTAACAAATAGGGTAAATGAGTAAAAATGATGACACACATCTAGAAATAAACAACATTTGATTTAAATAGGGATTGGAAGTCAATCTCTAACACAACACATTGAACAAGACATTCTGTGAGACAGACTCACGTTATTGACTTACCAGTAACTGTCATAGTCTCTAAGCTCACTTCCGACTCGGCGTCGCTGATGTCACTGATCCTCTGCGGATCCTCTGCGTTCCTCGGAAATGACACGCGCGATGACGCTTTGCTCTTGGCGGACTTGATTGACTTGGCCGATATTGGCGCCATTTTGTCCGGGGACACGGACGCCAGGAGGCGCTTCTCCATGGATTGAGGGGTGTTCCGGACGGAGTGTGACTGAATAAACGGATTCACGATCATCGAGACACACCCGCGGAATATCAGGAAGTACCTGTATGAATCACAGGGAGGGAAAGTAAACAACAATAAAGACGATGTTGATTACCAGGACAGTTCGTGTTATTGTTTGTTATTGAAGGCGTGCACCTATTGGCGCGGAACTTACAATGCATCATTGGCGTTAGAATTGGCGGAGTTTGTAGATTTGGCGTCACGTGACGCCAAATCTACAAACTCCGCCAATTCATGTGACGCAATTCACGTGACACCAAATCTACAAACTCCACCAAATCGACAATTTCTGCCAGTTCTAATGTCACGGATACACCGGAAGTAGTTCTAAGGGAAGTTACTCGTGGTTTCCCGGTTCGGTAGTCTAATTTTAAGACTGCTTGTTAGAAGCATTGTTGATGTTTCATTACATGTTTAGTTCATGATTCATGGCAGGTGAAAACATACAATATTTATATTAGAACACTATCCCATGTGTACATACACCAGAACTAAGCTACAAGCGTGTTAGTGGAATCATTCAATTGTACCACCCCCCACCCAGTCGCACATTTCACTAAATATAATACCAGCATATCAGAACGTAATGTTAATTCACGGCTCCAGATAAGGAATTAGTAATTGAGTATTGTCACTCCATCATTTCTGAAGCAATTGGGTATTTCAAAATTTTAATTGTGTAAAATAGAATCACACTACTGTTTACACATTAGCAGACCGCACTTATTGAATAATTTACTTCTAAATGAAAACACATCTTGATATTTCATTAGAATTGTCTCCTTGGAGACAATTCTAATGAAATACCAAGATGTGTTTCCATGGAAAAATAAGAAAATATGCTATATTTGTGGTCTGTTTATTGTTTTCTGTAGCATGATAAAGATACCAAAAAATTTTCATTGCTTTTTGATGCTCACTACTTGTGATTTAAATTGGGTTTTTGGCAATTTTAATTGGGTATTTACGCAAATACGCACCTTATCTGGAACTCTGGTTATTTTGATACATACAAATCAATACCATATACGCGTGTACGGAGTCCCGCAGGGGACATGAACTATTTTTTTATCAATTCGTTCCCATGAAATAATATTTGGTTTCCTCAATTTAACAATTCGTTCCCTCGAATTAACAATTCGTTTTCACGATATAACAATTCGTTCCCACGAAATAACAATTCGATCCCTGTGAACGAATTGTTAAACTGAGGGAACGAATTGTTATTTCGTGGGAACTAATTAATAAAAAAGAATTATACGTCCCCTGCGGTGCTCCGTACGTCTGCATTGTAAATATACTCGGCGTAAAAGTCAGAAACCAATGAAGCATGTCAAAAACTCAATCACCATTCACCCAGCAGCCGTGCCAGTATTGTTACACATTCACCTTATGTGCCAGTCAATAATTATGCCGTTTAAATATCACTAGTTGCATAAATGCCGTGTACTAAATGTTTAAGACAATTGGGTAAATGAAATGAGTGGTCACTGTTAAGCAGTATTTCGCGAATACTATGCTGGCGTATGTTGATATCAAGTTCAAGGTGCATGATCACGTGGTTACAACAACAACAACGGCACCCACTCCAAAGTAAGTATTATTTGATATTTTCCTTAATATGCAACGGATTTTGATGAAATATGGCGCAGCAAACGCGTCTTCATGAGCTGCATTTGGTGGTGCAGGGAGTTCGGCACAGACTTATGGCGTTTATGCGACGAATCGATTTCCGTGTCGGTAGACACGGAAATCGATTCTTCACAAAAACGACAGCACCCTAACCCAAACCCTAACCCTAATCCTAATCCCTAACCCTAACCCCTAACCCTAACCAAATGCAGCTTAACAAGACGCGTTTGATGCGCCATATTTCATCAAATCCGTTACGTAATAAGGACACTATAAAAGAATACGTACTTTGCATCAGATGGATTCTGGAAGTTTCAGTACTTGTTGTTGTTGTTAGTACCACGTGATCATACACCTTGTAAATGTTCTTTCTAGCTAGGACACGCGGAAGAATTCCCAGACTTGCCAAGGAATTCCTACCGTTTCTGAGCCGATATCACAATTATCACATAGGCACTTTGTGGAATGAACGACAAATGCCTCTTTTAAGTCATACCTCGTTTTACTCTGATAGTAAATATCTACAAGGTATGACACTCGCCATCTTTTCAACCAAGGGAAGTGGTACTCAGTCTAGTGTACCGGTTGATCCCAGCCTTCGCGCACGTTACAATTAATGAATTAGCGAGCCGAGGCCCAATATAAATAATCCACTTCCGTTGGTTGAAAAGATGGTGAGTGTCCTACCTTGTAGATATTTAATATCAGAGTAAAATATTGGTATGATTTAAAGAGCGTTTTGGCGTCCATACCAAAAAGTATCTGTGGTCTAGCATAGCATTGTCAGCCTGTATTTGCTCCATGCACAGTTAGTTACATGACAAACGACGACACTGGCGACACCATACTACACGCACCTGTCACCAAAAGAGGCTACAACTAAAATGTCAATAAAACAACAATAGTTCCCTAATAGTCCATACGTGACGAATAATTAACCCTTTCACCCCTAAGTAACTGGAATTGACTGTGATATGCTAATTTTCCGAACAATCCAATCGACACAAAATGATTTTCAGATTAGTCCATTTATGAAAATGGGGGTGTTTTTCTTGTAACAAATATAAAAATTACTTGCAAAAGTGCAGATCCTGATGAGACGGCTCGTTACGAGCTCATCAGGATCTGCACTGTCTGCATAGACCGCTTTAGCTGGATTTCGGGTTCAAAGGGTTAAGTACCTACCTGAGTGGTTCGGTTCTGAAACAAGAGTTGGTTTACACTACCTATATACTCATAGAGAATTCATTTAAATTATGATTTGATATATTGTTAAACGAGTTTACTGATTTAATAACAAACAATGCTATGCCGAATACTCGGAAAGTACCCTTCTTGCCAATTAGTGGCTGATAGAAAGATCGTTGAGTCAGTTAGCCTACATTTAAAGGTGGCAGTTGGATCAGTAGACCTTCCACACAAAGTGTGGGTGTTGGCAAATCTTTAGTGGATGTTCACATGTAATGATAGATGCATGTAGTTGCACAATGGTAACATTACGTAACCATGGTAATGTGAGAAGCAAATTCATAAACATTTGCACAGGCTATTGTGCGTTTATGTTAGTATCGTCAATGTACAAAACACAATATATTCCAAACAAAAACTGTAAAATCGTACATTGTTATTCTTGATAAGAATTATAAGAGACTATGTGCACAATCACATGCACGTGACACAATATATGTGAGCCACTCGTCTGTTGGTCAGTGATATTTGGAACATGTAACCTCAATGTGTATCGTACGAATTTTAGTGACACGGACACAGGGCGCCGTTTCACTAAACTTCGTACGACTAAAATGTTCGTAAGCGCAAATTTATGATCGTCTGGAAATTTTAATTGATGCATATGCTCAATAAATGTAAATCAAATAATCGTCTACAAGAAAACATTGTTAATGTGAAATTTACAGACTATCATAAGTTTGCACTTACGAACATTTTAGTCGTACAAAGTTTAGTGAAACGGGCCCATTCGTACGACTAAAATATTCTTTAGTGACAATTTAGGATAGTCTGGAAATTTATATTGCTGCATTTACATTTATTGAAGCATATGTTCAATAAATGTAAATCCAATAATTGTTCACAAGAAAACATTGATAATGTGAAATTTACAGACTATAATAAGTTTGCACTTACGAACATTTTATTCGTAAAAAGCTTAGTGAAACGGTCCCCAGGACCTACATGTACGCTGTCCGCCATAATGTATACGTACGAGTGTCGTTTCATGCCCTGCTGTAGCAGTACCTCGTCCTTCTTCACCTTGAAGTAGCGGACGTGTTTGATGATGTCGATCATGATACCTGAAACACCAGGAATACACCGGTCAGTCTCGGGTCTGGGACTCCGTAAATGGGTCAATGAAAAAGTGAAAGCGAATGAATTGAACGTCCCAGCAACAGCTAGGTGCATATATAGACGGGACCATAGTTTAAAGTCTCACCTGACAGACAAGTGGGATGGACATATTATGTTAGTGTTTCTCAAGCCTTGGATACGGATTGAACTCATAAACTCCAGTATTGCAGTCCAATGCCATATACCGTAGGCCACAGCCCATCATTGGCTAAATGAAAAAGTTACCCTGCCCAGCGTGGCATTTGGTCGTATGCTTGTTTCGTGTGACCGTCATGCATGTAACACCTTGACTACAGTACGCCATGGGAACTTTTTATTTTGTCCATATTTGGCCAAATTAACAGTATATATACGATTTCTAATTATGCAAATTAACCACGCTAATTAACCAATCAACGCCTATGTGACCAAAGAGACGTATATACTACTCAGAGTGTATGAACTACTGGAGAAGGTGTGATACGATAATGGACGCTACACCGGGACTTTATATTGTTAATATCATCCGATGACGCAGGTCTCGTAGCTCTATCAGTTCGGAGTTATTTATAGAACACATACAGCGGAACATCGGTAAATCGGACACACTGGGAGGTCCGCAGGGTGTCCGGTTTAGAGATGTTCCACTGTAAATCAGACGTATGACTATGCCACGGTATGCGGCTGTGCTTTGCGAACTTGAACAGCCATTATCATAATAAATATACACAGACTGCCTGCGTGCCCGGTTTTGAGGGGTTCTACTGTACTTCGTTGCTACAGTTATGAGGAGGCGGTCATCGGCGGGTGACGTCACTATCCCCATTAAACCGAACATTCATATGATTATATCATTGCGCTTTTTATCCCATCAACGTAGTGTTTGTGTGCTGTGACACCGACTGGTGCTGCTTCACGTCGAAAAATGCACCGGTTTCTTAACGAGATGCCATTCAACTCTACATAGAGCTATCACATAAACGCATGTTCGTCTAGTAACCGGCGCAATTTTCTTGCGCCGGTTACTAGACGAAAATGTGTTGATGCAGTACCTTCTACGTGTTAGTGAATGGAAATGTATGCAGGAATCTGGCGCTTATTTGGCGTGAAACATTTTACACCGGCGCGGCGTCCAGCACCAGTGACACAAGGTGTCGTGAAAACTATTCGTGATTTGATATCCTCTCAAAAAATAATATAAGGTCATTCTATTCGGCTAATTAATTGCTCAACTTTCTAAAAGTGACGTAATATGCAGATTTCCATCGGTAGTGTTTTGTTGTCTGACGAAACTCTGGTGATTTTTCACGTCTAAAGAGGTTATGGAAACTTTCTAAAACATACATTCATCTGGCGATTTGAAAAAAAAATCAGAGACGAACATCTCAAACAAAAACTATATATATATTAAAAAATCCGTCCTCCCGCGTCACATTCCGCAAACCACGTGTCTGATTGTAGGTATATATAATTATGCTACCAATACACGCCCCCTGCGTTAATCTTGCCCAGATGTCAACGTTTCTGAACACCTATTTGCAATCACAACTCGCAATCAAGTGGTTTGATTGGCTGAACCTGAGCTTCAGCGCAGCTCAGGTTCAGCCAATCAATATGCTTGATGTCCAGTATAATGTTAAAGTACAGTCGAACCTGTGCTAAAGACCACCTCCGAATAGCAATCACCTGGCTGTAAAGGCCACACTTGTGTTGTCCCAATGGCACACTTACTATATAAATGACCTTGCGAATAAAGACCACCTGTCAACAAAGGCAAGATTGTTTACTTCCCATGGCTGGCCATTATTCACAGGTTTAACTGTATTTTGAAATAAAATAATCATGACAATTATTGGCAAGATTAGCGCAGGTGGTGGTGTACACGTGGCTATGTCGGCGGGATACTCGCTTTGTTACCATTGTTGACTTAATAATATCTACGGACAAAGGTGGCTCATTACCGACATTTCCTATTGTCGTGTATACATTTGTAAGTCGCGTTGACAGGGAACATAACAATGGACGCCCGACGATTAGGCACAGCATGTTCTATATGTGAATTAAGAAAGTTCATCATTGTGTAACTATTCCACCAGTTTTAAAATTTACGAGTGCCCGATACATATATGATAATACAGTAATATTTATTAACTTGTTTTATATATCAATTAAATGCGTCACCTGAATAAATATTTGTATCGACACATTATAAAGTATGATTATTTCACAGCAATAAATAAATTGACAGAATAAACAGGTTTTAATAGGAATTAAAAAAGTGTATAATTGTGTAACTATTCCACCAGTTTTAAAATTTACGAGTGCCCGCTACTATTGTTCACTAATTGTATGTGTATAAGGAATTACATGCGAGGGACGCATTTAATTCCTTATAAACATCCAATTAGTGAACACAGATATGATAATTTTGTAATATTTAACTTGCTATTGCCCACTAATTGGATGTTTATAAGGAATTAAATGCGAGGGACGCATTTAATTCCTTACAAACATCCAATTAGTGAACACAGATATGATAATTTTGTAATTAGGTTTGAGGCGGCTTTCAGCTGCGCCGAAAACCTATTGTATTCGTTGTTTTTTTTTTTTGTTTTTTTTTTTGTTTTTTTTATTCAGCCGTTCAGTCTACAGCCCAAACCGCTGGTCGGATCGACTTCAAATTTTGCATGCCGATTCGGATCAAGTATGAGCAGAGACTTAGAGATTTTCAGAAATCTCTTAATGCCACTTTCCACGAATCCGGAAGTGACGTCATACTTTCTATAACTTCCTTATTTTCAAACCGATTTTAAAAATTCTTTCTGCATTGGAAAACTGACAAAATTCTCTATCTCGAACTCGTGAACAGTTCTCGGCTATCTGGTCAAATAGGAGAGCTATAGGCATTTGAAGTTGAAAAATGTACATACTTTTCAACGATTTTGCCGATTTTTTGCCGAATTTCGGCTGATAACGGGTGGTCTTTACAAACGTTTTCCAATTTGTACAGTAATGTCAGCAACATAATTTCTTGCCAGTCTGATAGGGGAGTGTCAGGCGCATAAAAGATGATAATTTTCAGAGCTCTATCTTGGGGAGCGCCGTGGCGTAATGGTTAGTGTGTCGGACTACTGATCCAAGGGTCGTGGGTTCGAGCCTGACTAGCGGCGTGCGTTGTGTCCTTGAGCAAGACACTTTATCCACACTGCTCCAGTTCACCCAGCTGTAAATGGGTACCGATAATTCGTAGTTGCTCTGTAAATACGAATTACCGGCTTCTCTCAAAAAGTCTCTACCTCCGTTCATTCTCCCATTCTTGGGAGACGGCATGCAAGGTCCTAGAGCCAGTGCCGCCGTTAAATATAAGAAAGGAAGGAAGCTCTATCTTGACTACTTCCGGTTCTATTGGATGTCAAAGATGAACGTCTTTTTTTCAAGTTTTCAAAATAGAGCAAACGGATGTGACGTCAGCTTCGTTATTTATCAATAGATTTCAAAATTTCTTGCTGCGGTCGATATTTCAGTCCTTTAGCTAAAACTTTCCCGCTTTGTGCCCGGCCTATGGTGAAAAACAAACGAAAACTTCACTGGCGGAATATTGAACATATCTAATTTCCGTTTTATTAGGTGTATTTACAAATGGCGTAAACTGCAATCTAAGGGCGATAACTATCGAAAAATAATCATCCGCTGACTTACGGGCTCCCTCCATCTACAACAAACCGCTGGTCGGATCGACTTCAAATTTTGCATGCCGATTCGGATCAAGTGTGAGCAGAGACTCAGATATTTTCAGATATCTTTATTTTCCAACCGATTTCAAGAATTCATTTTGCATTGGAAAGCTGACAAAATTCTCCATCTCAAACTCGCTAATAGTTTTCGGCTATCTGCTCAAATAAAAGAGCTATATGCATTTGAAGTTGAAAAATGTACATACTTTTCAACGATTTTGCCGAATTTCGGCTGATAACGGGTGGTCTTTACAAACGTTTTCCAATTTGTACAGTACTGTCAGCAAATAGTTTACACCTTGGGCTAAAGCTTAGTTACACATGAAATCAATGTTTGAGGCTCAAACCGTTGATGCAGCTCAAGCTGCTCTAGTATTTAACTTACTATTGTTCACTAATTGGATGTTTATAAGGAACTAAATGCGAGGGACGCATTTAATTCCTTATAAACATCCAATTAGTGAACACAGATATGATAATTTTGTAATATTTAACTTACTATTGTTCACTAATTGGATGTTTATAAGGAATTAAATGCGAGGGACGCATTTAATTCCATATAAACATCCAATTAGTGAACACAGATATGATAATTTTGTAATATTTAACTTACTATTGTTCACTAATTGGTTGTTTTGTAATATTTAACAACTGATAAAGACGGACGCGTGTTTGTATCTGATAGAGACGGATGCGTGTTTGTATCGTTATATTTTGATATGCAAATGAGGCAGACATTTCTAACTTATTTATATCAATTAAATGCGTCACCTGAATAAATATTTTTTTCGACACGTGATAATATATAATCATTGCATATCAAAAAATAAATAGAGATACTAAATAGTTGTTTCCGTTAACCATGTAAGGAAACACGGTTATCTCCAATGATATCAAGAGCGGCAATTCACATTCAATATGAAAATTATAATGGTGACAATTGTAATGTCCAGTAATTGGAAATTAATGACGCTTGTTTGGTATTCTCTACAATAAGTTTATCAGGGTCGGCTCGAAAACGGTAGGAATTCCTCGGCGAACTTCAAAATTCCTACGCGTTTCCTAATTCCTACGCGTTTCCTAACAATGCCTAATCATGTTAATAGCAACTAACACCAGCCCGGTATTCTCTATATGCACACGTACCCGGCGAATGCAGGAAGAGACGAACTGTCCCTAACTGTCCATCACAGATAACCAAACATGACCGAACATGCTCGGCGTGAATGTGCAATCTTTATAAGCTAACTTTGCCCGTACAATCTCCCGTGTCGGCCTAGTCTAGTGGTTACTTCGTCTCCGATTGATTTGCGTTCAACTCTGGTTATAGTCTGTGTACTCAGGCTCGACTCTCGCCACTGACGCTATCCGACACTTTTTAAAAAAATCGATTTTTTTATTTGTTTGTTCACCCTTTGAACCAAACATCCCGTTATAGCGATGCTTGCAAAACGGTACAGATCCAGAAGAATATATTGCTGAAACTTACTCTCCATGTTCATCTTTAGGTGACACAATTTAGGTGGCAGTCCTGACACATTTTAGGCCATTTATGGAGTTTTTGGGCCTGCGATCGTAACAGAAACTTAATGGTGAATATTTTCAATTCATATATTCACATAATCTGTTTGCTGCAAAACAGTTTTGACAATTTCTCAGAAATTGGCGCTATATCCCTGGTTGGCTGATCTGTATCGGCACTGGATGCAAACCATAAGTCCTCTTTCTCCAATCACAGTCATATTACTTACAGGTTGTTGTAACTGGATAAATAGGGCTTATGGAATTCGTGACTAACGCGGCTCCTCATCGAATATCACACATACATTATAGGAATGAATGGCCTTTTTGTGGAATTTATCGGGGTATAAACTTGGAAAAGTCGCGGGAATACTGGACGAAGGCCGGAAGGCCTCGTCCAGTATTCCCGCGACTTTTCCAAGTTTATATCCCCGATAAATTCCGCAAAAAGGCAATGAATTCCTTATAATTCCAGCATTTGAAATAAATTCATCAAGAAAATGTGTTCATTTTCCGTTTTCTTAAGAATTATTTTAACTGCGCCTGACGGTTACGGAAAGTAATTCGGCATGGAGTTTACTGGGATATAAATTCTGGACAGAGACTTGCTACGGACCAATCAAATGTTAGGGAATTGCGTAAATATTTTTGTGCTGGAATTATAACCTGATACACGATATATGTGTCTTGTTAGACCCATGACGGATGTTTCATTGCTGGACTGGAGAACAGTGCAGATCCTGATCAGACTGTGCCGATGCACAGACTGATCTGAATCTACACTGGTCGCAAAGTATATACGCCCCATTTCGTCAATCACAATCATATAATTAAACAAGTTTGCAACACGTGTGAATGCATATTATGGAACCCCACTAAACCGGTCGCTCGGGAAAATATAGATGTTTACCTTAGATGTGTTTCGCTGTTATGTATCTCTGATTACAATGAGTTGTCATGATTGCAAAACACTGGAATGTGTCATGGAGCGCTCACATGTCGATTGACAGTGGAACATATCCAAACCGGACACCCTGGGGACCTCACAGGGTGTCCGGTTTGGAGAGGTTCCACTATATTAGGTTAGTATATAAAATACATATTATCTGTAGCCTATTTCACCAACACCTATTGCTAGCAAAGTATACTTTGAGGGATAAATTTTAAATTTTAGGATAAATTTATTAATTTTTATTATACTGAATGTATTACATTATCACAGCCATTTTGGCTGTGATAATGTAATACATTCAGTATAATAATTCAGCATACTCTTAATCATCAAATATATGCAGTCGTTAGTTCTATTTGAAATAATGCATTTCAGGAAAAATAAATTATTTCTCCCTCAAAGTATACTTTGCTAGAAAAGTATACTTTGCAATGTTGGTGAAATAGACAACTGAATCGCTCGATGAGGGCGTGCGGATGCACAGGCTGATCTGGTTCTACACTGGTCGCAATGTACACAATCCCAATTAAACCAAACATGCATATGATTATATCATTGCGCAACATGGGAGGATGCAGACCTGGTTGGTGTATAATATTAACACTATTTTCTTGTAAACAATTATTGGATTTACATTTATTGAGCATAGGCTGCATATGCAGCCTATGCTTAATAAATGTAAATCGATAAATTGTAATTTACAGACGATCTTAAGTTTACACTTACGAACATTTTAGTCGTAAGAAGTTTAGTGAAACGGGCCCCTGGCCTCTACTGGGCTATACATCTGGCTCATGTCCGGCCGGCGTGGGTTTGGACCCGACCACAGACGCCATCCGACATCATTTTTATTGTTGTTGTTTTTTTTTTTTTGGGGGGGGGGGCGTGGCTGGGGGTGGGGCTGTTGGGTGGGACGGGGCAGAAGCATAGAATAGTATTCTATGTTTCTGGAAGGGGGTTGTCTTAAAATGTTGTTTTGTTTTCGATATTGTTCAAATATATTTCATGCTACCATTATTTTATACTGTGCAATGTATATATGTCTTATTACGTACTGCGTCACGCAAACTTGTAACATTGACTTTATTGATCCACAAGTGATAGTTGTATTAGTACCTTTATTGATCTAAACCGCCATGTTTGAAACTCAGACATTCGGCGTGTTTCCGCTTTCGGCATTGTGATGTATGAACCAAGTAATAATTGTATTTCCGCGCCGAACTCTTTTGGTTAGAGCGCCGGATTACTTTCACCCTTAGACAGCGACACGCAACAATTGTCGTCTGCTGTTGCTTTTATATCTTGCCTTATTTCTCAATAAAAACATGTTTTGACACCACTTCAGAATCATTTCTGTCAAAGCATGTTGTAAATTATGCTAAAGTGCTGTCAAAGCATGTTTTTGATGATAAAAATGGAAAACAGAAAATAAACAGCAGACGACAAAATATTAAGATAGCGGTGTAAGGGTTAACACGTAAAAAGTTGCTACCCCAATATTGA
Source organism: Conchocele bisecta (assembly GCA_029237695.1). NCBI lineage: Eukaryota > Metazoa > Mollusca > Bivalvia > Lucinida > Thyasiridae > Conchocele > Conchocele bisecta. The sequence goes on from CM055281.1 coordinate 62,808,568, forward strand.
AATACTAAATGCGATGGCGTTAATAAAATCTCTGAATTTCTTTCGATAAGCGGTTGTATCAGACCTGTTGTTCGTACCCGTATATAGCCACCGGAGAAAGCCGAAATAAGCCGAATGCCCGACAGGTGATTTTCGCAATCCGCACGTTACCATGACAACCGGACTCTAACACCGCTAGGTATGTAACAGAAATGACCACGGTCAACTATCGAAGTCGGCGTAGTCCAGTGATTACTTCGTTTCACTGTGTAACCTGGTTACCAGTTTTTCTGCTTAGGCAGAAATCTTAGGTCACGTTCTGCGTGAGTTCAAACCCCACCACGGACGCAATCCGGCATCTTTTTTATTTGTATTATTTTGAATAATTTTCTTTTTGTCTCAGCTCACGTTCCGGCGTGGGTTCAAACGCCGACACGGACGCCATCCGACATCTTTTTACTACAATTTTCTGCTTTGTTCTTACATAGACATATAATGTCTTATGAGGAGCGAGCAACGTAATACTTTTACCGTATAGCCTTTAATAAGGTTAATTCAATGTCGATATTTTCGTTGAGAATAGTGTATTGAAGTTGTTTAAACCAAATGTTACGGGTTTGTTTGGATATCCCTGGATATCAAACTAATTATTGTAAAGCGCGTATCCCATTCAACTGTGTTAATTTACATGGGCACTGTTCTTCTTTGTCTTTGGTGTCTGGGGAATTAGCAAGGGATTCCGCTGGCGATCGCCACTTTCGCAATTGGCGATAAAAATAAACAATTGGTGATAACAAATTACAATTTTCGATTTTTATTTTTTTTCGAAAATTGTAATTGTTTATTTTTTTTGAAGTGGCGATTTATTTATTTTCCCCAGCGGAATCTCTGATTAGCCCATTCTACATCTGTCCAAATAACAAATACAGTGGGGTCAGCGTGTAAGTGCACACACGAACGAACACGACAGGTTGGTTCGCTACTCACCCAAAGTGTATGTATATGTCGCCGAGACGGTTCAAATGAGTGGTAACAACATACAATTTTGATGCGAAATGAGAAAAAATGCAGAAAAATATTTACATTTTTTTTATACATGAAATACAGTGGGGTCAGCGTTTCAACCTGTCGTGTTTGTTCCTGTGTGCACTTAGCTCGTTCGATAATATAGTCAAGTATTGCAAAATAGTTACGCCCCCCCCCCTAACCCGAAATCCTGGATCCGCGCCTGCATATGGAACCCATAAAATGAAGGATACACATACGGTCTGCGTGTCAGGTTTAGAGAGGTTCTACTGTACTTCGTTGCTACAGTTATGAGGAGGCGGTCATCGGCGGGTGACGTCACTATCCCCATTAAACCGAACATTCATATGATTATATCATTGCGCTTTTTATCCCATCAACGTAGTGTTTGTGTGCCGTGACACCGACTGGTGCTGCTTCACGTCGAAAAATGCACCGGTTTCTTAACGAGAGGCCATTCAACTCTACATAGAGCTGTCACATAAACGCATTTTCGTCTAGTAACCGGCTCAAATTTCTTGCGCCGGTTACTAGACGAAAATGTGTTGATGTAGTACCTTCTACATGTTAGTGAATGGAAATTTATGCAGGAATCTGGCGCTTATTTGCCGTGAAACATTTTATACTGGCGCGGAGTCCAGCACTAGTGACACAAAGTGTCGTGAAAACTATTCGTGATTTGATAACCTCTCAAAAATTAATATAAAGTCATTCTATTCGGCTAATTAATTGCTCAACTTTCTAAACGTGACGTAATATGCAGATATGCAGCGCAGCTCAGGCTCAGTCAATCAAGCTGCTTGATTTCAAGCAGAATGTTAAAGTACAGTCGAACCTGTGCTAAAGACCACCTCCGAATAGCAATAACCTGGCTGTAAAGGCCACACTTTTGTTGTCCCAATGGCACACTTACTATATAAATGACCATGAGAATAAAGACCACCTGTCAACAAAGGCAAGATTGTTTACTTCCCATGGCTGGCCATTATTCACAGGTTTAACTGTATTTTGAAATTTAAAAAAATCATGACAATTATTGGCAAGATTAGCGCCGGTGGTGGTGTACACGTGGCTATGTCGGCGGGATACTCGCTTTGTTACCATTGTTGACTTAATAATATCAACGGACAAAGGTGGCTCATTACCGACATTTCCTATTGTCGTGTATAAGCCGCGTTGATAGGGAACAAAACAATGGACGCCCGCCGATTAGGCACAGCATGTTCTTTATGTGAATTAAGAAAGTTCAACATTGTGTAACTATTCCACCAGTTTTAAACTGTATGAGTGCCCGCTATATATATATGATAATATAGTAATATGTATTAACTTTTGTTTATCAATTAAATGCGTCACCGGAATTAAAGGTACATGCCCACTCATTAGGCACATAATGTTCTTTGTATCTGAAACATTATCAGAGACATCATCTCAGACATTTTCTGACAAAATAAACATTCATTCACCATTATCCCACGTATTGATTTGAATTATTATACATTTTATATCAGACCTAAATATCATATCAGGGGCGATAACCGTGTTCCTTTAAAATGTTAACGGACATTACTATTTATTATCTGTATTTATATTTTGATGTGCAATGATCATACTTTATAATCTGTATATAATATTATTTTTTCAGCTGACGCATTTAATTAATATAAATAATTAAAAAATATCATACCTCATTTGCATATGAAAATAGCGTGATACCACCGCGCGTCACTACCAGTAAAATAAATATTACTAAATGATTATACCTGTATAGCGGGCACTCGTACTTTTTAGAACTAGTGAAATAGTGACACAATTATACACTTATTTAATTCCTATAAATAACATTTTGAGCCTACTGAGTGGGCATGTACCTTTAATATTTTTATCGACACATTATAAAGTATGATTATTTCACATCAACAAATAAATTGAGAGAATAAACAGGTCTTAATAGTAACTAAATAAGTGTATACTTATGTAACTATTCCACCAGTTTTAAAATTTACGAGTGCCCGCTACACAGATATGATAATTTTGCAATATTTAACTTACTGATAGAAACGGACGCGTGTTTATTGGATTTACATGTATTGAGCATAGGCTGCATATGCAGCCTATGCTCAATAAATGTAAATCCATAAACAGTTTGTATCGTTATATTTTGATATGCAAATGAGGCAGACATTTCTAACTTATTTATATCAATTAAATGCGTCACCTGAATAAATATTTTTTTTCGACACGTTATAATATATAATCATTGCATATCAAAAAATAAATAGAGATACTAAATAGTTGTTTCCGTTAACCATGTAAGGAAACACGGTTATCTCCAATGATATCAAGAGCGGCAATTCACATTCGATATGAAAATTATAATGGTGACAATTGTAATGTCCAGTAATTGGAAATTAATGACACTTGTCTGGTATTCTCTACAATAAGTTTATCAGGGTCGGCTCGAAAACGGTAGGAATTCCTCGGCGAACCTCAAAATTCCTACGCGTTTCCTAACAATACCTAATCATGTTAATAGCAACTAACACCAGCCCGGTATTCTCTATATTCACACGTACCCGGCGAAGGCAGGAAGAGACGAACTGTCCCTAACTGTCCATCACAGATAACCAAACATGACCGAACATGCTCGGCGTGAATGTGCAATCTTTATAAGTTAACTTTGCCCGTATAATCTCCCGTGTCGGCGTAGTCTAGTGGTTACTTCGTCTCTGATTGATATCGTTCAACTCTAGTTATAGTCTGTGTACTCAGGCTCGACACTCGCCACTGACGCTATCCGACACTTTTTTTTTTTTAAATCCATTTTTTTTATTTTTTTGTTCACCCTTTAAACCCGAAATCCCGTCATAGCGACGTTTGCAAAACAGTACAGATCCAGAAGAACCGGCTCGTAACGAGCCGTCTCATCAGGATCTGAGCTTTTTGAAAGTGATTTTCATATTTTTGAGAGCAAAAAATATCCCCTATCATAAATGGACTAGTCTGGAAACATTTCGTGACGATTGTCTTGGTTGCAAAATTAACATATCAAAATCCATTCCAGTTACTTAAGGGTTAAAAAGGGCTAAACTTTATTTAGTTTACAACGATTACAAACAAGAAATATATCACGTATACACATACATGTCTTCGTTGGCACATATGGGGTGCAAGGGCGATTCTTAAAATGGGAGGAACCTAGAGTACCCAGTGAATGCCGGCTTGTCCGGTCCGACGACCACCACACCATCTCATAAACTGCTGCAATTAGGAATTTTGGAAGTCGAACACCACATTTTTGTAGGAATACATTGCTGAAACTTACTGTCCATGTTCATCTTTAGGTGGCAGTCCTCACACATTTTAGGCCATTTATGGAGTGTTTGGGCCTGAGATCGCAGCCGAAACTTATTGATGAATATTTTGACTTCATATATTCACATAATCTGTTTGCCGCAAAACCAAATCGCCGATCGCATGTATCAATTATTATTTCCGATAACAACAATTATCTCTACGGAGGATAGTATCTCCTAATTAGGAGATAAAACATGTTTTAGCATTGGCACATATATAAAGTCCTAATTAGGAGATACTAACTCCTAATTAAGAGATAATATATCCTAATTAGGAGTTAATATCTCCAAATTTGGACTTAGTATCTCAGAATTACGAGTTAGTATCTCCTAATTAGGAGATAAACATATTTTACCATTGGCACCTGGACGCTTCCATAGACATGAGTTCGAAGTCTTGTTGATCATACATGCATATAGCCACCGGAGAAAGCCGAAACAGGCCGAATGCCTGACAGGTGGCCATAACACCGCTATTCATATAACACATATTTATCCCGTCATCACAGTGCGTATGTGCCGTGAAACACGGTGCGGGGAAAACAATTTGATATCCTGTCAATACGACATAATCACTGCGTATAAATATGTACGGTGGCTGGGGTTATTTGGTTTTGCATTTTAAAGCCATTTGTAGGTGTTGCTATATCTGGCGCTGCACGGAAACGGGATGTGCTCGGTAGATCCTCGCCCATCCCGTTTGCTAAGCCTTGCCAGATATATTTTCCCATTCACGGCACTAACCTACTATTCTCTATGACAACGGTGAACTATCGATGTCGGCGAAGTCCAGTGGTTACTTCGTTTCTCCACTGTGTAACCTGGTTACCAGTTTCTCTGCTCAGGCAGAAATCTCAACTCACGTTCCGGCGTGGGTTCAATCCCCGCCACGGACGCAATCCGACATTTCTTTTTTATTATTTTGGTATAATTTTCGTTTTATTTTCTACTTTGTGTTACCATGCATGAACGAGTGGCGTATATACTATAACATTAATTTTAACCCTTACATTTGTTTCTTATTTGCGATTTTCTCATCGGAAGTGTGGTTTGACGGCACTTTAGAATCATTTCCAATGCTGTCAAAGCATGTTTTGTTATTAAAAATTAAGACAACATATACCACAACAGCTGATACAGTCTTTGTTTCCTATGTTCTAAGGGTTAACGGCAATTTGAAACCTATAACATGAAACGTCGTATAAATTAGATGGCTACATGATATAGCCCGTGTCAAGTTGATACCATTGATCGACATCAGTATATTTTCTACTAAAGTGGAACCAGACAGAGGTGTATGCGATGCACGCCTCCCCACCCACCCCACCCCTCTCCGTCCACCCTTCTAAATTCTGCCGAGCTGAAACATTAATTTTAACTTTATTTATTTGTTTCATTTTAACTTGCTTATTATTCCAGTTCCCAAACACTTCGGAACAATTTTGACAATTTCTCAAAAATTGGCGCTATAACGCTGGTTGGCTGATCTGTATCGGCACTGTGGGCAAAACTCATAAGTCCTCTTTCTCCAATCACAGTCATATTAATTATATGTTGTTTTAACTGGGGAAATGGTGCTTATGGAATTCGTGATCTATATGTCTTGTTAGACGCATGACGGGTGTTTCATTGATGGACTGGAGAACAGTGCAGATCCTGATCAGACTGTGCGGATGCACAGGCTGATCTGGATCTACACTGGTCGTAAAGTAATGAAGCCCCATTGCGTCATTTCACAGTCATACAAATAAACAAGTTTGCAACAAGAATGCATATTGTGGAACCCCTCTAAACCGGACAGTCGGGGAAATATAGATGTTTACCTTCGATGTGTTTCGCTGTTATGTATCTCCGATTACAATGCGTTGTCATGATCGCAAAACACTAGAACGTGTCATGGAGTGCTCACATGTCTGATTTACAGTGGAACATCTCCAAACCGGACACCCTGGCGACCTCCCAGGGTGTCCGGTTTAGAGAGGTTCCACTGTACTTGGTTAGTATATAAAATACATATTGTCTGATAACTCTCAAAGAGGGCGTGTGGATACACAGGCTGATCTGGATCTACACTGGTCGCAAAGTACACACTCACAATTAAACCAAACATGGATATGCTTATATCATTGCGCAACATGCGAGGATGCGGACCTGGTTGGTATATAATGTAAATATTCACCGTTATCTTCCGATGTCGGCGTGGTCGTGTGGTTACTTCGTTTTTGTTTAATCTGGTTATAATATATACATTTGTATATTAAAGGCTATGTCACCTGGCCTCTACTGGGCTATACATCGGGCTCATGTCCGACCGGCTTGGGTTCGAACCCGACCACATACGCCATCCGACATCCGTTTGTTGTCGTTGGTTGTTGTTTTTTGTTTTTTTTTGTGTGTTGGGAGTTGGTTGTTGTTTTTTGTGTGTAGGGGGGGGGGGGGGGGGGGGTTGGGTGGGGTTGGACGGCGCAGAAGCATATACTTATATACTATTAGTCTAACGTTTCTGGACTGTGGTTGTGAGTAAACAAATTATTTTCGGTATTGTTCAAATATATTTCCTGCTACCATTAATTTAATAATTTGATAATTTTAGCATGATGTCACAAATTCTCTAAGCCAATGAACAATCCTGCAATCAGCTGACCTCCATTTCCACTAGATGAATGACTCGGTTTTATAGTTGTATAGATTTACAGGCATTTTAAAACATGAATTGTTTCCTTTAGAAAGTAATACTAGGACAAATAAACATTAATTTATAACCCAAAGATGTTAAATAATGATGTTCATGTGATTGTGTGACATAATTCAAAATATAAATGCCTAAGTCTATGTATAAAAGTTTGCTGTTTTAACATAGGTTCTTATGGAGAAAACCAAAGCACAACACAGTCACAAATGAACATAATAACAACAACAACAACAACAACAACAGCAACAATTCTGCAGTGAATGTAAATAATCAATTGTGTAATCTTCCTATGTCCTTTTACTGAGTCGCAGACAATTGTAACATGCACTTTATTGTTTGAGGATGAAACTGATAGTTGTAGTATTACCTTTGTTAATCTAAACCGCCATGTTTAAAACACAGGCATTCGGCGTGTTTCGGCTTTCGGCATTGTGATATATGAACCAAGCAATAATTGTAATTTATACCGTATTTCCGCGCCGAACTCTTTTGGTTAGAGCGCCACGTGTGCCGGATTACTTTCAACCTTTGACCGCGACACGCAACAATTGTCGTCTGCTGTTGCTGTCTTGCATTATTTCTCAACAAAAACATGTTTTGACAGCACTTCATAATCATTTCCAATGGAAATGATTCTGAAGTGCTGTCAAAGCATGTTATAACTTATTCTAAAGTGATGTCAAATCATGTTTTTGATGATAAATAAACAGCAGACGACAAAAATTAAGATGGCGATATAAGGGTTAACATGTGAACTTGCTACCCCAATATTGAAATACTAAATGCGATGGCGTTAATAAAATCTCTGAATTTGTTTCGATAAGCGGTTGTATCAGACCTGAATTAGAAGCCTTGTTGTTCGTACCCGTATATAGCCACCGGAGAAAGCCGAAATAAGCCGAATGCCCGACAGGTGATTTTCGCAATCCGCACGTTACCATGACAACCGTACACTAACACCGCTAGGTATGTAACAGAAATGACCACTGTCAACTATCGATGTCGGCGTAGTCCAGTGGTTACTTCGTTTCACTGTGTAACTTGGTTACCAGTTTTTCTTCTTAGTCAGAAATCTTAGCTCACGTTCTGCGTGAGTTCAAACCCCACCACAGACGCAATCCGGCATCTTTTTTATTATTTGGAATAATTTTCTTTTTGTCTCAGCTCACGTTCCGGCGTGGGTTTAAACGCCGACACGGATACATCCGACATCTTTTTACTACAATTTTCTGCTTTGTTCGTACATAGACATATAATGTCTTATGAGGAGCAAGCAACGTAATGCTATTATAACCTTTAATAAGGTTAATTTAATGTCGATATTTTCGTTGAGAATAGTGTATTGAAGTTGTTTGAACCAAATGTTACGGGTTTGTTTGGATATCCCTGGATATCAAACTAATTATTGTAAAACGCATATCCCATTCGACTGTGTTAATTTACATGGGCACTGTTCTTCTTTGTCTTTGGTGTCTGGGGAATTAGCCCATTCTACATAGGTCCAAATAAGAAATACAGTGGGGTCAGCGTGTAAGTGCACACACGAACGAACACGACAGGTTGGGTCGCTACCCACCCAAAGTGTATGTTGTTACCACTCAGTTGAACCGTCTCGCAGAGACGGTTCAACTGAGTGGTAACAACATACACTTTTGATGCGAAATGAGAAAAAATGCAGACACTTTTTTACTCTTTTTTATACATGAAATACAGTGGGGTCAGCGTTCCAACCTGTCGTGTTCGTTCGTGTGTGCACTTACACGCTGACCCCACTGTAACCACTTTTAACCGTTTTATTTAATGTAGTAGGTTTCTTCTCCTGTTTTTCACTTGCCCATGAGTTAAGATGAACTAACATGTTGTAGTATGTAGTAGACCAAATTTACTTCCCGTGCGCCAAACGGCAGCCGTATGTCCCATATAGAGAAGTTTATCCCGTCAACACAGTGCGTATGTGCCGTGAAACACGGTGCCGTGAAACATTTTTGATATCCTGTCAATACGACCTCATCACTGCGTATGAATACGTGCGGTGACTGGGGTTATTCTTTTTGCATTTAAAAGCCATTTGTAGGTGTTGACGGGATACGTTGAATAGTAGGTTAGTGCTGTGAATGGGAAAAATATCTGGCTCGGCTCGGAAACGGGATGTGCTCGGCAGAGCCTCGCCCATCCCGTTTCCTAAGCCTTGCCAGATATTTTTCCCATTCACGGCACTAACCTACTATTCTCTATTTGCATGAGTGATGATTTAATATGATATTTATTAAACGAGTTTACCGATTTCTAGATAACTAGAAACGAGGTACGGTGGTCGCCAGGCTGGACAAATGGGTTTCCTCGGCGTACTCCGGTTTCCTCTCACACCAAAAACCACTATTACGCCTCCATATTTATAAACGGAAGCATTTGCATAAGTAGTATCGCATTTGTAATCGTTGTAAAATAAATAATCAAAATTACTCACTATTCTCCAAGTGTTTCAGAAGCGAACTGCGCCTGCGCAGCCAGGGGACGAAGTAGCCAATCTCCGCCTCGTCTCGGTCGTCTGGTTCCCGGATGATCAGCTTGATGAAGTCTCGTAGCCGGCGAGACATTGCGCAGGGTTATGATTGGCCAGTCCCAGTTGAGCCCGTTTCAACAAAGTCAGAGACGAGCATCCGTCAATCGGTACAAACAGCTTAGATACCCATGTATACACGCATGATGTCAGCTGTGTTCGTAAATTGTTACTATAGGAATGAATGGCCTTCTTGTGGAATTTATCGGGGTATAAACTTGGAAAAGTCGCGGGAATACTGGACGAAGGCCGGAAGGCCTCGTCCAGTATTCCCGCGACTTTTCCAAGATTATATCCCCGATAAATTCCACAAAAAGGCCATTCATTCCTTATAATTCCAGCATTTGAAATAAATTCATCAAGAAAATGTGTTTATTTTCCGTTTTCCTAAGAATTATTTTAACTGCGCCTGACGGTTACGGAAAGTAGTTCGGCATTGGAGTTTACTGGGATATACATTTTGGACAGAGACTTGCTACGGACCAATCAAATGTTAGCGAATTGTGTAAATATTTTTGTGCTGGAATTATTGGATATTATTCCATTACACGTAAGTCTGTTTTCCAGAATTAAAACACTTTTCTCAATGAAACCATTTCCCAACCGGATAACTAAATTATTTTGTCTGTGCATGTTTTCCGTATATATGTCTCTCTTTATATTCAAAATGTCTCAGATGATGTATCTGATATAAAGAACATTTTGTGCCTACTGAGTGGGCATGTACCTTTAATTAAGTTGGACAATGTATGAAGCTTTCCGCCATATCGCTATCACAGGCGAATAACGCGTGGCAGGGACGGTAAACTGGGTAAAAGTTCCTTAATTACGCTTGGAAACCGGCAGAGCGTCAGAGAAATAAACATTGCCATGGAAATAAAACTCTTCCCTAAAGGCCTAATCATATTAATACAGAGGAACCTCTCTGAACCGGACACCAGGGGGCGCCATTGTCTTCAATTTAGACGAGGTTCACTGTAATTTAATTCACTGCCGTTTCTGTTCACAATTGAAATTGACACAACGTGTTCACGGAGTGCTTAATTACAGTGGAATCTCTAGAAACCGGACACCCGGGGGGTTCCAGGGTGTCCGGTTTAGAGAGGTTGCACTGTAATATATTCGAGTTATATACAATTGGTTCAGAAATACGATTAAAATCCGTTTCATCACATTTGCAGTATATCTAAGACCCGGTGCCTTTAACCATTTCAACCCTAAGGAACTGGAATGGACTGTGATACGCTAATGTTCCGACCAATCCAATGGTCACACAATTATTTTCAGTTTCGTCCATTTATGAAAAGGAGTTGTTTTTGTTCTCAAAACTATTAAAATTACTTTCAAAAAGTGCAGATCCTGATGAGACGGCTCGTTACGAGCCGGCTCATCTGGATCTGCACTTTTTTGCATAAACCGATATAGCGGGATTTCGGGTTCAAAGGGTTAAAGGTACATGCCCACACAGTAGGCACAAACTGTTGTTTATAGTAATTAAATAAGTGTATAATTGTGTCACTATTCCACCCGATCTAAAAATTACGAGTGCGCGTTATACAGATATAATCGTTTAATAATATTTATTTTAATGATAGTGAAGCGCGGTCGTACCAGGCTATTTTTATATGCAAATGAGGCATGATATATTATACTTATTAATACTAATTCAATGCGTCTCTCAAAAAAATTATGTTTTCGACAGATTATAAAGTATGACCATTGCACATACAAATAAATACAGGGAATAAATAGCAATGTCCGTTAACATTTTAAGGCAATACGGTTATCGCCCCTGATATCAGTGTGGAAATTGACGTCTGATATAAAATGTATAATAATGCCAATCAATACGTGGGGTAATGGTCAATGAATGTTTATTTTGCCAGAAAATGTCTCATATGATGTCTCTGGTATAAAGCACATTTTGTTCCTACTGAGTGGGCATGTACCTTTAATACATATAAGTTATCAATGGAAAACACGCGAGATTACGTATACATATATTGCATGTACATGTATAACACGCTCTATACACAGTTGTATTATACCTAATAACAGTTATGTCTACCGCTAGTATACCACATGTTATAGTACATGCAATAATCAATTGGGAAGGGCTGTAACTAATGTTGTTAAAACTTGTAGCCCCACCCGTTTGCTCTTATTATAGTAAATTGTATATTTTGAAACTACTGTATACTGGCTAAATGGAAAAATACAATATGTTTAAATCAACAAACTGAATAGTTTACACATAACTCTGCATTTTCCTACCATAATGCATAGCAATTCTCATTAGTATCCTGATTTGGAGAATTGTATCGTTATTAAGTTGAAAACGAATACTTTTCACATCGACACAAACTTGTATCCTTATTCAAACATAGACATACACTACATCGAGCCATGGAATTACTATTCACCACATACAGAACAATGTATATTCCTATTATTTAAAGAATGTTCAAATTGTTCATCTGCATTGTAAAATCTAACAAGGTTAATTTCACTAATTAGTCAAAATATTGATGTCCGCATGCACTCGTATTGTGTGGCGACACCGAACAATTGTCATACTATTATGTGGTTTGTACTTGTTATAGAACCAACGACCGGAGACGAACCTTGCAGCGTTTGCGACCAGCATAGACCCAGATCAGCCTGCGCATCAGCGCAGTCTGATCAGGGTCTACGCTGTTCGCCAGTTAGTAACGGAATTATGGTATCTATATGTCGCCAGTAAAATTATACTCGACCGCATTAAATACGCCACGTTGTGAGTAGAGGTGTTGGTTGGCAGCAACACATATGAGACACGCCATGTGATTTTGTACCTTTGGACATCGGCGTAACTTCATTAAATATGTTTCAAAATTTACAAGATTTTTCATAACTAAAGTCAAAGTTGACAACATTTTCAGAGTAGCATGTACTGTGAAACTTTCGTAAACTTTTGACGCCATTTATGGAAACTATTGTAAATTCTGTCAACGTATTTCGTGAAATTACGCATATGTCAGAAGGTACAAAATCACATGGCGCGCCTAATATTGCAAGTGATTAAATACTTATGACATTTGTGGACATACCAGTAGCCGATTTCACAAACATTGCAAAGTATACTTATCTAGTTAAGTATACTTTGAGGGAGTAATCATTTATTTTTTCCGAAATGCATTATTTCATATAGAACTAACCACTGCGTTTATTGTATTATTTGATAATTGAAAGTATGTCATAATTATTATACTGAATTTATTACATTATCACAGCCAAAATGGCTGTGATAATGTAATCAGTTCAGTATAATAAAAATTAATAAATGTATGCTTAAATTGAAACTTTCTCCCTCAAAGTGTACTTAGCAAGATACTTATGCTTTGCAATTTTGGTGAAATCGGCTACAGTTGTGACTATTGCTTGATGCACTTGTATAATGGACAGTGGGTTGAAATAAGACTAAATAAGCCTGAGAGACAAATATAGTCACAATCCACTTACAAACGCCTCCTAGCACAGGCTTATACGGCACTCAACGTAAATTGGATATCGCCGTAGTTAAATGGCTTATTTACATTTTTTAAACTATTAGAAAATGCAATGTAAATGTAAGTAATAAAACCATGGGTAGTTGCTTTTACTGTGGGAAGAAACATATTCGGTCTGTTTAAAGTTGTGTGCAGTTTCGGACTGCACGCAACTTTAAACAGACCAACTGTCTTTCATACCACAGTAAACGTAACAGACCATATGTTTATTCCTTGAAGAACACTGGTCAGATTTATTCTGACGTAATTCGTCAACCGGCTGCGACCCATTTTCGAAATCGTAGAATTCTATGCGATGCAATTTCATTTTTTTTTACTTGTCCTCTGTGTACAATAGTTATTCGGCAATACACAATAGTTTTCATGCCATATTAAAATACAATACATGAAATATATGGTTGTGCTGGAGAAATGGGGCTTATGTCATTTGTGACTAGTGTAGCACTTGATCAAATAATACACTCCTGTACCCTGATAACTATTTTTATTATATAACTACCCATGAAATACATAGTTATACGATGTAAATAAAAGGCATATGTTCTCATCGATGAAATAAACATCTTCCGGTGAAAATACGACTACTTCCGCTATCTATATTCATAACGCGCACCTGCAGTGCCGGACTGCAAATAGGCTGCACATACACATTCATTACCGTATACAGTCTAAACAACTGCTAAGTTCCATGGAGCGGTATATAATAAATAGAATATTCATATTTTTGCAACGAATGTGACATACGTTCATCTCGTGGTGTGAAATGTCCATATTTCACGAGTGCCTAACGGCACTCGTGAAATATGGACATTCCACACCACTCGATGAACATATATGTCATATTCGTTGCAAAAATATGAATATCCTCTATATATTGCTTGTTGGAAGCACAACAGGCTTCTTACATAGAACGACGGACGGCACAGACCCTGATCAGACTGCGCGGATCCCTGATCAGACTGCGCGGATGCGCAGGCTGATCTGAAGCTACAATGATCACACAACCCATTTGCTCCATGTCATCAGTATCAACCACATATGTCGCTGGATATTTATAAATCACAGATACAATCATGTTCTGCGAATAAACAGGACTGGTGCAATAATATTGCACTTGAAATTTTGTTCTGGCAGTCGGGTTCGGCAATCATCAGGAATCTCTCGACTTTGACATGTAATCCTATCCACTCGTCCATTGCCCAGCATTATCCTGATTGCACAGGCTATGGAACCGTGGCCTATTTCACTAAACTTCGTACGACTACAAAGTTCGTAAATGCAAAACTAACAGGTACAACAAAGTTCGCATTAGCGGCCGATTTCGTGAATTAGATTTGGTCAGAATTAATGACCCGTAAATGTAGGTGGACACCGGTAGCGATAATGAACTGCGTTAATTCATAGAAATCTTCGTACGAACATGTTTATCGTTTGACGTGTAGTGAAACAGTCCCCTGGTTTGTAATATTGCGCTGGAATACATAAAAGAAAAAGCATTATAAAATGTTAAGATTTAATATGTAACAAAATGTAAATGCGTACATGGAGATATTACAGTTATTATGCAGACCCGCGTTAAAACTAACAATACTAGCAACACAGTTAAAGACTTTATGGATTGATGACACACATATATGGCAATTGAAACAAAATAAAACACACTTGAACAACATACAGTGGAACCTCTCCAAACCGGACACCCTGGGATGTCCCCAGGGTATCCGGTTTGGATATTTTCCACTGTAAATCAGACATGTAAGCACTTCATGACGCATTCTAGTGTTTTGCAATCGTGACAACTCATTGTAATCAGAGATACGGAGCAGCGAAACACATCTAAGGTAAACATCTATATTTTCCCGAGTGCCCGGTTTAGAGAGGTTCCACTAGATGTCCATGCTTCTATGGCTGGGGCCCGTTTCACTAAACTTCGTACGACTAAAATGTTCGTAAGTGCAAAATTGTGATAGACTGTAAAATTAACATTAACACTGTTTTCTTGTAAACTGTTTTCTTGTAAACAATTATTGGATTTACATTTATTGAGCATAGGCTGCATATGCAGCCTATGCTCAATAAATGTAAATCCATCAATTTAACTTTCCAGACGATCCTAAATTTGCACTCACGAACATTTTCGTCGTACGATGTTTAATGAAACGGGCGCCTGGTCTTTACATGTGGCCATGGCTGGAGAAAAGAGGTTTATGACTTCTATGGACAGTGTAACTCATGCTCCACCAATATAACCCTGCATCCTCATGCTCATAACTATATATGGCAGTGTCTAGAGAAATGGGACTTATGGGATATGCTACCAGTGTAACTCCCGATCACATAACGCACTCCTGTAGCCTGATAACGATCTATATTGTGTTTCAATGATGGAATGACGAACAGTGTAGATCCTGATCAGACTGTGCAGATGCACGGGCTGATCTGGATCTACACTGGTCGCAAACCTCATAAGGTCCATTTTGCCAGTCACAGCGACATATAACCATATAACTTCCGTCTGTAATGCAAGGCGACTTACAGACCTGTGTGACTTTCATGGCGAACAGTGAGTGCAGGTCCTGATCAGGGTCTACTCTAGTCACAATTATTATACTGCTAATAGCAATTGATATAGACCCCACATCCACTGTCACCCCGCAGTCTAGCTACAGATCTGCCAGAACGCTCATACAGTCTGATAAGCGTTTACACCCTGCGTGTCTTTGAAACACATTGTTCGTTTCGACAATTGAATGGCAAACAGTGCGGATGGAGGGGTATGCTGGTCTGGTATAGACTACTCGGTACTCGGTACTCGGTACGACCATAAGCCACATTTATGTGCATATATCACAAGGGGAGTATCATATTTAGTTTGTGAAACCTTTTCGAACGGCCTCCTATCAAACCCAACTACATTTTACATATTACCAGATTTAATGATTAACTGTTCAATAGGAAATGGAAAATCAATACTCGGATGGGACATTGAGTTCTACACTTGGCTGAACTATAAGTATGTTATTGTTCACATATTGAATTGTTCAGGAACTAAATGCTGCGGTCGCTAGCATTCCCTCGCATTTAATTCCTTAAACATTCTATATGTGAACTATAAATGATACATAGTTTGTCTATGCAAATGATCATAAGCCTTAAATTAAACACCCATAATTCGTATTACATAAACTATCGTACACATGTACTATCAGGAAAGATCGGCCGTCTTTAGAAGTTGTTTCACCACGGCTCTAGATCGATGCACAGTCTCGATCTTGGGGCCCGTGTCCAACATCCGGTAGCGCACGTGCTTGTGGTCCTTCACGAGATATTCGGTGTTGGAGAATTTACACATCTTCTTCTGCATCCAGACCTTGCCCCCGGGCTTTGGGTGCGCCGGCTTCTCGGTATTCGCAGTGGAAGCCAACTGTAATACGAAATGTAATTAACCCTTACATCCCTCCGTAACTGGAATGGACTTGGATATGTTAATTTTGCAACCAATCCCGTCACAAAATGATTTTCAGACTAGTCCATTTATGAAAAGGGCGTGTTTTGGTTCTCAGAAATATGTAAATTACGTTCAAAAAATGCAGATCCTGATGAGACGGCTCGTTACGAGCCGGCTAATCTGGATCTGCACTGCTTCATAAATTGCTATCTTAGGCTTTCGGGTTAAAATGGTTAATATTATGCATTGTGAAAACTTTGAAATAATATTAACGACCCTTGTCACTTATCGATCACCTATAGATCAATTAATACAGTTACATGTAAATAGTTTTCTCGGAATTCGCAGAGAAACCAATTGGAATACAAAATGTAACTAAGGCACAGCCGATGGCGCGCCATCTGAATATACTCACTTTTCCCAAATGCTAAGTCCAAACTGGGGAGGTAAACCATAACCGGGGGTCGTGTCAAAAATCAAAATTCACTAATTAAAAATCGAAATTCACTTTGCGCATCTACACACCATAAGGAAGGCACACGCCAATTTTCAAGTCCCTACCTATTACAGTTAACACGTTTTACGTCTTACAATAAAAGAGACGGATGGACGTACGGACGGACACCCGTGACAAAAACAATATACCCATTTTTTCTCCTGTCAAATTTAAACAATATTTATGTCAAATAGAATGCATGTACAGTACACGTCAACATACGTACATAGAGAGACATTGCAAATAAGGATTAGAAAACAAGGTTAATGTGAGCTTATGTATGTGCATTATTCTCGTCCTTGTTTCTTAGCTTGTAACTATTTTGTGTGCGATACTCCATACACTATTTTTATTTACTCATCCACACCAGTTATCACGCACTGTCGTCGCTGCAAACATATACACATACATTGTATTTCAATATAATTGGTTTGCTATTGAAACTGTAAGGACTAAACAGAATACAAATAGAGTATTATGAAATTTGCATTTGTAACTTGTGGATAATTATGAGACACGCCATGCGATTAAGTACCCTCGGATATCTGCGTAATTTCATTAAATACGTTTACAAAATTTACAATATGTTTCATAAATAAAGGTAAAAGTTGACAAGATTTTCAGAATATAATGCCGCATGTACTCATAAAAATTGTGTCAACTCCGAAGGTACAAAATCACACGGCGTGTCTCAATTATGACAATGCAAATTGCATGCTATGTTACTGTCGCTTCATAGCGTGCATCATGTAAAACTAAAGGACACGCAGTTCAGCTGTATGTTTCGCACACATTGTACTTACATCCAGTTTGAATCTTTTCAAATGTGGCAAGTTTTTCGTCTTGTCTCCCTTGCCGTACTTCACGTGAAAGGCTTGGATTTTGGTCTCCAGTTTCTCCAGCGATGGCTCTCCTACCTTGACGTCAGTATTCTCTGGGTCTTTGTCTTCAGCTGCTGCCTTCAATAACCTGAATAGATCATTAATGACGACCATCAATAAGCCCCTTTCCCATCCCACGATCAACGCTTTATGATGTAAGTAGTTACTTAGTATGAAAACGAAGTGTATTGAACCCACACTATTTTATTTGTTCTTACATTGTGTACTCCATAGACAGAATGTATATTCATCATGATTGTTTAGTGAACGATAACAGAAAACAATAAATCGTACATTGCTGAAGCTATGCAATACTTTATTGGATACTGTTATAGTGTACCAATTTGATGGACTGAATGGCAAACAGTATAAACCCTGACTGATCCATGCAGATGCATTGTCCAATCTGGGACTAGACTGGTTGCAGATAGTTGATGATTTACCATTCTGTGTTCATAAGGAATCAGGTCATGACCTCTGAGTAACTCTCTGCAGAAACCAGACCTCTTTAATGGGCGTTATGCCCCGGTCAAATAGCTTGGGGTCACACACAATGAATGCAGGACCGCTGTTGCAATTCTGAATTGTTGTCTGCAAGTGTTTCATAGATCATGTAATAACTCTTTTGAGACTGTACATTGATGACTAGTATTTGAGCTACACCGAGTCAAAACATAATACTATAACATGTAGTTGTTTAAAGTCATTTGCATATTACAGTTAGTTCCAAATATGATTCAGAAGGCACTCTGATGTCTAAATTGACTTTGATATTCATATTAAAAGCCAATTTGGACATAGTTCTAATGTCATGTTGTCATTGATATTTGCTGTGTGTATGTAGATGAATGGATGAAATGTGCATGTAAAATATCTAAGGTTTGCATTCAATTAGTAATTAATTATAGGAATTTGAACTGTGTTGAACAAACACAGTTCTCGGGAAAAGTCTGCACCATGAGCATCTAAGCCGAGTGGTCAGGTGCTTTCTATAACGTCCGCGTTTGCTGAGTATAAAGGGCAGTGTTTGGGTTGTCAGGGAGCTCTTGGGAATATAACAGTATAGAATCAACATGTGTCTTTGTCTTTTCATCTTTCGATCATATTGAGCCCAATTCCCCAAGTCTAAAATAAGTAAAAGTAAATTAATAAATAGTATCATTAAACAACGTAACAATACCTATGGAATGCCAAATCTGCATAAACTCAAATAATTATTGCTAGCTGTATGTAGAACTCTCTAAATCATTTGGAGCTAGCTCTAAATAGTTATTGTACTCTAATTATTTGACTTTATGTAGATTTGGCGTTCCTGGAACGCCAAATCTACATAACGTCAACTAAATATTGCTAGCTCTAAATGATTAGAGATATCATTATCTATTTACAGCTAGCATTACATATATAGAGCTAGCATTAATTATTTGAGTTTATGCAGATTTCGCGTTACATAGATACCTGCATTTTGGAGAATATAAATGTTCATCTTGCTATGCTAGAACGGGATTTAAACAAATGACTGCTGTAATATACAATTGCAGGTTGAATTATCTGTTGTTGTTGGTGTTGTTGTGAGAAATAGTGTTCCCATGTTAAACAATAACTGTTTTACCCAATACCACCAACATGCTAACCTGCCCATAATCTTACCGTTCGTGTATTCGTTGATTCACGAAAGTAATATTGCTGTTCCAAGGAGAATCGCCCGCCCGTCCGTGCATCCCCAAGCCACTGTCCAGGGACGGGAATTTCAGTACGAAGTCGCCCTTTTGTCTAGCTTTCGGGGCCTTTCTCTCTGTATGAAAACTGCTCTGGTATGGAGGACTTATCTCGGTGACGGCCAATGGCGTCCTCGGCTTAGGTGATGGCGACTTTGACTTCTGTTGAGGCGATGGCGAATTGAGTTTCGACATTTCTGGTCTAGGCGACGGGGATTTAGTTTTTGGTTTTGGTGATACTAGCTGTGGAGATGGTGATTTATACTTCGGTTTACTGGTTTTAGTGTTCGTCACAGTTGGGCTTAATCCTGTTGGTGAAGGGGAATGCTTCTGACCCCCTGTGCCCCGTTTTGATGGCACATTGTGGTTTGCATTTTCCATTCTTGATTTTGCTTGTTTTACACCAGGACTGTGTAAGGAAATTTCATCCTGTGATGTTTCTTCACGAATCGCAGGTAGTGTGAGTTCCTTTTGTGATTTATTCATCTCAGTTACTAACACCGGCTTTGACATGTCCTGTTCAGATGTCTGTTTATGTGTATCGTCACCTATAGATTCAGCCGGGAAAGGGTCTTCCAAATATTTAGCGTCTGGATCAGAATCTACTTCGATTTGAACCTGTTTAAATGTATTAGTTGGCAAGTAAGTGCGTTTTGCGTTTCGCATGGACTTGTCTACGGTCTCCATTTGATCGATGTCTGTGTCAGGACGTGGTGTACTATGATCAATAGCGTCTATATCGGGAGTGCTACCATCCAGAAGATCGATCTTCGACTTGTGTTTCTTAGACTTCTTACTCTCCATTTCTATCAGCTCAGCTTCCATCATTTGTCTCAGGGATTCGCGTATCTGTAGCATACTTCTGGGTTTTCTCGGCGGTTTCCGTCGGAATGACGACTTACCGAACTTTATTCCATCGCCGCCCACCTTGCTCTCGTGTTTTAGTCGTTGCAGTTCGCGGTTTCTCGCCTTTTCTCGGCATAGTTCCTTGTAGTACACGACACCTGAAATTACAATACAACATGTTGAGCTAAGCTCGTGTTACAATACGTACAGATATGTCGAATAAAAATCATAATAATTTAAGATTATTTATTTGGATACATACATAAGGAATATGAATTACATTTAATTATGGATACCCCCCCCCCCCGTCATGTCATCAATAGTACCAAATGATGATTGGTAACCACCCCAAGATTGAGTAGCACATGCGAAACACGGATGTGAAAGAGAAACAAATATCATCCATGACACGACGCCATTACGAGTAACGGTTTTGGAACACAAACACAAACGCAACTAGTAAGGAATATGTTATTTTGTATTTTATGTTACCATGTGAATATTTGCAAATTTTCCCGTCACCACTTAATACTAATTTATTATGAAAACAGTGCAGATCCAGATGAGCCGGCTCGTAACGAGCCGTCTCATCAGGATCTGCACTTTTTGAAAGTAAATGTTCATATGTTTGAGAACAAAAAATACCCCCTTTTCATAATCGACTAGTCTGAAAATCATTTTGTGATGATTGGATTGGCTACAAAATTAACATATCAAAACACATTCCAGTTACTCAGTGGTGAAATGGTTAATCAGACAACTTAAACACATATTCAGGGGCGATAATTACCGGGTAGTCGCGGTCTAATCAACACGACTTCCTTCCCTTCTTTGAAGAACTGCAGTAAATGTTGCACTTCCTCGTCAATATCCGGTAACACCTTCGACGTCTTGAACGGTTCCAGTTTACGTTCCGGCGGCAGCGTCTGCTCCGTCAGTTTCTGATGCAGGTAACCTAGCAACGGAACCAAGTCCGCGTTCCTCATGTTCATCCGGGTTGCCAGCTTGGTGATGACGTAAGCACGCATGATGTCAGTGGTTTGTGTGTTGTTCTTCTTGCCGATGAGACGATCGAAGTTTTTCGTGTCGAGAATGAAGCATTCTGTGTTAGCGGTACATCGGACTGTGTGCATATAAGTGCTGAAAATAAAAGCCATTAAGTAATAATGTATTTTATCAGGTAAGGTTAGCAAACGCGTAGTAATTGCGAGGCTCTACCGTCTCTGAGCCGAGCCCGATAAACTTGATATCGAGTATGAAGCATTCTGTGTTGACCTTATACCGGACTGTGTGCATATATGTGCTAAAAATACACGGTGTTGTCTGTGTAATAATGTCTTTTATCAGACAAGGCTAGAAAACGCGTAGGAATTCCGAGGCTTGTCGAGGAATTACTATTGTTTCAAAGCCGAGCCTGATAAACTTGATATCGACGATGAAGCATTCTTGATTGGCGGTACATCGGAATGTGTGCATATAGTTGCTGCAAGCACATACCTTGTCTGAGTAATATTGTATGTCGTGTCGACTGTAATTTGAGGTAACGAGTGTAGATTGTACATTGAGGTAACGAGTGTAGAATGTACATTGAGGTAACGAATGTTGACTATACATTGAAGTAACAAGTGTAGACTGTGCATCGAGTTAACCAGTATAACTGTGCTTTTGAGGTAACGAGTGTAGACTGTACTTTGAGGTAACGCGAGTAGACTGTACTTTGACGTAATGAGTGTAGATTGTACAGGTACATCTTACGTACTCCAGTCCGAGCAGCGTCTCCACGTCGCCAATGACCTCCTTGGTCTGTACGGTACACAGACTGATGTGGCGCTCCTTCATCGTCCTCTCGATGGCGGCGTACCCCTCCGTCCGTCGGATCACCAGCTCTTCCGGTCGGGTCTCCCACACCGCCGGGTCCTCGTACTTCCGCATGATCGCCGCCTTTCTCGCGTCCCTGCAACCAGGTCCGCCTCATGAATATTCAAATTGTTCGCAATTCGTTGAATATTCATGTTGCTAGCATTTAGGTGAATATTGATGTTGTTCGTAGTTTGTTGACTATTTATGTTGTTCGTATTTTGTTGAATATTGATGTTGTTAGCATGTTGTTGAATATTCAAGTTGATTACAACTTGTTGAATATTCATGTTGTTCAAGCAACTTGTTGAATATTCATGTTGTTAGCATTTTGTTGAATATCCATTTTACAGTGAAACCGATCTAGGGCTGGACACCTTATGTCTCCGGTTTATAGAGGTTCCAAATTGCTAGCATAAAAATCCACTGATTGGTTATGGTTAACGATGGGATCTGTAATCAAGTCCGGCTCATGAATATTCATAGTATTCACATTTTGTTCTACAATGATACTTATCAAATCCGGACACCCTGGGGACTCTCCCACGGTGTCCGATTTCGAGAGGTGTCTCTGCGTTAGTTTATGCAATCGACCCGCCTTATGAATATTCATGTTGCTCAACCGTTGTTGAATAGTCATGTTGTTCACATTTTGCTGCACAGTGAAACCTGTCTAAACCGGACACCCCGGGGATTCCACAGGGTGTCCGGTTTGGAAAGGTTCCACTGGGTAACATGTAAACACCCAGGTTTGTTAGAGGTGGGTTGAATATGCATTAAACCCGCATAATGAATTAATGTATTTCATATTTTGTTATCAAATGACTACCTGTCTAAACCGGACACCTTGGTGATCTCCCAGGGTGTCCAGTTTGGAGAGGTGAGACTGTGTTATCATAGACATCCTCTCATAAATATCCATGGTGATCACTTTGTTGCGCCAAACATTGTAAATTAAAACACAGAAGAAATGTGCTCCAGTAGGAAGTATGTTTTTTTTTCATAACAAATATAAAAGCAAATACAATGTAGTTTTATTCAGCATTTAACATAAACAATGTTTATAACCTACACAATCCAAAAATGAAATGGTAGTGAGAACAAGATAACAAGCTAAATGAGAAAAGCAGAAATAGAAGAAGGAAATGAAAGTCTATATAAGACAAGCCATGTTTGTATCACAGGTTGAAGTAATGGACCAAGGTATATAAATACATTAAATATACCTAAAAATATAAATAATTGAAATTATATACATGTATTTTATTTTACTCCCAACAGGTAATGTGTTATCACAGTGTGTGCTTCTTTAACCTTTATTTTTCAATTATTTATACATTTAGGTATATTTAATGTATTTATACACATTGGTCTGTTACTTTAATAAGGTGGCACAGAGGGGACATGGAAATATTTTTTACTTTCGCGTGTGCACGCAATAGGTTTTTGCGTGCGCACGCAAAACCTATCGCGAGCGCACGCAAAAGCGCAAAACCTATCGCGTGCTCACGCAAAAGCGCAAAACCTATCGCACGCAAAAGCGCAAAACCTATCGCGTGCTCACGCAAAAGCGCACGTGAAACCTATCGCGTGCGCACGCAAAACCTATTACGTGCGCACGCGAAAGTAAACAATAATTCCATTTCCCCTCTGTGCAACCGTACTTCAACCTGTGGTGTGTACAGCATATATATTGTACTACATGTGCATGACCACTATGACATAAAGTGTGTGTAAGATACAGCGCTAAGTAGTGCAAATACAAACGTTCCATGTGCAATACGATACAGGGTACATACAAATATAAGTAGTCCCCAGAGCAAACATAAACACAATCACGGTGCCACATACATGTACAATCTACTGTGAATAAAGTTACCTGGGTTTTCGCTTCTTGCTGTAGGAGTATTCAAATGTCAGTTAATACACGGTTCGTGTGTCTGTACGCGGATACTGACACTTTAACCGGTGGTAAATGAACTTGTTGTACAACCAAGACACCAGCTATCAGGTCTTCAGAGCTCTTACGGTTTAAAGGTTTTACTTCATAGAAAACGCGTGGCGAACATACGAACGTAAGGACATGCTGTAGGATATTCTCACGAATGGACAGATAAGTGGCTATTCGTTTGTTTAAAATTGCCACATAAACGTAATAAATAGCCGCACAACAGAACGGAACGAATGTAATTTACAGTTACCGTTGTTCTGTTAGCCACATAACTACCAATTCGTCAGCCCGGACATACGGTACGGACGGACGGACACCTGTGACGAAAACAGTATACCATTTGTACACAAATGGGTATATCAATGTACTAGCAAGCAGGTATATATCAGCAAGCTGAATATGGTACATGCATGTACTCCTACACATATGGACATTGACTAAGGCAACGATTCTGAATATATAAAAATGCAAAATATATCGCGACATTTATCTGCCATGTAATATAGGTATGACATACGGTCAAGTAACTATTATTGAAGCGTCCTGGTGACAATGCTAAACTATATGTATCTCCTAATTAGGAGATACTAAGTCCTAATTAAGAGATAGGAACTCCTAGTTAGGAGATAGTATGTCCTAATTAGTAGTTCGTATCTCTTAATTATGAGATAAAACAATTGTTAGCATTGACTCAGTTAGTAAGTCCTAATTAGGAGATAGTAATTCCTAATTAGGAGATACTAAGTCCTAATTAGGAGATACTGAATCTTAATTAGGAAATACCAACTCCTAATTAGGAGCTACTAAGTTCTAATTGTGAGATATTCATTCCTAATTAGGAGATACTAAGTCCTAATTATGAGATAATATCTCCTAATTAGGAGTTAGTAATTAAGAGATAAATACAAGTTTAGCATTGGCACCAGGACGCTTCCATAAACTATGAAATATACAATGTAGTACATGTAACTATATTAAGTTTTAACATTGCATACTACAAAATGATGTTGATATCAATGAATATATATAGCTATGACATTTGCGAATAGTGTAGTTCCAGATCAGCCAACGCATTTGTACAGGTTGATCTGGGGCTACACTATTCGCATTTCAGGCCGTGAACCTCTATCATTGCATGCTGCTAGTAATCAGTATATGTTCTATATTTTCTTATCCGGCCGCTGTGGTGCGCTGGTGGACCAGAATCTAGACTGATCACACCACGTGCCACAAGTCCCATTTCTCCAGATATGTGGCTGTGACTGGATAAATGGGGCTTATGGGATTTACGAACAATGTAGATCCAGATCAGCCTGTGCATCTGCACAGTCTGATCAGGATCTGCACTGTTCGCCATTACATCAATGAAACACCCGTCATTCTTCTAACACGCAATATATATCATGATCCGGCTACATGAGTGTGCTAGTTACACTCGTCACAAATCCCATTAACCCAATTTCTCCAGTCACAGCCACATATACCCAGACGTACCTGAGATGTTCGAATTCCCTGGATATGGAGTCCATTCCGGCCTCAAACGGCCACATGTGTAGATACTGACCCTTGTGCTTCTTTGGTTCTATGATGATCTTCGCACCGCCACTGTAGGTCAGAAAATACTAGCTAGTGCAAAAGCGCAAAGGGTTATGCAAATATTGTCGGTTTTAAAACATATATATAATTCTCAACGTTAAGACATACAAATGACCGATGTGGTCCGTTCTGTTCTGTTCTGTTATTAAGACATATATACCAACCAATACATATTTATAATGCTTGACAAATCTTATTATAGGTCAGTATTTATATAAATTTTATGGTGTGAATTGGCTCGAAGGACTTCCATACCGAAACGTAAGACCAAAAAGGCGGAATTTAGAAGAGAGTTTTGTGTGATATACAATGTATGTTTGTTCGAGGCGGACACATTAGATGAGTATAATATGTGTGTGCCGAAATGCGGCACTGTTTATGTCTAATATGGTCCTGTAATTCCACAGTGTCCCGGTGCACGGGAGGCGGACTTAAGAGATGGAGTAACTGGGTAGAACCTGGCTCCGGTGATGCAAGTAGTAACACGGGTCCCAGGTAGAACCAATACACCACTGGCGGCACTTGCCACACACATTGATGTCGTATAGTCTTATTAGTTAGTTATCTTATATGTAATGGTGGACATTGGCTTAAATAATCTTCCATACCCGGGAATATGAGACCAGAAAAGTTGTCCCGTGTTCTGTTCCATATTTACTAGTGGCTGCTGTGAAGTCGAAACGTGTGCTTTAAATTAAGGAGGTTATGAGACGGTTAATTTAATATAGCTAGTTCATTCTCCCATCGCACTGTGCCAGTATGTCAAAACCGTATGATTGTAGTCTTATTCTACTGACTGACCTAATTATAAAATGGAGCCCCGCCACGGGCGCCCCCTGGCGGACGATGTTCGTGTCGAAGATGTAAGTTTCCTTCCGAAGGCTCATCTCGAGCAGACGGCGGAAACGGGGCGACATCTGGTTGAAGAACGGGTGACCTTCTATAAAGTCTCGTATCTCCTTGTATCTCGCCTCCTCGTGTACCTGTCACGTGGTTCAAAAGATCAAGCAAATTTGGAATATGTGTAGGTCACTTAAACACCCTTTGTCAATTTCTCAATCGTTTTACCCTTTCAACCGTAAATATCCTATGTTGGCTTGTTCACACTCATTTTTGACTATTCCATTAATGACAAAATGTGGATTTTTTAGAGGTTATTAATCATGACAAATGCTGTATATCCTGATGAGAGACGGCTCGATAGGAGCCGGCTCATCTGGATCTACAGTGTTTGAATTCTTGGCTTTCTGGGTCGACAGTGTTAACGGAAGGCCGGACTAATTTCGTAATGTCTGAATCACGTGTTAATCCACAGGCGATTGAAGTTCCCTCTCAACATTCAGAGCCCCCCCCCCCCCCCCCCCACCCCCCCCCCCCCCCGCCTACCCGCCTATGCTATTATAAATGTATACATAGTCTATATATGTACTAGTCGGACCAGATTGATTTATCTAAGGGGCTATGTGGGTGGGGAGTTCAATCGCCTGTGTATAATCATCTACAAGACAGTCGTGTGAAACTTACCCTCAGAGATCTGTCAAACAGGTCCTGGTCAATAACCATCATGTCGATTTCTTCATCGGCGATCACCGAAGCGTTCCGAAAAGTATCTTTGTTTACCAACGCCAGCTCGCCGAACGCCTTACCCGTAGCTGCAATAGTTAAAAACATACAGACACACTAATCTATATTATGTTTAATACATGCAGGTATATTTGCTTATATGTGTATGCATACGTATTCAGGTTAATGTTTTCACATACAAGTTATCCAACTGTTATGATTCAAAATGTAAATAATGTCATTTACGAAATCATAGTAATGTGCAATTAATCTAAGTATAATATATTAAGTATCCCCTCACCGATAAGCAAGATGGGATATAGCGTTAGCCCATGACATGGGCTAATGCTATATCCCATCTTGCTTATCGGCGAGGAGATAAAATACATTGTACGTGCGTGCGTACGTTAGTAACATCTTTAAGTTTTCAATAACTTACGAACAACTTCACCAATTTTGATAATATTTGGCCACAATGAGTGTATAGGGATGATGCTTTGTTGTGCATACTACCCACGTCCGACCGTCCAAGGTCAAGGTCACTGAGAACTTATGTTCACCTTTTGTGTAAGGCAAATGTGTTTTTATTCGTTATTATCAAGGCTGTCAGCGAGGGGATTAGCTTAATGATAACGATGCCATTGTTCAAATTGAATAACACGAGTTGGTGGTCTGTGTACGGATATTAATAACATAACCAGTTTCGCATACCGTGACCGCAACCATGGTAACACCAGTATCGAAACTCGCCATGGCCTCGTTTCGTATGAAATCAATGAACTCGTTTAATAAATATCTTATTAAATCCTCACTACTCTAAGATCCTCTATTCACACCAATAGCATAATAACTACAGTGGAATCTCTCTAAACCGGACACCAAGAAAACACCTGTGATCCTATTGTTGATGAGTTTATTGGTCATTTATCTCGGGTGATAATGTCTGTTCGTGATTGCATAGCACGCAACTATGGTTCAGACTGATAAAAGGTTTTATTTACAGTGAAACATCTCTAAGCCGGACACCTGTATAACAACACGTACTATAACTGATGATGAACTTGCCGAACTTGTCCCTGTTTAAAGGCACTAACGCCTTCGGTGGCCTCTTTTCCCCCCGAACCCCATCCTCCGCCTCCTCTTTCCCCACATCCAACGCTACTTCCGGTTCCGGGTGCTCCGATTGCACATCCGAGTCAGTCAGAGGCTTCCTTTTACCCAATTCCGTTAGCATCGACCCTGTGTCCACTTGGTGTTTCTTTCCCATTTCGCTCATCATAGAATCTATAAAATTCCCGAATATGTGTCATTTGAAAATAAGTAATGGAAATCATAATGGTCTTTCTTTAAACCAGGCACCGTGGAGACTATAGTGCCATTATGTGTGGCTGCGACTGGATAAATGCGGCTTATGGGATTTGCGACCGGTGCTGATCCAGTAGCCGATTTCATCAAAATTGCAAAGCATACTTATCTAGCAAAGAATACTTTGAGGGAGCAATCATTCATTTTTCCCGAAATACATTAGTTCATATAGAACTAACAACTGCATATATTTGATGATTAAAAGTATGCAGAATTATTATACTGAATTTATTACATTATCACAGCCAAATTGGCTGTGATAATGTAATAAATTCAGTATAATAAAACTAATAAATTGATCATAAAATTGAAAATTTCTCCCTCAAAGAATACTTTGCGAGAAAAGTATACTTTGCAATGTTGGTGAAATATGATCAGACTAGGAGCATAAAATACTGTATGCTCGTTATTGAAAATCACCAAACGTATCAAAGAGTTCTCACAATGTCTTGAAGTACACTTGAACCCACATTGCCAGACACTTTGGAAACGTCATGTGGTGCGTGCATTTGTGATATTCCACCGAATTTCACACATACTGCAAGGACGGACGGCAAAGCACATGTAAATTGAAACATATACTGGCTGATTCTATTTCTATTTCTATTACTATGCAAAACAATGGCTATTGCATACAAATAAGACATAGTTGTGAATTAGTTCAGTTTTAATTAGATCCAGTGTGTCTAAAACTGCAAATCTATCCTCTAATTGGTGCAAAATACAGTAATTGTCACCTTCCGCTTCCGGCACGTTGCGCAATCGTTTCTTTTTCCTCATTTTCGCGCCACCTTTTATTGACGCGGTGTCGTCCATCGTTTCACCCGTTAGTTTGGGGTCGATATACACGGAGGCCGCACCGCGCAACACAATATAGAAACTGAAAATAACACAATACAAGACCGATGCATTGATTGCGCAATTGATCATCTTACATGCATTATAGTTTGCTTCAGTGAACATGTGCTGTAACAAAAATTCAACACGTGATTATTTTGGACGTTATTAAATTAAGCAATGAAATTAATTTATGGCATCTACATTCTCACGAATGCTTCACCTACCTTTGTGAAACTAAACTAAACTGAAAGGTACTTGTCTGCCAATGAATGTGTTAATATATTGTATACGTTGAGCATGTAGCGTTATTCCGTTTAAACTGTACCTGTATATATGTACATTGATTTTTAATTGCGTTGCTTATAATTAAAGAAATGTATTGAGTAACCGTAAATATGATTCCTTCGCAAAACAATGAATTGGCATTTGAACGAGATATTAAATACATATATGTTGAAAATTCGTGATATAGTTAGTGTTCTAAATCTTAGCGAGCGTATATGCTGTGACATAGCCATATCTACAGATGCCTGCCACCATTTCTAGATATCACGTCAACGAAGCATAGGTTGTGGTTCAATTGAATTGTGACATGTTTTCCTCCAATAATGCCAATATATAGCCTAGTTAATATGAATGGAATGAGGGTTAGTATGGTGATAACTCGTTGGAAATTCAATACCTCGTGTGTGTTTTTAACCAACCAAGACTTTATACTCAGCAGGTACATGTATTTCCCATTAACTTATACAACTATGGATATAGAGGATCTTACATGAATGATGATTTAATATAGGAATGAATGGCCTTTTTGTGGAATTTATCGGGGTATAAACTTGGAAAAGTCGCGGGAATACTGGACGAAGGCCGGAAGGCCTCGTCCAGTATTCCCGCGACTTTTCCAAGTTTATATCCCCGATAAATTCCACAAAAAGGCCATTCATTCCTTATAATTCCAGCATTTGAAATAAATTCATCAAGAAAATGTGGTTATTTTCCGTTTTCTTAAGAATTATTTTAACTGCGCCTCACGGTAGTTTACTGGGATATAAATTTTGGACAGAGACTTGCTACGGTCCAATCAAATGTTAGGGAATTGTGTAAATATTTGTGTGCTGGAATTATTATGATATTTATTAAATGAGTTTACTGATTTCATACTATGCCGAGTTTCTTATGAAATCAGTCAACGCGTTTAATAAACATCATATTAAATCAACACAGATGTTAGATTATATTTATTACATAAGCACATCATCGTAATTTGAAGCTGTATTGCTTATATAATATGTTTTCTGTATCTGACTCATTTGCATATTTGTTACACTAGTGTATTATGATTTTATTACACTGAGTTATTACACTGTGAGTGCCCATTTTATGCAATAAACACTTAATATAAAACAGAAACAACAATACGATTGGTTTCTCAGATCAGCTCATTAAGTTTTTTTAATGAATACATTCACATCAAAACATTACTGAATGTCGCATATTGGCAGAGACTGATGACTTGTATTATAACTTAATTCATTCATTCATTCGGCTTATATTTAAGGGTTGGGAATTGGCTTGGATACCTTCCAAACTTAATTGTATAGTTCTGTTATATATAGATATAGACTAGGATTCATAGAGGATCTTATATGAGTGATGATTTCATATGATATTTAGTAAAAGAGGTTAATGATAAAATTTAGTTAGTAACCATTGACGATTGCAGAAAAAACTATCGATAGTTGTGTTTCCAGTATTATTAACATTTGGTTTTGCTAATTGCATTTTTTCCAGGCGATTTATATGTACAATAGGCTTCAGCAATACGATGCTAATCTATAAATTCTCACTAAATTGTTTCATCACTGCATGTAAAATATATCATATTAAATCATCACAAATGGCAGCTTTTATTTATTGCATAAGCACTGCACAATACCTTGAAGCTGTAATGATCACCTAGCGTGTTTTCTGTACCGGCCTCATTTGCATATTGATTGCACTAGTGTATTATGAGTTTTATTACACCGTGTTATTGCACTATGAAAGCCTTATTTTATGAAATAAAGTACATTATTGCACTGCGAATGTCCATTTTAATGCAATAAAATATTGTTTAAATCAATGCAATACAATTGTATTTTGCCTGAGACATTTAGCTGCAAGCAAAACAAGTAGCGAAACCGTTCAACTGATGCGTGTTAAAGGTACATGCCCACTCAAAAGACACAGACTGTTCTGTATATCAAAGACATCATCCGATGCATTTTCTGGCAAAATAAACATTCATTCACCATTACCCCACGT
This sequence comes from Conchocele bisecta, assembly GCA_029237695.1. NCBI lineage: Eukaryota > Metazoa > Mollusca > Bivalvia > Lucinida > Thyasiridae > Conchocele > Conchocele bisecta. Next base: position 62,840,594 of record CM055281.1, read on the forward strand.
ATTGATTGATATTATTATACATTTCATATCAGATGTAAATTTCCACACTGATATCAGGGGCGATAACCGTGTTTCTTTTAAAATGTTAACGGACATTACTATTTGCTATTTATTATTTTCAGGTGACGCTTTTAAGTAGTATCAATACATAAAAAATATCATACCTCATTTGCATATAAAAATAGCCTAATACCACCGCGAGTCACTAACGGTAAAATAAATATTACTAAATGATTATATCTGTATAGCGGACACTCGTATTGTTAGAACTGGTGGAATGGTGACACAATTATACACTTTAATTCCTATAAAGAACAGTGTGTGCCTACTGAGTGGGCATGTACCTTTAACTATAGTAAGTTAGTGTGTAAAACCGTGCAATTCAAACAAAACTGCAATTTCGATTAGCGATATCCGATTGGTTGCTGACTGGATGACGGGGGAAACATCAAATCTGACGTCAGTGACTTGTGCCAACACGATACTATATCGTCACGCATACGTACCACATGTCGTCAAAGTAACTGGAATTGTGATGCAATTTAAATATGTGGTAGTTTAGTGCAATACAAGCAGAAATAAATAAATACTCATGCAAACCTGGTGTAAATTCAAGGTGTATGATCACGTGGTTACAACAAGTACTGAAACTTCCGGAAGCCCTCCGATTCAAAGTACGTACTCTTTTATGTTGTCCTTATTATGTAACGGATTTTCATGAAATATAGCGCATCAAACGCGTCTTGTTAAGCTGCATTTTGGTGGTCTCGGTACTTCTGTCGTTTTTGCGAAGAATCGATTTCCGTGTCTACTGACACGGAAATGGATTCTTCGCACAAACGACATCAGTATGTGCCGTGACCACCAAACGCAGCTCATGAAGACGCGTTTGCTGCGCCATATTTCATCAAAATCCGTTGCCTATTAAGGAAAATATCAAAGATACTTACTTTGGAGTGGGCGCGCCTTCAACACTTTGAGCCATTGTTGTTGTTATTGTAACCACGTGATCATACACCTTGAAATTGAACTGTTACAAATAACCCATGCAAAACTTGAATTTGACATGCGAAAATAATTAAATGCCATGCAAACACTATGCCATATAATCCGCACACACGTGGCTATCCTGGTAATGGTAACGACATGGCATACACAATTCATAGTTGGTAAATACATTATACACATGCAAATGTGTAACAAAAATACGTTATTGTACAAACGTACCTCATTTCGTTATAGTAGCTAAAATTGAGAACGAGAATAGTAAAACGAAGGAATCTAATCCTGTAAAATTGATGCTGTAATAAATTGTGTTTAAGCTATTAAAGCGAAGGAATTGACTGTCGTGCATAACCCCCTACTGTTCACCCACCCCTAGTGTAACCTCGGTTACACTAGGGGTGGGTGAACAGTAGTGGGTCCTACAGTCCTCCTCTAGTGTAACCCATATAAAGTACAACTATGTCTAAGGATGGCGTCGAAATGGGAGAACTATATAATCCCTACTGTTCACCCTCTCCTAGTGTAACCCCGGTTACACTAGTGGAGGGTGAACATTAGTGGGTTCTATATTGTATACTGCCAAATAAATACTTGAACAAATGCTTCTCAATGCGTATTCTTCATCAATGTGGTTTGCATATATTAAACAATTAAGTAAAAACACTTGCTAATTCTATTAATAGACATAATGGATTTACCGGTCATTACAAGGAAATTAAATGCATCTTTCTATAATAAATAGTATTTAGATATGAACATGAACAAAGGCATTGTAAACGGTGTGGACAAATGTGGAACATGATTAACTTATATGTATCATTCTTGAACCAAACGTGGACGGCTTTCGCCTGCATTTATCTACAAACTGATGTACTAGAACAAGACGATTACTTGTGTCACGTGACTGTAACTCACCAATCGCCGCGGTCTCCTTGTTTTATGATGATGTCGTCATGCTGGCACGTGAGAAAGGAACAATTCTTGACAATGTCCAATAAAACGCCTGCAAATCAGAAATGAACATTGTTATATTACACAGCGTCTGATAAAATCCTCCTATACAAATGCGTAACAATCACATGTTCTTATCCAAATGAAATAAATACTGTTTAAAGTAATGATAAACAGTGCCGTAGCCACGTTGAGGCCAGACGAGGCCATGGCCTCGTCCGTTTTTTTTTTTTTTTTTTTTTTTTTTTTTTTTTTTTTATTATTCCAATATAGGAAAAATGGGAGTCATAGTATGTGCTCAGACTTTTTCTGAGAATGCAGGAAATGGCGTTTCAGACCACTTTGATTTCAAAATGTTTAGGGTGGGCATGCCCCCGGACCGGCCTAGCAAACTCGGGCCCTTCGGGCCCTCCACACTTCCACCCCCAATAATTATCGTCTTCCGCCGCTTATGTTGGCCTCGGCTATTTCGAACCTCTGGCTACGGCACTGATAAAATACATATAAACGTAAGTCGAATTGTATATTTTGTTGACTATGTCTTATAAAGTCATACTTTCCCCACACGGTTCACCAGCTGCGCGTTTTCCGCTTCATATACGATAGGTTTATGTAATGTAATGCAATGTAATTAGAGATAATGTACTCAGAACTAGCTGTTTACGTGTTTTTATTTTGGGATCTATCATCAAGTGGGCAATGTACTTCACTGGATAATATTACAAATATATATATACATGTACTTAAATAATATATTTTCGACAACCGTTAAATACATATCATGACTTGCATCGAATAATTGTAAGGTCTATATATGTGTATATGACTGGATAAATGGGCCTTATCGGTTTTGCGACCAGTGTAGATCATGATCAGCCTGTGCATCCGCACAGTCTGATCAGGATCTGCACTGTTCGCCATTCCATCAATGAAACAACTGTCATGTTTTTGAAAGGCAATATAGATCGTTATCAGGCTACCGGAGTGTGTTATTTGATCAGGAGCTACGCTGGTGACAAAACCCATAAGCCCCATCTCTCCATTTATATAGCATGCACTTCGTGACGGGATCATACGAGACAGTCATCCCCGCAAACAGGAAGAGACGCATTAAGAATTCAAAATCATCTCGGTATTCTACGGAGCCCCGCAGGGGACGTAGAATTCTTTATTTTATTAATTCGTTCCCTCAATTTAACAATTCGTTCCCACGAATTAACAATTCGTTCCCACGAATTAACAAATCGTTACCTCAATTTAACAATTCGTTCCCACGAAATAACAATTAGTTCCCACGATATAACAATTCGTTCTCACGATATAGCAATTCGTTCTTACGATATAACAATTCGTTCCCTCGAATTAACAATTCGTTCCCACGATATATTGTGGGAACGAATTGTTAATTCGTGGGAACGAATTGTCAATTCTATTGAACGAATTGTTATTTCGTGGGAACGAATTGTTAATTCGAGGGAACGAATTGTTATTTCGTGGGAACGAATTAATAAATTGAGGGAACGAATTGTTATTTCGTGAGAACGAATTAATACAAAAATTCCATGTCCCCTGCAGGGCTCCGTAGTATTCAATCCCGCTGCGAATAAAAATAATCCGGCGCACACCGACATATATGACTGTGACAGGAGAAATAGGGCTTATGTTTTTTTTTACCAGTGTAGCCCCTGATCAAATAGCTCAGTCCTGTAGCCTGACAACGATCTATATTGCCTTTCACAAACATGACAGGCGTTTCATTGATGGAATGGCGAACAGTGCAGATCCTGATCAGACTGTGCGGATGCACAGGCTGATCAGGATCTACACTGATCGCAAAACCCATAACTGATAACGATATAATGTGATTATTAGCAGCAAGATGGGTGGGTGTTTCATTGGTGGAATGGAGAACAGTGCAGATCCTGCTGAGACTGTGCTGATGCGCACAGTTTGATCAGGATCTACACTGGTCGAAAACCCCATAAGCCACATTTCTCCAGTCACAGCCAGATAAGTATGTGACGAGCGCAACCAACGATCAGTCTGCTTATCATTATGAAAATCGTGACTGGTCGTCTCGTAGAGTACCAGGGGCCCGTTCCACTGAACCACTTCGAATGTTAGCTGCTCCGACAATGTTTGCAAATAAGTAAGGGTGTAAACACATGCAATTAATTGTAGCTGCTGGTGTATAATGGTAACGCGAACAACTCCGTGACTGCGTACAATAAATTCGTACGAAGTTTAGGGAAACGGCCCGTCAGGCTCGGATCCAGCCGAGGTCCTGTCCAGCGCCCGCCCCCTCTAAAATGTACCGAGTTTAGATTTAACCTCATTTTTTACATGGAAATATTTGATTATTGTTTTTATTTCTCGCACAATGTGCATGGTATTACCACTCTGTTGGACATTTGATTTGAAATGAGGAAAATTAAAGGTACATGCCCACTCAGTAGGCACAAATGTTCTTTATATCAGATATATCATCTGAGACATTTTCTGGCAAAATAAACATTCATTCACAATTACCCCACGTATTTATTGGCATTATTATACATTTAATATCGGACGTAAATTTCCACACTGATATCAGGGGCGATAACCGTGTTTCCTTAAAATGTTAACGGACCTTACTATTTATTCTCTGTATTTGTTTTTTTTGATGTGATCATACTTTATAATCTGTCGAAAATATTTAGCATTTAATTAGTAAATATAATTAAAAAATATCATGCCTCATTTGCGTATTTAAATAGCCTGATACCACCGCGCGTCACTATCAGTATAATATATATTAATAAATGATTATATCTGTATAGCGGGCACTTGTAATGTTTAGAACTGGTGGAATAATGACACAATTATACACATATTTCATTCCTATGAAGAACATTTTGTGACTACTGAGTGGGCATGTACCTTTAATATCGGAGTAAAATTGGGTATGATTTAAAGAGGCTTTTGCAGTACGTACCACACAGTGCCACTTGTGGGATAACTTTTATATTTATACATCCTATTAAGGAGCCCGTCAAGGGACACAGAATTCTCTTTTTTTTTTAATTCGTTCTCACGAAATAACAATACGTTCCCTCAAATTAACAATTTGTTCCCAAAAATTAAAAATTCGTCCGAAGAATTAACAATTCGTTCCCTCATTTTAACAATTCGTTCCCACGAATTAACAATTCGTTCCCACGGGAACGAATTGTTAATTCGTGGGAACGAATTGTTACATCGTGGGAACGAATTGTTAATTCGAAGGAACGAATTGTTAAATTTATGGAACGAATTGTTATTTCGTGGGAACGAACTAATAAAAAAAATCCATGTCCCCTGCGGGGCTCCGTACACTATGTGTATATATTACATAAGTATAATCCTCTCCTAATCTATGGTGGATATGATGTCCATGTCTGAGTGAATTGTGTTCACCCTCAAGTGAGTGTTGCTAATGGCGTGGTCAAATACACCCACATTGGTCAGTCTATAATGTGTTCCCAACCAGCATGGATGGACTCATAGATCTAACAATGTCAGAGAGACATAGTTGTATGTTGAGAGAAAACTGTTGCAGAATGTTAATATACGGCAGCATGTCAACGGTGGATTATCCATTTTTGAGCGAATCTTGTTTTATCGCGTTTTCGGATATGCCATTGGTTTTCGTGCTGACGTTAGTAATTTGCGGTTGTGACTGGAGAAATTGGGCTTATGGGTTCTGCGACCAGTGTAGATCCAGATCAGACTGTGCATCCGCACAGTCTGATCAGGATCTGCACCGTTCGCCAATACATCACTGAAAGACACCCGTTGTGCGTCTAAGGAACAGTATAGATCATTATCAGGATACAGGAGTGTGCTGTTTGATCAGCTGCTACACTGGTCATAAATCACGTAATCCCCATTTCTCCAGTCACATACACTTTTAATGGTTGCTCTTACACTTTGGCACTTTGTGCAGGAGTACTAATTAAACATTTATCGCAAGGGTTGGCGATGCAGTTACTGGTGTCACTGGGAGGAAAATGTGAAAGTGAAACGTTTAACGTCCCAGCAACAGCTAGGATCATACAGAGACGGGACCACAGTTTAAAGTATCACCCGACAGACCAGTGGGATGGACATACTATGTAAGTATATTGCACGCCTAGGGTGAGGATTGAACTCACAGCCTCCAGTATTGAAGTCCAATGTGATATTCCCAAGGTCACGGCCCAAACCCTGCCACTGGGAGGAAGATAGAGCGAGGGAGGCGTGTCCCACATGTGTCATAGGCGGGGTAAGTTTGTGCTGTACACGTGTTTCAAGACACATGCTAACTGTGTTATTAGCCGGTCCTACTCACCCGGGGCCCGTTTCACTAAACTTCGTACGACTAAGAAGCTCGCAAGTGCAAAATTAAAATTGACAATCAAATTCGCATCTCTACCTGATCCAGTGCCTGTGTAACAGATGAAACTGTATTCGTTTGTATGACACACGCCATGTGATTTTGTACCTAAGAATATTGCGATATCTCATAAAAAATACAAAATCTACGATATTATTATCCCAAGTGGGGATATCGCGTTAGTCCATGTATGCACGTACATTAGCTGTTGACAAGCCGCTTTACCAAGGTGTATGATCACGTAGTACTAACAACAACAACAAGTACTGAAACTTCCAGAATCCATCTGATTCAAAGTACGTATTCTTTTAGATTGTCCTTATTACGTAACGGATTTTGATGACATATGGCGCATCAAACGCATCTTGTTAAGCTGCATTTGGTGGTCGGTGTATTTTCGACCAAATTTCTGTCGTTTTTGCGAATAATCGATTTCCATGTCTTCAGATACGGAAATCGATTCTTCGTAAAAACGACATAAGTCTGTGCCGAACTCCCTGGACCACCAAATGCAGCACTTGAAGACGCGTTTGCTGCGCCATATTTCATCAAAATCCGTTGCATATTAAGGAAAATATCAAATAATACTTACTTTGGAGTGGGCGACGTTGTTGTTGTTGTAACCACGTGATCATGCACCTTGTTTACACCATTAAATAAATGAAATTAAATAACTAACAATAAATACTGCCCAATGGTAAACTGGGCACAGTTCAGGTTGACATCGAAATATGACTATACCTTTATACCCACACATGTAGTGCTGCGATATATCCAAATACAACACACCAGATATATCCGTGCAACATAACTATTCCACAATAAAGTTATGCTCATGCGCTCAACGTCACACTATAAGATTACATAATTTAGAAGTTCGATTTTCGATGATGTTTAGTTACCTTTTAGCACAACCAATTGCCGGAATGTCGTTAATAGTAGCAGCAGGAACGATTTAAATCACAATTGAAATCCACGATAAATAGGCAATTAGCCTACATAACCGGGTAAATGTTATTGATATTGCTGTTAAGCTGGTGATAGCATTTTAAATTTAATCCATCATATCAGATACACTCGTTTTAAAAACTTCAAAACATTTACTCAACGAAATACGAAATCGTGCAAGCGTTTACATAACGCAGTTTCGTCCCGGAAGGACGCAGACTAGTTTTTGAATTAATAGAATGTGAAACGTTGAGGGACTTATACATGTACACACAATTACAGATTGATGTTATTCACATAAGAGACATGTCATGCGATTGTGTAAATTGTCTGTAAAGTACGTCGAAATGTGACGAAATTTTCATAGCAAATGCGGAATTCTATTCCGCATTTGCTATGAAGATTTTGTCATCTTTCGACGTCATTTACGTAAAATATCGCACATTTTGCAAATATTTTTCATGAGATATCGAACATGTTCTTAGGTACACAATCGCATGGCTTGTCTTATATGTGGCTGTAACGGGTTCAATGGGGCTTATGGAATTTGTGACCGGTGTAGCTCCTGGTCAAATATCACAATCCTGTACACTGATAATGATGTATATTGCTTATTAGAAGCATGACAGATATTTCATTGATAGAGTGGCGAACAGTGTAGATCCTGATCAGACTGCGGATCTGGGTCTACACTGGTCGCAAAGCCCATAAGCCCCACTTCTCCAGTCACACCCTCATATATTGACAGTCATTCTTATAGAGTCAAATGTGACGCATGACATTGGTTGTTGCATGCATGTTACACTGGTGCAACTACACGTATTGGTTTGAACAAACTTTTTATGACAAGTTATTATAAGAACATCTTTCAAAGACGAAATCTTAATCAAAAGAAACGCGCACGTATCTTATATAATGTAGGATTAATGTGCTTGCCACAGGATTAAAACCGATATGGAATACATAATTTTGAATATGTATGGATAATATTAAGTCATGAATAGCGTTAAACTGTATAGCAAGAAGATGTACATACAACCGATATACCATGTCCCGCGTTAGAAAACGATCCTAGTTCGGAGTGGATGACCAATTTAGCAAATATTTCGTAAATTTCATCTTAGTTTGGGCGCATACACCCGTTTTCAATAGCGATATATTCAATCAAACATCAATTAGTTTTGAAGGTGAAATATCTATTCTGACGACAAATGCAGCATTTGACGAAATTAATCTAAATCTAGGCTTTGTCGGAATTTGTATATCTCTCTAATCGATAATTCATTTCACATACCATATTTCTGAAATCTTAGACGCGAAGAGTACATATTGTATTAAATAATGTATACATTATTTCTTGTCACTCGGCTGAGACAATGAACCTTGCGACGTTTGCGAGCAGTGCAGTCCCAGATCAGACTGCGCCTCCGCGCAGTCTGATCTGGGACTGCACTGTTCGCCATTCAATCAATCAAATAGTCGTATTGCCATCAGGAAAAAGGACATGATATTCACAATGAGAGAAGACGTGAACTTTCCAATGTGTAAATTACGGAGCCCCACAGAGGAATTAGAATTCCTTTTTATTACTTCGTTCCCACGAAATAAATAACAATCCGTTCCCTCAATTTAACAATTCGATCCCACGAATTAACAATTCGTTCCCACGAATTAACAATTCGTTCTTTCAATTTAACAATTCGTTCCCACGAATTAGTAATTCGTTCCTTCAATTTAACAATTCGTTCCTACGAAATAACAATTCGTTCCCACGATATAAACATTGCTATTTCATGGGAACAGAATTGTTATATCGTGGGAACGAATTGTTAATTGTTAATTCGACGGAACGAATTGTTAAATTGAGGGAATAAATTGTTATTTCGTGGGAACGAATTAAGGAAAATAAATGTGTCCTGCGGGCCCCGTAGTAAACAGGTTGTCATTGTTGTAAGGTAGATTTTCTCAGCTGGCGGGCGATATAACATTGACTGAATGACGGAACAATTGAGCCTATATCGAAGTTAATATTACACTGCATGACAAAACTCACCTATTGCGTAGCTCCTTATAACATACAGTATGCGCATGAAGGAGGCAATTTGAATGATTTAAATGTAAACATAATGTCTAAATATATACATAAATTATAAATACATGTATAGTAAACGCTCTAACTTAGTTTAAACAATATTTATTTCAAATAATATACATGCATATATAGACATCAAAATACATATAAAGTAACGGTGAATGACTTGACGAGCGGGTGAGTATGGAAATAACCGATCAGCGTATGAGGGGCCCGTTTCAATAAACGTCTTACGACTAAAATGTTCGTAAGTGCAACATTATGATAGTCTGTAAATTTCACATTAACAATGTTTTCTTGTAAACAATTATTGGATTTGGATTTATTGAGCATAGGCTGCATATGCAGCCTATGCTCAATAAATGTAAATCCATCAATTGAAATTTACAGACGATCATAAATTTACACTTACGAACATTTTAGTCGTACGGAGCTTAGTGAAACGCACCCCAGGTAAGAAACAAAATTGCTACCCCGCTCCATATCTCTCGCGAGGGCAGAAATTTAACCCCATCACGGAAGATTGATTTTTGCAATCGGTTAAAATGCGTGTTTGATATGTTAGCGATATAAAACTCTCAAAGATGGATCAATAGATTATTAATAAAGAACATACACATGCAGAAATTGGACCATGTCAATGTGTTTATCTGACATTTACATGTATATCTTGTAAATTTGAAAGTTTCATTTTGTTACGTTGAATGTTGAACAACAACAACAAGAGAAAAGATGGCTTCCATGGGAAAATGATTTACCTGTTCTATTATTTTTGACAATTTACTAGTTCTAAATCAAATAGTATTTGCTTAAGGGTATAACATATACAGTTTACTAAATTTTGACCTACATGCAACAGGTTTGGGTATGCACTTCGGTTGCTCACATCTTTTGAATGGGTCAAATTGTAGCCATATATAAGAAATCGGAGGAGGATTATTGTAGCTACGTATCAGGTCAGATGAGGTTATTCTAATTACAGGGCAGAATATTTAGTATTTTCGATGTAACTATTCCGTTCTGATTTTGGGATCCCCCACCCCAATGTAGCAGGTCAAATAGAGAATAGTAGGTTAGTGTCGTGAATGGGAAAACATATCTGGCAAGGCTTAGGAAACGGGATGGACGAGGTTCTGCTAACTTACTATTCTATTTATCCCGTCAACACTACATATAGCTTTAACATGCAACAAATAACCACAGCCTCATCCTCAAAATCGGAGAATCGACTAGTATGACAACCGCACATGTTCATACGCAGTGATTATGTCATATTGACAGGATATCAAAACTGTTTCACGGCACCGTGTTTTACGGAACATACGCACTTGTTGACGGGATAAATACGGGATTGATTCCGTTGACCCGACCTTCAATGACCGTAGCTCTTGATAGACCGTTAAACACAAATACATCAAATCAAATCATTTTTAGCTCGACTATTCGAAGAATAGTTAGAGCTTATGTTGTCACCCCGGCGTCGGCGTCGGCGTCGGCGTCGGCGTCGGCGTCGGCGTCGGCGTCGGCGTCGGCGTCGGCGTCGGCGTCGGCGTCGGCGTCACCGTTACGCCCTGGTTAAGGTTTTTAGTCAAGCTTGTATATGCAATACTACTGGCCCTACACCCACCATACTTGGACAACTTCATCTCCTAGTGATGTACATCAATAACCCCTGATCAATTACTTAGTTAATTCCCATTGGTTAAGGTTTTTAGTCAACCTTGGTTAAGGTTTTTAGTCAAGCTTGTACATGGAATACTATTGTGCATACATACACCATACTTGGACAACCTTTTCCCATAGGGATGTACATCAATAACCCCTTATCTATATTTGATCTTGACCTATATTTCCTCTTGAATTACTTAGTTAATTACCCTTGGTTAAGGTTTTTAGTCAAGCTTGTAGATGGAATACTACCGGCCCTACACCCACCATACTTGGACAACTTCATCTCCTAGTGAGGTACATCAATAACCCCTGATCTATATTTGACCTTGACCTACATTTCCTCTTGAATTACTTAGTTACTTCCCCTTGGTTAAGGTTTTTAGTCAACCTTGGCTAAGATTTTTAGTCAAGCTTGTACATGGAATACTATTGTGCATACAGACACCATACTTGGACAACCTTTTCTCATAGGGATATACATCAATAACCCCTGATCTATATTTGACCTTGACCTACATTTCCTCTTGAATTACTTAGTTAATTCCGCTTGGTTGGTCAACCTTGGTAAAGGTTTTTAGTCAAGCTTGTACATGGAATACTAGTGTGCATACAGACACCATACTTGGACAACCTTTTCTCATAGGGATGTACATCAATAACCCCTGATCTATATTTGACATTGACCTTGACCTACATTTCCTCTTGAATTACTTAGCTAATTCCCCTTGGTTAAGGATTTTAAGTCAAGCGTGCAGATGGAATACTCCTGGCCCTACACAGAAAATACTTGGACAACTTCATCTCCTAGTGATGTACATCAACAACCCATGACCTATATTTGACCTTGACCTACATTTAACATTGAATTACTTAGTTAATTCCCCTTGGTTAAGGTTTTTAGTCAACCTTGGTTAAGGATTTTAGTCAAGCTTGTAGATGCAATACTATTGTGCATACAGACACCATACTTGCATAACTTTTTCTCATAGGGATGTACATCAATAACCCCTGACCTATATTTTACCTTCACCTACATTTAACCTTGAATTACTTACTTATTTCCCCTTGGTTAAGGTTTGTACTCAAACTTGGTTAATGTTTATAGTCAAGCTTGTATATTGAATACTACTGGGCCTACAGCAACCATACTTGGAAAAGTTCATCTCCTAAGTGATGTACATCAATAACCCCTGACGTATATCTGACATTGACCTACATTTAACATTGAAGTACTTACTTAATTTCCCTTGGTTAAGGTTTTTAATCAACCTTGGTTAAGGTTTTTATGCAGGCCGCGGCCACCTTGTTTGTCAAGCTATGTGTACATCGACAACCCTCGTAGTCGAGCTATGCTGTTCTCCTATATCTCTTGTTTTAAATGGCAGCACGAGTCAAATCAATCAATCTCAAGAAATCAATCAATAAATACCTCAATCTCTCAATCAATCATTCACCAATAAATAAATCAATAAATCAATAAATCAAGTAATAAATCAATACATATATATCAATCAATGTATCAACAAAATCAATCAATTAAACAATCGATCAATCAAGCAAGCAATCCGTCAGAAGGGGTGAGTGGAAGACGGACTTATCCTCCTTCTTCCGATGAACCCTTCAGCTGTTGAAAATGTCATAAGGTACATTTTTTTCCAGTCGGTTCCTAAATCTATACGCACCCGAGGATCGAACCAGGTGCCTGTGACCTATACGAGTATGACTATATGACTTTGAATACTCACTCGAGTCCTGGCCCTGTAGAAGCTGGCTCCGTTTCTTGAGCCACGGCAGCACGAGTCCAACATCGTGATCAGACCGCTTGAATGTCGGCTTACTGATGAGCTTGATAAGCTCGTTCACGATCTCGCTCGACTTTGATGACGTCATCTCGTCGTCCACGTTCCCGCCCACAAATGGACTGTACTTGTAGACGTCGACTGCAACGGAAGTATGTATTCTGATAACTATTAGTTTCAGCTACCACGAACGTGTCATATGTGGAAGACTCGGACTTAGGACCCAGTATATGGTCTATTCGAAAAACGTTACACCACACACCGATTTCTGTAGACTGTATAAGGTTTCCAAGTAGTCAACAGCGTGAACAAAAATGGGCTAGTTTTGGGCTCGCTCGAACACCACACATTTTGTTGTTACTTCGTGTTGACTTATGCCTCTGACAGTATATAAATGCATTATGTCCCTAAACATATACCCTGTTCGTATGGCATTCCGTATGTCCGTCTGTCCGTCTGTCTGTCTGTCCGAGATTTGCGTTAAAGACTCCTACCTATCTCTGTGATATTAACCCTTTCACCCCTAAGTAACTGGAATGGATTTTGATATGTTCATTTTGCAACCAACCCAATCATCGCAAAATGATTTTCAGACTATTCCATTTATAAAAATGGGGATATTTTTTGTTCTCAAAAATATGAAAATTACTTTCCAAAAGTGCAGATCCTGATGAGACGGCTCGTTACGAGCCGGCTCATCTGGATCTGCACTTTTTGCATAGACCGCTATAGCGGGATTTCGGGTTCAAAGGGTTAAGAAAAAAGAAACAATTCCAATCTCGTCTTTTTCAATTGAAATTTCAAATACCTATTTATCATCATCCATAATTTCATTATTCTGCAATTTAATGGACGTAAATAACACTTATAATTTTCTGTCAGAAATGTCATTTCATATATGGATTATAATATTGAAATGGCAAAAAATGAATATTACAAACAAACTACATGTATTTGGTATCATGAGGAATTAAGGAACATAAATTATCACATCTTTGACACATTTCCGGGTGTTGTTTCTGTATTAACAGCTCTTGCGCAAGGTATGTACATGAGGATGTGATAAATAAGTTAGGTCACGTTCGTCAGCAAGTATGAGTGACAGTACGCTCGCTAAAGCTCGCGGATTATCTCCTCGTACATGCGGACGAACCGTGATCTAACTTGTACCTGTTTAAGTAATTTATGCATCTAAACATCTTTAATTTTTGACTGGGCGGATATGTAATTATCCCGTCAACACAGTGCGAATGTGCCGTGAACTCTTTTTGATATCCTGTCAATACGACCTAATCACTGTGTATGAACATGTGTGGTTGTCATACTAGTCGATTCTCCGATTTTGAGGATGCGGCTGGGGTTACAATTTTTGCATTTTACAGCTATTTGTAGGTGTTGACGGGATAAATAGAATAGTAGGTAAAGCCTCGCCCATCCCGTTTCCTAAACCTTGCCAGATATTTTCCCACTCACAGCACTAACCTACTGTTCTCTCTATGATTATTGACATGTTGTTTCTGTGTCTATTCATTTAAATAATAAAAGGAAAATGTGAAAACTTTTGTAGTTCCATCACTTCCTACATATATTTCACATATACGTAGTGTCGGTTATTTGACAGGAATAACAAAGCAATACATTAAATATTAATTGATACTCCCGGGCAGCAGGAAAGTACAAATTTTCCTCATGGTATTTATAGAGGATCATACTGTGGAGCCTTCAACAAATCTTCGCTGTCCTTGTAGGTACTGCTGGCCCTTCTGGCCTGTACGAAGGAAACATTTCCAGGACGGTCCTATTTATACGTACGCACAGAACTGATCTACGTACGCCCAGAACTGATCTACTTGCGCCCAGAACTGATATACGTACGCCCAGAACTGATATACGTACGCCCATAACTGATCTACGTACGCCCATAACGGATCTACGTACGCCCAGAACTGATCTACTTACGCCCATAACTGATATACGTACGCCCAGAACTGATCAACGTACGCCCAGAACTGATCTACTTACGCCCAGAACTGATATACGTACGCCCAGAACTGATCTACGTACGCCCATAACGGATCTACGTACGCCCAGAACTGATCTACTTACGCCCATAACTGATATACGTACGCCCAGAACTGATCTACGTACACCCAGAACTGATCTACGTACGTCAGCACTGATCTACGTACGCCCAGAACTGATATACGTACGCCCAGAACTGAACTACGTAAGCCCAGAACTGATCAACGTACGCCCATAACTGATCTACGTACGCCCATAATGGATCTACGTACGCCCAGAACTGATCTACGTACGCCCAGAACTGATATACGTACGCAAAATACTGGTCTACGTACCCCCAGAACTGATCTACGTACGCACAGAACTGATCTATGTAAGCCCATAACTGATCTACGTACGCAAAGAACTGATCTACGTACGCCCAGAACTGATCTACGTACGCCCAGAACTGATCTACGTACGCCAGAACTGATCTACGCACGTCCAGAACTGATATACGTACGCCCAGAACCGATCTACGTACGCCCAGAATTGATCTACGTACGCCCAGAACTGATATAATCTACGTACGCCCAGAACTGATCTAAGTACGCCCAGAACTGATCAACGTACGCCAGAACTGATCTACGCGCGCCCAGAACTGATATACGTACGCCCAGAACTGATCTACGTACGCCCAGAATTGATCTACGTACGCCCATAACTGATATAATCTACGTACGCCCAGAACTGATCTAAGTACGCCCAGAACTGATCTACGCGCGCCCAGAACTGATCTACGCGCGCCCAGAACTGATATACGTACGCCCAGAACTGATCTACGTACGCCCAGAACTGATATACGTACGCCCAGAACTGATATAATCTATGTACGCCCAGAACTGATCTACGTACGCCCAGAACTGATCTACGTACGCCAGAACTGATCTACGTACGCCCATAGCTGATCTACGTACGCCCATAACGGATCTACGTACGCCCAGAACTGATCTACTTACGCCCATAACTGATATACGTACGCCCATAACTGATCAACGTACGCCCAGAACTGATTTACTTACGCCCAGAACTGATATACGTACGCCCAGAACTGATCTACGTACGCCCATAGCGGATCTACGTACGCCCAGAACTGATCTACGTACGCCAGAACTGATCTACGTACGCCCATAACTGATCTACGTACGCCCATAACGGATCTACGTACGCCCAGAACTGATCTACTTACGCCCATAACTGATATACGTACGCCCACAGCTGATCAACGTACGCCCAGAACTGATTTACTTACGCCCAGAACTGATATACGTACGCCCAGAACTGATCTACGTACGCCCATAGCGGATCTACGTACGCCCAGAACTGATCTACTTACGCCCAGAACTGATATACGTACGCCCAGAACTGATCTACGTACACCCAGAACTGATCTACGTACGTCAGCACTGATCTACGTACGCCCAGAACTGATATACGTACGCCCAGAACTGAACTACGTACGCCCAGAACTGATCTACGTACGCCCATAACTGATCTACGTAGGCCCATAATGGATCTACGTACGCCCAGAACTGATCTACGTACGCCCAGAACTGATATACGTACGCAAAATACTGGTCTACGTACGCCCAGAACTGATCTACGTACGCACAGAACTGATCTATGTAAGCCCACAACTGATCTACGTACGCAAAGAACTGATCTACGTACGCCCAGAACTGATCTATGTACGTCCAGAACTGATCTACGTACGCCAGAACTGATCTACGCACGCCCAGAACTGATATACGTACGCCAGAACTGGAAATCCAATCTACGTCGCCCAGAATGATCTACGTTCGCCCAGAACTGATCTACGTACTTCCCAGAACTGATCTACGCGCGCCCAAGAACTGATATAACGTACGCCCAGAAGATCTACGTATAACCAGAACTGATCTCGTACGCCCCAGAAACTGATATAATCTACGTACAGAATGGATCTACGTTCGGCCCAAACTGATCGTACGTTCGCCCAGAACGGAATCTACGTACTCCAGAACTGATCTACGCACGCCCAGAACTGATATACGTACGACCAGAACTGATCTACGTACGCCCAAAACGGATCTACATACGCCCAAGGGAAACTGATCTACATACGCCCAGAACTGATATACGTACGCACATAACTGATCTACGTACGCCCAGAACAGAACTACGTACTCCCAGAACTGATCCTTACGTACCCAGTACAGATCTACTTACGCCATAATGATATACGTACACCCAGAACTGATCTACGTACACCCAGAACTGATCTACGTACGCCAGAACTGATCTACTTACGCCCAGAACTGATCTACGTACGCCCAGAACTGATATACGTACGCCCATAACTGATATACGTACTCAAAAAACTGTTCTACGTATGCCCAGAACTGATCTACGTACGCACAGAACTGATCTATGTAAGCCCAGAACTGATTTACGTACTCAAAGAACTGATCTACGTACGCCCAGAACTGATCTACGTACGCCCAGAACTGATCTACGTACGCCAGAACTGATCTACATACGCCCATAACTGATATACGTACGCCCAGAACTGATCTACGTACGCCCAGAGCTGATCTACGTACGCCCAGAAGTGATCTAATCTATGTACGCCCAGAACTGATCTACGTACGCCCAGAATTGATATACGTACGCCCAGAAGTGATCTACGTATGCCCAGAACGGATCTACATACGCCCGGAACCGATCTACGTACGCCCATAACTGATATACGTACGCCCATAACTGATCTACATACGCCCATAACTGATATACGTACGCCCAGAACTGATCTACGTACGCCCAGAGCTGATCTACGTACGCCCAGAAGTGATCTAATCTATGTACGCCCAGAACTGATCTACGTACGCCCAGAACTGATCTACGTACGCCAGAACTGATCTAATTTACGTACGCCGAGAACGGATCTACATACGCCCAGAACTGATCTACGTACGCCCAGAATTGATATACGTACGCACATAACTGATCTACGTACGCCTAGAACTGATCTACGTACGCCCAGAACAGATCTACGTACGCCAGAACTGATCTAATCTACATACGCCCCAGAACTGCTCTACGTACGCCCAGAACTGATCTATGTATGCCCAGAACGGACTTACTACGCACATTAACTGAATCTACGTACGCCTAGAACTGATCTACGTACGCCCAGAACAGATCTAACGTACGCCCAGAATCTGATCTAATCTCCATACGCCCCAGAAGAATCTTTTGGGTCTACGTTACGCCCAGAACTGATCTATGTATGCCCAGAAAGGACTTACGTACGCCCAGAACTGATCTACGACCCCAGAACTGATATACGTGGCCCATTAAATGATTACGTACACCAGAAATACTGATCTAACGTACGCCCTGAACTGATCTACGTACGCCCAGAAACTGATCTAAAATTTTTTTTTTTTTTTTTTTTTTTAGTACGCCAGAACTGCTCTATGTTACGCCCGGGAAATGATTACGTAGCCCAGAATGATATACGTACCGCCCTATAACTGAATACGTACGGCCCAGAAACTGATATACGACGCCCATAAACTGATTTACGTACGCCCCAGAACTAAAAATTACGTACGCCCAGAAATGATCTACGTACGCAGAACTGATCTACTTACGCCCATACTGATATACGTACGCCCACTGGATTCTACGACACCAGAATGATACTACTACCCCATAACTGATATACGTTCGCCCAGAATGATCTCGTACACCCAGAATGATCTACGTACGCCAGAACTGATCTACGTACGCCACAGAATCTGATATACGTACGACCAGAACTGAAACTACGATGCCCAGAACTGATTTCTACGTAGCCATGAACTGATCTACGTACGCCCATAATGGATCTACGTTACGCCTTGAAACTGATCTACGTACGCCAGAAACTGATATACGTACGCAAAAAAATAAAACTGGGTCTACGTTCGCCCAGAACTGATCTACGTACGCCCAGAACTGATCTACGTACGCCCAGAACTGATATACGTACGCAAAAAAACGGCGGGTCTACGTCGCCCAGAAACTGATCTACGTACGCACATAACTGATCAATTTGTAAGCCAGAACTGATCTACGTACTCAAAGAACTGATCTACGTACGCCCATAACTGATATACGTACGCCAGAACTGATCTAATCTACGTACGCCGAGAACTGATCTACGTACGCCCAGAAGTGACCTACGTATGCCCAGAACGGATCTACATAAGCCCAGAACTGATCTACGTACGCCCAGAACTGATATACGTACGCCCATAACTGATCTACGTACGCCCATAACGGATCTACGTACGCCCAGAACTGATCTACTTACGCCCATAACTGATATACGTACGCCCAGAACTGATCAACGTACGCCCAGAACTGATCTACGTACGCCGAGAACTGATCTACGTACGCCCAGAAGTGATCTACGTATGCCCAGAACGGATCTACATAAGCCCAGAACTGATCTACGTACGCCCAGAACTGATATACGTACGCCCATAACTGATCTACGTACACCCAGAACTGATCTACGTACGCCCAGAAGTGATCTACGTACGCCAGAACTGATCTAATTTCCGTAGACCGGAACTGATCTACGTACGCCCAGAACTGATATACGTACGCCCATAACTGATCTACGTACGCCCAGAACTGAACTACGTACGCCAGAACTGATCTAATCTACGTACGCCCATAACTGATCTACGTACGCCAGAACTGATCTAATCTACATACGCCCCAGAACTGCTCTACGTACGCCCATAACTGATCTATGTATGCCCAGAACGGACTTACGTACGCCCAGAACTGATCTACGTACGCCCAGAACTGATATACGTACGCCCATAACTGATCTACGTACGCCAGAACTGATCTAATATACGTACGCCCAGAACTGATCTACGTACGCCAATAACTGATCTACGTACGCACAGAAGTGATCTACGTATGCCCAGAACGGATCTACATACGCTCAGATCTGATCTACGTACGCCCATAACTGATATACGTACACCCATAACTGATCTACGTACGCCCAGAACTGATCTACGTACGCCCAGAACTGATCTACGTACGCCAGAACTGATCTAATCTACATACGCCCAGAACTGCTCTACGTACGCCCAGAAGTGATCTACGTATGCCCAGAACGGATTTACGTACGCCCAGAACGGATCTACATACGCCCAGAACTGATCTACGTACGCCCAGAACTGATATACGTACGCACATAACTGATCTACGTACGCCTAGAACTGATCTACGTACGCCCAGAACTGATCTACGTACGCCAGAACTGATCTAATCTACATACGCCCCAGAACTGCTCTACGTACGCCCAGAACTGATCTATGTATGCCTAGAACGGACTTACGTACGCCCAGAACTGATATACGTACGCCCATAACTGATCTACGTACACCCAGAACTGATCTACGTACGCCCAGAACTGATCTACGTACGCCAGAACTGATCTAATTTACGTACGCCCAGAACTGCTCTACGTACGCCCAGAACTGATCTACGTACGCCCAGAATTGATATACGTACGCACATAACTGATCTACGTACGCCTAGAACTGATCTACGTACGCCCAGAACTGATCTACGTACGCCAGAACTGATCTACTTACGCCCAGAACTGATCTACGTACGCCCAGAACTGATATCGACGCCAGAATGAACTACGTACGCCCAGAATGATCTACTAACGCCCATCAACTGATCTACGTACGCCCATGGATCTAAGTACGCCCAGAACTGATCTACGTACGCCCATAACTGATCGTACTCAAAAAACTGTTCTACGTAGCCCAGAAGATCTACGTCGACGAAATGTCATGTAAGCCCAGAAAACTGATTTACGTACTCAAATGATCTACGTACGCAGAATGATCTACGTACGCCCAGAACTGATACTACGCCAGAACGATCTACTTACGCCCATAACTGTTATACGTACGCCATGATCTAGTACTCCAGAAAGATCACGCAAGCAGAACTGATCGTACGACCAGAATGATCTTAGTACGCCCAAACGGATCTACTACGCCCGGAAACTGTCTACGTACGCCCAGAACTGATTACTACGCCCATAACTGATCACGTAAACACCTGATCTACGACGCAGAACTGATCACTTCGCCCAAGAACGATCTAGACGCCAGAACTGATATCTTACGCCTAACTGATATACGTATCAAAAAATGTTCTAACGTATGCCAGAACTGATCACGTACGCACAGAATGATCTAGTAAGCCCAGAACTATTTCTACTCAAAAGAATGATCTACGACGCCAGAACTGCTACGTACGCCCAGAACTGATCTACGTACGCCAGAAAAAAACTATCTACATCGCCCATAATGATCGTACGCCCAGAACTGATCTTACGTATCAGAACGAGAACTGATCTACGCGACGCAGAAGTGATCTGATATACGTACGACAGATCTGATCTACGTACGACCCAAGATCGAATGATATACGCCGAACTATCTAACGTACGCCCAAAGATCTACGTTGATACTGATCGTACATACTGATCGACGATCTACTACATGAACTGATCTACGTACCCATAAATGGACTGATCCCTACGTAACGCCCAGAACTGATCTACGTACGCGAGAACTGATTACGTAACGCCCATGAACTGATCAAATAACTACTCAAGCCCATAACTGATTCTACGTATGCCCAGAACTGATCTACGTGACGCCCAGAACGGAGAAACTGATCTACGTGTAGGCTGACTGATAACGTACGCAGAACTGATCTACGTACGCCCAGAACTGATCTACGTACGCCCAGAACTGATCTCAAATAAGCCCAGAACTGATTACGTACGCCCAGAACTGATAGTAGCCATAATGTCTACGTACACCCGAAATGATCTACGTCGGCCCAGAAGTGATCTAGTACCGAATGTCTAAACCGTAGCGGAACGTCTACGTACGCCCAGAACTGATATGTAGCCATAACTGATCTCGTACTCCCATAAATGATCTAACGTACGCCCATAACGATCTCTACAGAACTGATCTAATCTACATAAGAACTGTCTACGTACGCCCATAACTGACTATTATGCCCAGAACGGACTTACGTAGCCCAGAACTGATCTCGTAAGAAACTGATATCGTACGCCCATAACTGACTGTACGCCAATGATCTACGTACGCCCAGAATGATCTACTTAGCCAATAACTGATTACGTAGCAGAAGTGATCAAGTGCCAGAACGGACACATACTCGATGATCTGTCGCCATAACTGATCTACACCCAAAACGATCTATAGCCCAGAACTGTCTACGTACGCCCATGATACGTACGCCCAGGAACTGATAACTACCAGAAACTGCTACGTACGCCAGAAGATCTAGTATCCAGAACGGATTTACGTAGAGAAAGATCTTCTACGCCCAGAACTGATATACGTACGCCCAGAACTGTATGTACGCACACTGCACGTAGCAGAACTGATCTACGTACGCCCCGAACTGTTACGTACGCCAGAACTGATTCTAATCTACATAGCCCCGAACTGTCTAGTACGCCCAGAAGACTATGTTGCCAGACACGGAACTTTACATACGCCCAGAACAGATATACGTCGCCCAGAATATCTACGTACGCCCATATACTGATCTACGTACGCCCAGAAACGATCTAATATACTACGCCCAGACTGATCGACGTACGCCCATAACTGATCTATCGTACGCACAGAAGTGATCTACGTATGCCAGAACGGATCTACATTACGCTCAGATTGATCTACGTACGCCCATAACTGATATACGTACACCCATAACTGATCTACGTACGCCCAGATACTTGATCTACTGTACGCCAGAAATGATCTACGTACGACAGATACTGATCTAATCTTACATACGCCAGAACTGCTCTAGTACGCCCAGAAGTGATATATCGTATGCCCGAACGATTTTACGTACGCCCAGAACGGATCTACATACGCCCAGAACTGATCTACGTACAGCCCAGAACTGATATACGTACGCCACATAAATGATTACGTACGCCTAGAATGATCTACGTACGCTCAGAACTTATCTACGTACGCCAGAAAAGAACTGATCTAATCTACTTACGCCTCAGAACTGCTCTAGTACGCCCAGAACTGATCTATGTAATGCCTAGAACTGACTTTATCGTATAAGCCCAGAACTGATATACGTACGCCATAACTGATCTACGTACACCCAGAACTGATCTACGTACGCCAGAACTGATTACGTACGCAAGAACTGTTCTAATTTACGTACGGCCAGAACTGCTCTACGTACGCCCTGAACTGATCTACGTTACGCCAGAACTTTATATTCGTACGCACATAATGATCTAACGTACGCCATAGAAACTGATCTCCGTACGCCCAGAGAGAACTGATCTAACGTACCCGCAGAACTTGATTACTTACGCCCAAGAACTGATCTACGTTCGCCCAAGAACTGATATACCTTACGCCAAGAACTGAACTACGTAACGCAGAACTGATCTACGTACGCCCATAACTGATCTACGTTTACCCCGCCCAAATAATGGATCTACGTACGCCCAGAACTGATCTACGTACGGCCCATAAACTGAATATACGTACTCAAAAAACTGTTCTACGTATGCCAAGGAAATGATATACGGTTACGCACAGAACTGATCCCTATGTAAGCCAAGAACTGAATTACGTTACTCAAAGGAACTGATCTACGTACCCCAGAATGATCTACGTTACGCCCAGAACTGATCTTCGTAAGCCAGAAATGATTTTACATTACGCCCATAACTGATATCCGTCGCCCAGAATGATCTTAGTTCGCCCAGAGCTGAATCTACGTACCCTGCCCAAAAGAAGTTATTATCTATGTACGCCCAGTACTGATCTTCGTACGCCCAGTATTTGATATACCCGTACGCCCAAGAAAGTGATCTACGTATGCAGATCGGAATCTACATACCCCGGAACCGAATCTTAACGTACCCGCCATAACTGAATATAGTTCGCCATAACTGATTAATACGCCCTTTAACTGTTATACGTACCTCCCAGAACTGATCTAACGTTTCGCTCAGAGCTGATCTTCGTACGCCCCCAGAAGTTGATCTTATCTAATGTACGCCCAGAGGAACTGAATCTACGTACGCCAGAAATGATTACGTACGCCAGAACTGATCTAATTTACGTACCCGCCGAGAACGGATCTACATACGCCCAGAGAACTGATCTACGTACGCCCGAAATGATTACGTACGCACATAACTGATCTACGTACGCCTAGAACTGCATCTACGTCGCCCAGAACAGATCTCGTACGCCAGAACTGATCATCTACATTACGCCCCAGAACTGCTTACCGTACGCCCAGACTGATCTATGTATGCCTGAACGGACTTACGTACGCCAGAACTGATTCTACGTACGCCCAGAATGATATACGTACGCCCATAACTGATCTACGTACACCCAGAATGATCTACGTACGACCAGAACTGTTCTACGTAACGCCAGAACTGATTAAATTTACGTAGCCCAGAAATCTGCTGATGTCCGCCCGGAGGTACTGATCTACGTTCGCCCAGAAGTGATATACGTACGCCCATAACTGATCTACGTACGCCCAGAACTGAACTACGTACGCCCAGAACTGATCTACGTACGCCAGAACTGATCTACTTACGCCCATAACTGATATACGTACGCCCAGAACTGATCTACGTACACCCAGAACTGATCTACGTACGCCAGAACTGATCTACGTACGCCCAGAACTGATATACGTACGACCAGAACTGAACTACGTATGCCCAGAACTGATCTACGTACGCCCATGACTGATCTACGTACGCCCATAATGGATCTACGTACGCCCAGAACTGATCTACGTACGCCCAGAACTGATATACGTACGCAAAAAACTGGTCTACGTTCGCCCAGAACTGATCTACGTACGCACATAACTGATCTATGTAAGCCCAGAACTGATCTACGTACTCAAAGAACTGATCTACGTACGCCCATAACTGATATACGTACGCCAGAACTGATCTAATCTACGTACGCCGAGAACTGATCTACGTACGCCCAGAAGTGACCTACGTATGCCCAGAACGGATCTACATAAGCCCAGAACTGATCTACGTACGCCCAGAACTGATATACGTACGCCCATAACTGATCTACGTACGCCCATAACGGATCTACGTACGCCCAGAACTGATCTACTTACGCCCATAACTGATATACGTACGCCCAGAACTGATCAACGTACGCCCAGAACTGATCTACGTACGCCGAGAACTGATCTACGTACGCCCAGAAGTGATCTACGTATGCCCAGAACGGATCTACATAAGCCCAGAACTGATCTACGTACGCCCAGAACTGATATACGTACGCCCATAACTGATCTACGTACACCCAGAACTGATCTACGTACGCCCAGAAGTGATCTACGTACGCCAGAACTGATCTAATTTCCGTAGACCGGAACTGATCTACGTACGCCCAGAACTGATATACGTACGCCCATAACTGATCTACGTACGCCCAGAACTGAACTACGTACGCCAGAACTGATCTAATCTACGTACGCCCATAACTGATCTACGTACGCCAGAACTGATCTAATCTACATACGCCCCAGAACTGCTCTACGTACGCCCAGAACTGATCTATGTATGCCCAGAACGGACTTACGTACGCCCAGAACTGATCTACGTACGCCCAGAACTGATATACGTACGCCCATAACTGATCTACGTACGCCAGAACTGATCTAATATACGTACGCCCAGAACTGATCTACGTACGCCAATAACTGATCTACGTACGCACAGAAGTGATCTACGTATGCCCAGAACGGATCTACATACGCTCAGATCTGATCTACGTACGCCCATAACTGATATACGTACACCCATAACTGATCTACGTACGCCCAGAACTGATCTACGTACGCCCAGAACTGATCTACGTACGCCAGAACTGATCTAATCTACATACGCCCAGAACTGCTCTACGTACGCCCAGAAGTGATCTACGTATGCCCAGAACGGATTTACGTACGCCCAGAACGGATCTACATACGCCCAGAACTGATCTACGTACGCCCAGAACTGATATACGTACGCACATAACTGATCTACGTACGCCTAGAACTGATCTACGTACGCCCAGAACTGATCTACGTACGCCAGAACTGATCTAATCTACATACGCCCCAGAACTGCTCTACGTACGCCCAGAACTGATCTATGTATGCCCAGAACGGACTTACGTACGCACATAACTGATCTACGTACGCCCATAACTGATCTACGTACACCCAGAACTGATCTACGTACGCCCAGAACTGATCTACGTACGCCAGAACTGATCTAATTTACGTACGCCCAGAACTGCTCTACGTACGCCCAGAACTGATCTACGTACGCCCAGAATTGATATACGTACGCACATAACTGATCTACGTACGCCTAGAACTGATCTACGTACGCCCAGAACTGATCTACGTACGCCAGAACTGATCTAATCTACATACGCCCAGAACTGATCTACGTACGCCAGAACTGATCTAATCTACATACGCCCCAGAACTGCTCTACGTACGCCCAGAACTGATCTATGTATGCCCAGAACGGACTTACGTACGCCCATAACTGATCTACGTACGCCCAGAACTGATATACGTACGCCCATAACTGATCTACGTACACCCAGAACGGATTTGCTGCGGATTTTACAAGGGTAAATATTGCCATAGAGAATACCAGTCTAGTGTATGTCGATTTTCGGTGACATCTGTGATCCTATTTTTGATGAGATTCTTGGCCATTTACATCAGATGTTAATGTATGTTCATGATTGCAAAGCACGCACATACGTATCAGAATTGTCATATGCATGATTTACAGTGAAACATCTCTAAACCGGAAACCCTGGGGACCTCCCAGGGTGTCCGGTTTAGAGAGGTTTCACTATGAGTGATGATTTAATATGCTATTTATTAAACGAGTGTATTGATGTAATACGAAATGAGGCTATGCCGAGTTTCTTATGAAACTAATCAACACGTTTAATAAATATCATTAAATCATCACAATTGTTAGATGATATGTAATGCATAAGCACAGTACACTATGTTGAAGTTGTAATGCATAAGCACAGTACACTATGTTGAAGTTGTAATGACCACCTAGCGTGTGTTTTGTAGCGGCCACATTTGCATATTTATTAAACTGGTGATTTTAATAATTCCAGCACAAAAATATTTACACAATTCCCTAACATTTGATTGGTCCGTAGCAAGTCTCTGTCCAAAATTTATATCCCAGTAAACTCCCATGCCGAACTATTTTCCGTAATCGTGAGGCGCAGTAAAAATGATTCTTAAGAAGACGGAAATAAACAAATTTTCTTGATGAATTTATATCAAATGCTGGAATTATAAGGAATGAATGGCCTTTTTGTGGAATTTATCGGGGATATAAACTTGGAAAAGTCGTGGGAATACTGGACGAGGCCTTCCGGCTTTCGTCCAGTATTCCCGCGACTTTTCCAAGTTTATACCCCGAAAATTCCACAAAACGACCATTCATTCCTATAATAAACCTTGTTTTTACACAGTTAAAGTCTACTCCATGCAATACATAGGTGTATGTTCTAAAACCGTTTGTAAAATGGACATATATTTATTTATTTATTTATATACGTACATTTCATCATATTGGCTCCTAGTTGAGTTTTCCAGCAACACTCCTCATTATAAATCCACAACACTGTAAGCCAACAACAATGAACCAACACCACGAACCAACAACAGTGTGTATAATAATTATCCTGCTCGTGTCCGCAATAGTTTGACCTCTGACCTGGCGAGTTTGCACATTCTTATAATCTCGTTAATCTTAATCGGCATAATTCACGGTCAAACGTTGACCCATTTCATAATGGCATAAACTGACCAGTCATTAAAAGTAAATGTACATTCAAAATTGTCCCATTTCTCTGTTAAAGTCTAATGAAAGCTGTCAATGAAATAAGGACGGTAACTCATTCATGGCGTTGACCCCCTTCTTCCACTGACCATTTCGATTATATTATCAATGGGGCCAGTGGAAAAAGTGAGCTAATTCCCTCATGTAGTTAGCCCCTTCTTCTATTGATCCCTTCGATTAAGTTCAAACTAGGGTCAGTGGAATAAGGGGGCTATCTCCGTCATGGAGTTAGCCCGTTCTTTCACTGGCCCCTTATTTTATGTTGCGCCAACCAATTTGGCTTGAACCGACCATGCGAGTTTCGGTCTATGTCTTTGAGTAGAAGTCTTAAAATCAAGAAATCCGATTGCTAAATAGTCCGAGATCACGGGAAACTGGCTTTTGTAGGGTACTAGAATCGTAAACATGGAATCGTGTTCGCCCATACCATATACATGTGACGGAGCCTTGATAAATGGGGCTTATGGGTCTTGCGACAAGTGTATATCCTGATCAGCCTGTGCATCCGCACAGTCTGATCAGGATCTTCACTGATCTCTATTATATCAATGAAACACCCGGTATGTTTCTAACAAGCATCACAGGTCGTTATCAGGCTACATGAGTGTGCTATTTGATCAGGAGCTACACTGTTCACACATAAGCCCATTTTTTCCAGCCACGACCACACATATGAATATAGAGTAGAACAAAAATTGTGAAATTATTCCTAAACTGCTTATACCTTTTGTTTAAAAACACTGGGTGTACGACAGAATGTAAATAGATTGGAACAATTGTGAAATTATTCATAAATGTTGTATACCTTATAAATAAATACTCCGGATATACAGGTGAAGGTAAATGCATTGAAACAGTGAAAGCCAGCTATATACATAAAGGACAACGAAGCAACTTATACAAATGTTATTTATTGCATAAAATGGGTTTTCACAGTGTAATAACACGGTGTAATAACAAAAAGCATAATACACTAGTGTAATAAATATGCAAATTAGGCCGCTGCAGAAAACATGATAGATGGCCAATACGGCCTCAATATGTAGTAGTGTGCTTATGCAACAAATTGAATCTAAAATTTGTGTTGATTTAGTACGAAATTTATTAAACTCGTTGACTGATTGGATAAGAATCTCGGCATAGCCTCGTTTCTTATGAACTCGGTAAACTCGCTTAATAAATGTAGTGTGTAGCATCGTTTCTTATGAAATATGTACATGTAGACTCGTTTAACAAATACCATATTTAATCATCACCCGATCAGGTAACCTGCCCTGTATTGACCGAATACGTACTAACTGATAACATATTGTTGTATCAGGCATTAACCTGATATAAACATCCCGGTTACAACGAAGTGAAAACTGACCTTCCATTGGTCGGATGACGTCACGTGACGTTACCGAATAACGTCAGTGTAATGTCGCAACGTAAACAAGTCCGCGTTCTGTCCATAGCTAACGACGTCATCTGTGGTCATTTTCGAGCATAAAACGTTACCTGATAAATAACCAGGCTAGTGTATTTTGATATCAAGTTTATCAGGCTCGGCTCGGAAACGGTAGGAATTCCTCGGCAAGCCTCGGAATTCCTACGCGTTTCCTAGCCTTGCCTGATAAATATCAAAAGACACTAGTCTGGTATTCTCTATGTCTCGTTCAGTAGTACATAATTCCAGCACAAAAATATTTACACAATTCCCTAACATTTGATTGGCCCGTAGCAAGTCTCTGTCCAAAATTTATATCCCAGTAAACTCCCACGCCGAACTACTTTCCGTAATCGTGAGGTGCAGTTAAAATAATTCTTAAGAAAACGGAAAATAAACACATTTTCTTAATGAATTTATTTCAAATGCTGGAATTATAAGGAATGAATGGCCTTTTTGTGGACTTTATCGGGGATATAAACTTGGAAAAGTCGTGGGAATACTGGACGAGGTCTTAACAAATTACAATTTTCAACAAAAAAACAACAAAAAAAACAACATTTTTTTCTCTTTTTTTTCTCGAAAATTGTAATTTTTTATCGCTTCGTCCAGTATTCCCGCGACTTTTCCAAGTTTATACCCCGATAAATTCCACAAAAAGGCCATTCATTCCTATAATGAACACGTTTGGTTGATCCAATCTTATACAGTGTACCCGTCTTATTTTCACCCATGTGTATAGCAGTTATTTTTTCAAAGTAAACACGCAAATATTGATATTAAATTCAATTAAATAAATCGCATGCCACGGAGACGCGAAAAGTATAGTTCCATTGAGGATAATAGACCAACGTGTTTGACTTACTGTTTTCACTAATTCTCGTCGAGTAGTCCGACCCTTATTTCTATTGTGAGGCGGGTAAAATAAATATTTACCCTCATACAACACGGTCGGAAAACTAAAGCACGTGAAACTACTAATCTGGCCATCTTCTACGTTTATTATACACCCCAAAACGTATAGTCGCCACCTGTCCGTCTGTTTGTACGTCTGTCTGTGCTTCTATCTGTCCGAGATTTGTATTAAAGTTTTCGGCTACCTACTGTTTATATTACCGCATGTAGGATTGGCTTGAATCTTCATATGCGTATTTGTCATCAAACCTACTTTCATTATATAGCCCACCCATGCGGCCCATGTGCTTCAGCTTAAGGTCAAATGACATTCACGTGGGGATCCTGTCTCATTCTGTGACATATCTACGACCCACGCTGTCGTCTACGTCAAAGTCAAGGATTTACATGTACAAACATTGGCGTCAGGGTTCACGCGGGGAACGTGGTGGGGGTGTATTCCGTAAGCTTACTGACAAATCTATTTACATGTACAACACGTTTTATGGTTCAATACACATTTTTGACATTAGAATAATGACTCGTTTGTGTTTATAATTCAACATAGATGATGGAAAAATGTAAATATATGAGATAAGCTATGTGATTTTGTTCTTTGAAGATACTTATGCGATATTTCGTGAAAGATATTTACAAAATATATGATATATTCCGGAAATGACACCGGAAGGTGACGAAATGTTCCGAGCAAATGCGGAACTGAATTCCGCTCTAGCTTTGAAATTTTCTTCAGCAACCGACGTCATTTATAGAAGATATCACAGTTTCTGTAAATATTTTTCATGAAAAATCGCGCATCTTGTTAGGTACAAAATATCATGGCTTGTATCATATACATGTAGCAACAGCCACGTACAATGTATCGGGGTTATTTATTCATAATCCACTATTTATGCCAATACTTTTGTCAGCCTTTGAATGAATGCGAATTTGATCCATGATTTATATAAATATTTACGTATAGAATGTTACAATCTGACACTATGCTGTGGGTAGGTTGGCAACATGGTTGTTATCCCCTCGCCATAGCGTTAGTCCATGTACGTACGTGCGTACGTCAGTAACGCCTTTCGTTTTCCAATTACTTATGTTCAACAATTCTGCAAAAACCAGGAACCCACTTTTCCGACGTCTCGTCACAGTGCCTTTATCAAGGAATTAGTTTCTACTGAACGCTAAGTGGCATACATTTTAGATTTCCAAAAATCTAAAATGGATGCCACTTAGCGTTCAGTTGAAACTAATTACTTGATAAAGGCTAGAAACTAATTCCATGATAAAGGCCTTGTGCCGAAACGTCTGAAAAGTGGGTTCCTGGTTTTTGCAGAATTGTTGAACATATTGTATTATTGTGGAAATATTACATTTACTTATGAACAGCTTCCCCGATTTTGATAATATTTAGCCACAATGTGTGTATAGGGATAGTACTTTGTTTGTATATGACCCACGTCCGGCCGCCCAATGTCAAGGTCACTTAGCACTTATGTTTACCTTGTTTGTAAGGCAAACATGTTAACATTTTTATCACGGCTACCAGCGAGGGGATTAGCTTTGTGATAACGATGCCCTTGTTATTATTTGAACACGATACAACCAAAATTGTATAGCACTGCACTGGGTACCAGATTTGCACAGAATGTACAGAAGGTGATGAAACTTATTTGATACACAGGTTGCAGTTTGAAACTACAGTAAATATACCTAAACGATAAATATGACGCGTGTTTCATTGATGGAATGACGAACAGTGCAGATTCCTATAACATTTCAGGACAGTGTAGACCCTTACCATCACACCTGATTGTATATTTTCAAAATCAATCAATCAATCAACAAATCAACCAATCAAACTGATCTAGAAGACAATTAATTGACAGTTAAGGGCTCATTTTGTCTGTCAGCGACATTGAAACATACGCTGTACCAGTGTAAGTATAGTAATTGAAACTGAGCTTACCTGCTACATGTATATCTGTTTATAGTAATCCCTTTAATCGCATGCACTAGTACATGTGTTCGTTAATCCACTCTAATCAAAACCTCGGCAAAACAAAACATCGTGGTAATCCGATTGTCTTATATGCTTAATAATAAGCTTTTGTTCGTCACTCATGGCAAACTGATGTATGTATGTAATGTAACATGGAAATACATGCATGGGACCAGCATAGCGGCGATACAACAGGGTTGCGTTAAATATTTGTTTGTGCTTGTACATGTAGAACATATGCATGTACGGATTGGATTCAATTGAATGTTGTGAAGAAATATCTAGTTAACATAATTACTATGCAACACGTGTGACACCATTAATTACTATTTTGAATAAGATGTGGCTGGGCTTGGATAAATATGGTTATATCGTTATGTGACTGGTGTAGACCCAGATCAGACTGCGCATCCGCGCAGTCTGATCTGGGCCTGCACTGTTCGACTTTCCATTAATGCAGCGCAAATGGTGATTTTAGCTTACATGTTTGATCCTTATTATCAGACACCATGGGGACGTTTCACTAAACTTGAACTTCGTACGACAAAACCGTTCGTAAATGCAAAATGATGATAGACTGTAAATTTCATATTAACAACGTTTTCTTGTAAACAACTATTGTATTTACATTTATTGAGCTCAGGCTGCATATGCAAAAATTGACATTTCCAGACGATCCTAAATTTGCACTTAAGGAACATGTTAGTGGTACGAAGTTTAGTGAAACCTCCCCGAGACCTGAGTAGATCATAGTCAGCTTGCGAACACATTTGCTATGATAACACAGTGCAACCTCTCTACAACAGTCACCCATGGGAGGACACACAACTGGCAGTTGTAGAGAGGCGGCTGTTGTACAGAGGTAAAATATAGGTATAATTGTCCATTTGGTATATGAAATATCGGCGGTTACAGAGAGGGCGTTGTTCTAGAGAGGAGTTTGTTCGCGGAGGTCCAACTGTTACACGTATGGTTTACAGCATGTGCGCCATTCACCATCTTTCGTCAATAAAATAACAAGCATTGCAGACCCAGATCAGACTGCGCGGCTGCGCAGTTTGATCTGGGTCTACACAACATAGGCCCAGTTTTGTCAAATCAAGTCGCATTCCACCAGTTCTAAAAATTACGATTGCCCGCTATACAGATATAATCATTTATGGAATATTTAGTTTACTGATAGTGACTCGCGGTGGTATCAGGCTATTTTCATATGCAAATGAGGCATGATATATTTTTTTAATTATTTATACTAATTAAATGCATCACCTGAAAAATAATATTTTCGACAGATTATAAAGTATGATCATTGAACATCAAAAAGTAAATACAGACACTAAATAGTAATGTCCGTTAACATTTTAAGGAACACGGTTATCGTCCCTGATATCAGTGTGGACATTTACGTCTGATATAAATTGTATAATAATGCCAATCAATACGTTGGGTAATTGTGAATGAATGTTTATTTTACCAGAAAATGTACATGTATACCTGTAGGTGGGTGTGTGAGGTCGGGGCGGAGCACTGAACATGCAGCATGAACTTACCAGAGAACAACTTTCAGAACTGAAAGAAGATTCCTCCACATCTACGGAATGCCGGAGAGTTTTTCCTTACACAATCGCCTGCGTTAAACTTGCCCAGATGTCAATGTTTTTGAACATGAATGGCGATCTCAACTCGCAATCAAGTAGCTTGGTTGGCTGAGCCTGAGCTGTAGCACAGCTCATGCTCAGCCAATCACGCTGCTTGATTTAAAACATTTTAAAACAAAACAATTGAAAAATATAGGCAAAATTAACGCAGGCGGTGGTGTATTCCAGAGAAATTATGGGATAGCCTAAATCAAGGTGCATGATCACGTGGTTACAACAACAACAACAACGTCGCCCACTCCAAAGTAAGTATTATTTTATATTTTCCTTAATATGCAATTTTCACTGATTTTGATGAAATATGGCGCACCAAACGCGTCTTCATGAGCTGCATTTGGTGGTCCAGGGAGTTTGGCACAGACTTATTTCGTTTTTGCGAAGAATCGATTTCCGTGTCGGAGACACGGAAATCGATTCTTCGCAAAAACGACAGAAGTTTGAGCGACAATACAGAGACCACCAAATGCAGCTTAACAAGACGCGTTTGATGCGCCATATGTCATCAAATTCCGTTACGTAATAATGACACTATAAAAGTATACGTACTTTGAATCAGATGGATTCTGGAAATTTCAGTACTTGTTGTTGTTGTTAGTACCACGTAATCATACACCTTGTAAATGTTCTTTCGCAAACATCCGCTAGCAAAGCTGCGAACTTAGGTTTTATAAAAAAAACAGCAATGAAAAATGGTTAAAAACATGTAAAATAATAAACATATTGTACTGTAAATGTATATTTGCACATAGAAATAACACCAACAATTGAATATGCTAATGGCAGATTTTTCTAATGAAATAATACAATTAACCGACGATATCATTTTGTCAGATATACCGCAAGTGGAATAATAGGAACGTATAGCCAACCCCACGTGTGTCTTTAGAAAATAGAATATTGCAATACAATGAATAATAGCCTGTATTGTGCCAGTTATTTACAACCGTAAACAGACTTGGGGCTGTGACGAAAAAAAATGGGGCTTATGGAATTTGCGACCAGTGTAGAGCGCTCGTGATCAAATAGCACACTCCTGTAACCTGCTAACGATCTATATTGCTTGTTAGAAGCATGATTGGTACTTCATTGATGGAATTGCGAATAGTGCAGATACTGATCAGACTGCGCGGTTGCGCAGGCTGATCTGGATCTACACTGGTCGCAAAACCCATACTCTCAATTTCTCCAGCCACACCACAGCTAAGAACCATCGCAATAATATTTCGATATTCTCATCTATGAATTGATACAATATGGTGCTCCACGGCAAAACCGACCTTATTGTGTTTGTCACCAGACTGCGACGAAACTGACATTATGGTGTTTGCCATCTAATCAGGTATTTTAATCGTGGTGGGTCACATCCGTTGCTTATATAGACACGTATATTACATGTAGGAATTTGAAGGTTGAATCATACGGAGCCCCGCAGTTGACGCAGAATTCTTTTTTTTATTAATTATTTCCCACGAAATAGCAATTAATTCCCTCAATTTAACAATTCGTTCCCACGAATTAACGATTCGTTCCCACAATTTAACAATTCGTTCCACGAAATAACAATTCCTTCCCGCGGGAACGAATTGTTAATTCGTGGGAACGAATTGTTATATCGTGGGAACGAATTGTTAATTCGAGGGAAAAAATTGTCATTTCGTGGGAACGAATTGTTAATTCGCTGGAACGAATTGTTAATATCGTGGGAACGAATTGTTAATTCGAGGGAACGAATTGTTAAATTGAGCGAACGAATTAATAACGAAAAATCCATGTCCTCTGAGGGGCTCCGTAGAATCATACGAAGTCTATGATCGTTAATTTCTAGCTAGCATAGAAATTAATTTATTATGGTGTTCCGTTTAAGCCATCGTAATATGGTTATCGGGTCGATACTTCGATAAACACGATACTACGGTACCACGATGACGATAGTACGATGCTACGATGATGATAGTACGATGCTACGATGACAATAGTACGATGCTACAATGACGATAGTATGATATTACGATGACGATAGTACGATGCTACGATGACGATAGTAAAATACTACGATGACGATAGTACGATACTACGATGTCAATAGTACGATGCTACGATGACGATATTACGATACTACGATGACGATAGTACGATACTACAATGACAATAGTACGATGCTACGATGGCACTAGTACGATCCTACGTTGACGATAGTAAAATACTACAGTGACGATAGTACGGTCCTACGATGACGATAGCGCGATATCACGACGGTACGATGACGATAGTACGATGCTACGATGACGATACTGCGATATAATGTCGTAGTATCGTCATCGTGATATCGTGATATCGCGTTATCGTTATCGCGCTATCGTACTATGTGTCGTCTTGGCTTCGTATTATCGCCATCGTAGTATCGTGATATCGTCCTATCATGATCGTGTTATCGTGTTATCGTAGTATTGACACGACAGCGAAATTAGAATTACGATGTCCTGAACGGAACACCGTAGTATATTAAACATTCAGCATGTGCACCATAGCTAGGTAATCGTTTGGCCAACACTTCGCTTGCTCATGTTTAGTTTGTTTGAATGTAGCTCCACCACTACACGCGCTT
The DNA here is from genome assembly GCA_029237695.1 of Conchocele bisecta. Lineage (NCBI taxonomy): Eukaryota > Metazoa > Mollusca > Bivalvia > Lucinida > Thyasiridae > Conchocele > Conchocele bisecta. Next base: position 62,877,150 of record CM055281.1, read on the forward strand.
TCGAATTGTGATACTATTATGCGATTGCCGGTTTGGCACCGAAGTATGTGTGCGAAGGTCACATGACACGCACGACAGGGTGTATGATCACGTGGTTACAACAACAACAATCAGTACTGGAACTTCCAGAAGCCCTCCGATTCAAAGAACGTATTCTTTTATTTTGTCCTTATAACGGATTTTAACGAAATATGGCGAATCAAATGCATCTTGTGAAGCTGCAATTTGCTGGTCTAAGTACTTTGGCTCAAACTCATGTCGTTTTTGCGAAGAATCGATTTCCGTGTCTACTGAAACGGAAATCAATTCTTCGCAAAAAGGACATAAGTATGTGGCGAACTCCCGGGACCACCAAATGCAACTCATAAAGACGCGTTTGCTGCGCCATATTTCATCAAAGTCCGTTACCTATTAAGGACAATATCAAATAATACTTACTTTGGAGTGGGCACGCTTTCAACACTTTCAGCCATTGTTGTTGTTGTTGTAACAACGTGATCATGCACCTTGACCATGTTACCATCTGTGTGCTGGTTTGCGTCATGTGACCTTCCGACAAGGCGTGACATATGGTTTTAAACATAACGTTGTACTTGTTGCGAACACTTACTGAGTAATGCAGTATAAATTTGTGAACGAGTCGCAATATGTGATTAATTTAGGTGACAACAATTCAAAATGTCTCGCTTTAAATGGTCGAGAAACTACGGAAACACATAGGTTTCAAATAGTACGGCAAACATAACGTCATAGAGAGAAAAAAACGACTCATACAGTTGGGTCAGCGTGTAAGTGCACACACGAACGAACACGACATGTTGGTTCGCTACCCACCCAAAGTGTATGTTGTTACCACTCAGTTGAACTCAGTGCACTTACACGCTGACCCCACTGTAAAGTTAGCTTCTTCGTTCGACGTCAACGCGTAATGTTTCTCATCCAAATTGTTCTACATGACCTTAGCTGTTGACATGCTGCTAAACACCATTACATTAAATCAAATATACATGTTCTCGTTCAACTTTAACTTTAATATATAGAGGATCCCGGCACTCGTGAAATATGGACATTCCACACCACTCGATGAACATATATGTCATATTCGCTGCAAAAATATGAATATTATATTTATTATATACCGCTCCATGGAAATTAGCAGTTTTTTAGACTGTATACGGTAATGAATGTGTATTTGCAGCCTATTTGCACTCCGGCACTGCAGGTGCGCGTTATGAATATAGATAGCGGAAGTAGTCGTATTTTCATCGGAAGATGTTTATTTCATCGATGAGAACATATGACTTTTATTTATGTATTTCATGGGTAGGTATATAATAAAAAATTATATTCAGTGCATTATAAATTAATTTTCGGTACATGTATGTCGTTTTTATGTGTGTAATTCTTAGAAATTATGCATGATAATTCAGTATTATTTCTCATGCAATTACTTCAGGCTATTGTCTCTGATATATAAAAGTTCAAATACTGTTGTTCTAGTGTTACATGTATCTTTGTGGCGCTAAAATAAAAAATCATGATCCGAAAGTGAAAAGGTCGGAATTCATTGAATACTCGGAACAATGACAAATTCAAGTAGAAAGTTATGTTAATTTCCATGATATTAAAGGTACATGCCCACTCAGTAGGCACAACATGTTCTTTATATCAGAAGACATCATCTGAGTCATTTTCTGGCAAAATAAACATTCATTCACCATTTCCCCACGTATTGATTGGCATGATTATACATTTTGTATCGGACGTAAATTTTCACACTGATATCAGGGGCGATAACCGTGTTTCCTTAAAATGTTAATGGACATTACTATTTATTCTCTGTATTTATTTTTTAATGTGCAATGATCATACTTTATAATATGTAGAAACAATTATGTTTTCAATTGACACATTATAAATAATTAAAAAAATAGCATGCCTCATTTGCATATGAAAATAGCCTGATACCGCCGCGCGTCACTATCAGTAAAATATACATTACTAAATGATTATATCTGTATAGCGGGCACTCGTAAGTTTTAGAACTGGTGGAATAATGACACAATTATACACGTATTTACTTCCTATAAAGAACATTTTGTGCCTACTGAGTGGGCATGTATCTTTAAATATACAAACTCGTATACGTCCATGTGACATTGACTGATATGCCTTAGATACATGCATTCGAACATATCAGATATTCCTACTTGGAGATGAATATTTTCCTACAACGTATGCGGCCGGTGTTGCCCCAGATCAGCACATGGGTTTCACATGTGCGGTATGGTCAGGGTCAAGGCTGTTCGCCATTCAGTCGCAGGGGAGTTATGCCGTTAATATCGAAGATATTACGCGTAGATCCTAAGCCAACGGTATGGACATGACTCTGTAATTGTTGACTGTAAGTCTCCGTTTGCCTATTGCGTTGTGACACGAGTGTCAAACAGGAAGGACGTTTCGCTTCCGGTACTTACTAAGTCTTATCCGCTTATGTAGCTACGTGCTGCTCGTCGGTTGCGCAAATGCACCTTACAAGTTTCGACCAGCCTAGTCCCTGATCAGACTGCCGCGGCGGCGGCAGTCTGATCAGGGTCTATGCTGGTCGCCATTCAGTCACTGAAGTAGGATTGTTACAACTGACACGATCACATTGTTTTAGCACCGGGTGAATGCATACATTGGATCTGCATCTGCAACGGTTGTGCATCCTTTCCGGTGCCTTTTCACAGCCGTCGGCTCATGTATTAGTACGCAAATGGGGAAACTGTAATTCCGTCGTGGTATAGCGATGGTTTCATATCTCAGTGTGCATTATACAGACATTAATATGTAGAAGCATTTAGATAAATACCACGTGTTGTGTATTGTATTTTAGTAAAAACATACTTACCAAGACTATATTACCATTTTACGAAAGCGTGTAAAGGGAAGTTTGGTAAAAGGACATATTCGAGAAAACATATCAGCCGGAAACAAGATGGCGTCTAACAGTAACATGTTTATATTTAATTCAAAACACTTGTTGGGTTTAATAGTTGTGTACACGTGTGTGTTTGTGTGTATCACGTGTTACAATATCGAAGACAGGAGCACAAAGGTGGGGATTTCCCGAGGGGAGGAGAATTCCCAATATGGCTATTCTGTCGCCTTTGTGAAAAAGCCCGGATGGGCGGCAACGGATTTTGAGCGAACCGCTTGGACTGAGAAAGTGTAAGTATATGTATGTAGTGATACAGTGAAACCTCTCTAAACCGGACACCCTGGGAGGTTCCCAGGGTGTCCGGCTTAGAGAGGTTTTACTGTAAATTAGGCATTTGATAATTATGAGCCATAGCCGTGTGCTACAGTCATTATCACCTGAGATAAATGAGTGTGTTCTTGGTGTCCGGTTTCGAGAGGTTCCACTGTATATACACTACCTGCACCGAACACCCCGAAAATCGCTGGGTAGTGACTTTCGGTGGGTGTCGTTGCCAATTATCTGTGAAAACTGCCAGCTTGTACAGTGGAACCTCTCTAAACCGGACCCGCAAGAAGTCAATGTATTTCCTTAATGATATGGGTTTCATTGGTGTATATTTATGATGATACCGCCTGTTCAAGTTCACAAAGCACAGCCGCATACCTTGGCATAGTCATATGTCTGATTTACATTTGAACATCACAGGGTGTCCACTATGATCATTATAGTTCTGCCTCTGGACATTCAGTGTTTCATGTTTACCCCCCCCCCCCCCCCCCCCTCCCTACCCGATTACAAAGGGATAAGACGAGCATACCCACACCCCTATCTGATTAACATGAATACACGCCATTGTTGCGGAATTATCGACCAACGAAATGTTCAGCTCTACTGGTTGAAGGCACTTTCGTGAGGTGGTTAACGGTCAATCTAGTAATTGACTGGCATTGACCGTTAGTCGCAAGATCTTCTTTTATTTTCAGCCTTCTCGTTGGTGCACCAAACAAAACCGTGACCAGACAGGTACGGACAAGGAAGGTGACGGAAGCAGGTCCAGATTCGTTCTTCACGACCGAAAACGCCACGATCAAAGGTCATGGCGAGGTCCAGAAATGTTTCTCCCCGGATAACCAGACCTGGAATTGCTCCGCCATTGACTTAGGAATCAACTTATGTGGTAATATATAGAGAATATCTTACCGTGTGTTCCACATTTTTCTGCGAACTTCTGGCTCTTACAAAGATTGAATCTAAAAGATATTTAAATGTAAGTACGTTTTCGTCAATAACAAAACAGTCATCATCCCCATATTTTTTATTTGACGAAATTCCATCAAATATTGCAATTTTGTTGCGAAACAAAAAACATTCCTACGGAAATTTAACATGGGTTAAAAAGAGCTGAGGGAAAACAGTTTGGAAATTGACTCTGAAACCTGGAGAGATAGCTTGGAAATGATGTAAATAAGAGTACAAAAGTTAAATTTAGAAAATCGGTCCACTAGTTCTGAAATTGGAAAAAGATCCCCATGTTAAATCCCCATAGACATCTTCACTCTTCACTCTGTGAAGATGTCTATAGGGAGTTAACATGGGCATTAATTTCGCAATAAAATAAATATTGGACCAACTTTCAGGAAGTAAAAAGCTCATTTTTAAAGATACATGCCCACTCAGTAGGCACAACATGTTCTTTATATCAGAGACATCATCTCAGACATTTTCTGCCAAAATAAACATTCATTCACCATTGCTCTACGTATTGATTAGCATTATTATACATTTTATATCAGACGTTACTTTCCACACGGATGTCAGGGGCGATAACCTTAAAATGTTAACGGACATTACTATTTATACTCTGTATTTATTTTTTGATGTGCAATTATCATACTTTATAATCTGTGGAAAATATTATTTTTTCATGTGACGCATTTTATTAGTATAACTAATTAAAAAAATACCATGCCTCATTTGCATATGAAAATAGCCTGATACCAACGCGCGTCACTATCAGTAAAATAAATATTACTAAATGATTATACCTGTATAGAGGCCACTCGTTATCTTTAGAACTGGTGGAATAGTAACACGATTATACACTTATTTAATTTCTATAAAGAACAGTTTGTGCCTACTGAGTGGGCATGTACCTTTAACATTATCAAAAATAAAATTATTTTTGCATTGTTTATATAGCTGTAACATTTGGACATATTTCGTGAAACAGACAGTAGTGTCTTTTGACATCAATTGTGACTGGAGGCTATATGCGGCTATTACTGAAATGGGGCTTATGGGATTTGTGTCCAATGTATCTCCTGGTCAAATACCTCATTCCTAAAGCATATTATAGAGAATAGTAGGTTAGTGCCGTGAATAGGAACACATATCTTCGGAAACGGGATGGGCGACTGCCGAGCACATCCCGTTTCCGTGCCGCGCTAGATATTTTTTTCACATTCACGGCATTACCTACTATTCTATTTATCCCGTCAACACCTACAAATGGCTTTAAAATACAAACAAATAACCCCAGCCACCGCACATATTCATACGCAGTGATTAGGTCGTATTGACAGGATATCTAAAATGTTTCACGGCACCGTGTTTCACGGCACATACACACTGTGTTGACGGGATAGAATGTGATAACTGCTTTTTAGAAGCATGAAGGGTGTTTCATTGATGGAATGGCAAACAGTGCAGATCCTGATCAGACTGTGCGGATGCACAGGTTGATCTGGATCTACAATGATCGCAAACCCCTTCAGCCCCTTTTCTTCAGCCACAGCCACAAGTGTATTTGCACTTCCATACGGGGCACTGTAGGGCCAGAAGAACAGGGCAGATTTTACAACATTTGAAAAGGGATCAATTCAGCGGAAACACTTTTTTATTAGCACTTTCAACATGCCCGGTCAACAGTTCCGCGTGCGCGGTCATTAGTTCCGCATGCCTGGTCAATAGTTCCGCGTGCCAGGTCAACAGTTCGGCGTGGCCAGTCAATAGTTCCGCATGCCAGTGGAATAGTCAAAACTATTGCATCCTTGAAAATCATGACGCCAAATTTACGTTCATTGTGTCACATACACTGTTACAGGTTGAGCAATAAAACAATAACAAAACATATTGGCCCTCGGGGCTGTGGAAGACCCGATGCACTATTGCCGTCAGCCTTCGGCCTCGGTGCAATAGTGCCTCGGGTCGTTCAAAACACCTCGGGACAATAGTTTTGACTGTTCCCCGAATGACCATGAAATAACTGTATAACATAGGGAGTTGGATTATACGCCTAATACTATTCTTCAGATAAGCTGCGAATGCCGGAATCCAACCAATTGCCGGGCGTTGAAAAATCCCACTGTGAGGAGGACCAGCGGATGGGAGCTACCATTGCTGTCAACCGCAACTTTGTAAACGTCCTCTACACAACCAGTACCATGCCCATGGTCACAGTAAGTACGAAATGTGTTGTCATACACCGCAACTTTCTAAACGTCCTCTAAACAACCAGCACCAGACCCATGGTCACAGTGAGTACGCCATGTGTTGTCATAAACCGCAACTTTGTACACGTCCTCTACACAACCAGCACCAGACCCATGGTCACAGTGAGTACGCCATATGTTGTCATAAACCACAACTTTGTAAACGTCCTCTACACAACCAGTACCATGCCCATGGTCACAGAGAGTACGCCATGTGTTTTCATAACCAAAACTTTGTACACGACCTCTACACAACCAGCATCAGGCACATGGTCACAGTGAGTCCGCCATGTGTTGTCATAAACCACAACTTTGTACACGTCCTCTACACAACCAGCACCAGGCCCATGGTCACAGTGAGTACGCCATATGTTGTTATAAACCACAACTTTGTAAACGTCCTCTACACAACCTGTACCATGCACATGGTCACAGTGAGTCCGCCATGTGTTGTCATAAACCAAAACTTTGTACACGTCCTCTACACAACCAGCACCAGGCCCATGGTCACAGTGAGTACGCCATATGTTGTCATAAACCACAACTTTGTAAACGACCTCTACACAACAGCACAGACCCATGGTCACAGTGAGTACGCCATGTCTGGTCATCAACCTCAACTTTGTAAACGTCCTCTACACAACCAGCACCAGACCCATGGTCACAGTGAGTACGCCATATGTTGTCATAAACCACAACTTTGTAAACGTCCTCTACACAACCAGCACCAGGCTCATAGTAACAGTGAGTCCGCCATGTGTTGTCATAAACCACAACTTTGTAAACGTCCTCTACATAACCAGCACTAGACCCAAGGTCACAGTGAGTATGACATGTGTTGTCATAAACCACAACTTTGTAAACGTCCTGTACACAACCAACACCGGACCCATGGTCACAGTGAGTACGCCATGTGTTGTCATAAACCACAACTTTGTAAACGTCCTTTACACAACCAACACCAGACCCATGGTCACAGTGAGTACGTCATGTGTTGTCATAAAGCGCAACTTTGTAAACGTCCTCTACACAAGCAGCACCAGGCCCATGGTCACAGTGAGTACGCCATGTGTTGTCATAAAGCGCAACTTTGTAAACGGCCTCTACACAACCAGCACCAGGCCCTTGGTGACAGTGAGTACGCCATGTGTTGTCATAAACCGCAACTTTGTAAACGTCCTCTATACGAGCAGCACCAGGCCCATGGTCACAGTGAGTAAGACATGTGTTGTCATAAACCGCAACTTTGTAAACGTCCTCTAAACAACCAGCACCAAATGGTCACAGAGTACCTCCATGTGATGTATAAAATCAACTTTCTAAACGTCCTCTACACAACCATCACCAAGACTGGGTCACAGTGAGTACGCCTGTGTTGTCGTAACACGACTTTGAAAACTTCTACACAACCCGCACAGGCCTGGTCACAGTGAGACTCATGTGTTGTCGTAAAACAAAACTTTGTAAACGTCCTCTAACACAACCAGCACCAGACCCATGGTCACAGTAGTAGCCATGGTTTGTTACTCAACTTTTCAAACGTCCTCTACACGACCAGCAGGTCACGTGAGTACGCCCATGTGTTGCAACACAACTTTGTAAACGTCCTCTACACAACCAGCACCAGACCCATGGTCACAGCGAGTACGCCATGTGTTGGTCAAGAACCTCAACTTTGTTAACGTCCTTTACACAACCAGTAGCAGACCCATGGCCACAGTGAGTACGCCATGTGTTGTCATAAAGCGCAACTTTGTAAACGTCCTCTACACAACCAGCACCAGGCCCATGGTCACAGTGAGTACGCCATGTGTTGTCATAAAGCGCAACTTTGTAAACGTCCTCTATAAAACCAGCACCAGGCCCATGATCACAGTGAGTACGCCATGTGTTTTCATTAAGCGCAACTTTGTAAACGTCCTCTACACAGCCAGCACATGGCCCATGGTAACAGTGAGTACGCCATGTGTTGTCATAAACCACAACTTTGTAAACTTCCTCTACAAAACCATCACCAGACACATGGTCAGAGTGAGTACGCCATGTGTTGTCATAAACCGCAACTTTGTAAACGTCCTCTGCACAACCAGCACCAGGCCCATGGTCAAAGTGAGTAAGAGATGGTTTGTCATAAACCGCAGCTTCGTAAACATCCTCTAAACAACCAGCACCAGACCAATGGTCACAGTGAGTACGCCATGTGTTGTCATAAACCTCAACTGTGAAAACGTCCTGTACACAACCATCACCAGGCCCATGGTCACAGTGAGTACGCCATGTGTTGTCATGAACCTCAACTTTGTAAAAGTCCTCTACAGAACCATCACCAGGCCCATGGTCACAGTGAGTACGTCATGTGTTGTCATAAGCAGTAACTTTATAAACGTCCTCTAGACATCCAGCACCAGGCCCTTGGTCGCAGTGAGTACGTCATGTGTTGTCATAAACCGCAACTTTGTAAACGTCCTCTACACGACCAGCACCAGGCCCATGGTCACAGTGAGTAAGACGTGTGTTGTCATAAACCGCAACCTTGTAAACGTCCTCTAAACAAACAGCACCAGACCCATGGTCACAGTGAGTACGCCATGTGTTGTCATAAAACTCAACTTTGTAAACGTCCTCTATACAACCATCACCAGACACATGGTCACAGTGAGTACGCCATGTGTTGTCGCAACACGCGACTTTGTAAACGTCCTCTACACAACCAGCACCAGGCCCATGGTCACAGTGAGTTCGCCATGTGTTGTCGTAAACCACAACTTTGTAAACGTCATCTACACAACCAGCACCAGACACATGGTCACAGTGAGTACGTCATGTGTTGTCAAGAACCTCAACTTTGTAAACGTCCTTTACACAACCAGTAGCAGATCCATGGACACAGTGAGTACGCCATGTGTTGTCATAAACCGCAACTTTGAAAACATCCTCCACACAACCAGCACCAGACCTATGGTCACAGTGAGTACGCTATGTGTTGTCATAAAGCGCAACTTGGTAAACGTCCTCTACACAACCAGCACAGCACCAGACCCATTGCGACAGTGAGTACGATATGTGCTGTCATAAAGCGCAACTTGGTAAACGTCCTCTACACAACCAGCACCAGGCCCATGATCACAGTGAGTACGCCATGTGTTGTCATAAAGCGCAACTTTGTAAACGTCCTCTACACAGTCAGCACATGGCCTATGGTAACAGTGAGTACGCCATGTGTTGTCATAAACCACAACTTTGTAAACGTCCTCTACAAAACCATCACCAGACACATGGTCAGAGTGAGTACGCCATGTGTTGTCATAAACCGAAACTTTGTAAACGTCCTCTGCACAACCAGCACCAGGCCCATGGTCAAAGTGAGTAAGAGATGAGTTGTCATAAACCGCAACTTTGTAAACATCCTCTAAACAACCAGCACCAGACCAATGGTCACAATAAGAACGCCATGTGTTGTCATAAACCTCATCTGTGAAAACGTCCTCTACACAACCATCATCAGGCCCATGGTCACAGTGAGTACGCCATGAGTTTTCATGAACCTCAACTTTGTAAACGCCCTCTACAGAACAAGCACCAGACCCATGGTCACAGTGAGTACGCCATATGTTGTCATAAACCAGAACTTTGTAAATGTCCTTTACACAACTAGCACCAGGCCCATGGTCACAGTGATTACGTCATGTGTTGTCATAAACAGCAACTTTGTAAACTTCCTCTACACAACCAGCATCAGACCCGTGGTCACAGTGACTACGTAATGTGTTGTCATAAACCGCAACTTTGTAAACGTCCTCTACGCAGCCAGTATCAGACCCATTGTCACAGTGAGTACGCCATGTGTTGTCGTAAACCGCAACTTTGTAAACGTCCTCTACACAACCAGTAACAGGCCCATGGTCACAGTGAGTACGCCATGTCTTGTCATAATCCTCAACTTTGTAAACGTCCTCTACAGAGCCATCACCAGGCCCATGGTCACAGTGAGTACGTCATGTGTTGTCATAAGCAGTAACTTTATAAACGTCCTCTGCACAACCAGCACCAGGCCTATGGTCAAAGTGAGTATGCCATGTGTTGTCATCAGCCTCAACATTTTAAACGTCCTCTACACAACCATCACCAGACACATGGACATGGTCACAGTGAGTACGCCATGTGTTGTCATAAACCTCAACTTTGTAAACGTCCTCTACATAACCAGCACCAGACCCATGGTCACAGTGAGTACGCCATATGTTGTCATAAACCAGAACTGTGTAAACGTCCTCTACAAAACCGTCACCAGACACATGGTCACAGTGAGTACGCCATGTGTTGTCATAAACCGCAACTTTGTAAACGTCCTCTGCACAACCAGCACCAGGCCCATGGTCAAAGTGAGTAAGAGATGAGTTGTCATAAACCGCAACTTTGTAAACATCCTCTAAACAACCAGCACCAGACCAATGGTCACAGTAAGTACGCCATGTGTTGTCATAAACCTCAACTGTGAAAACGTCCTCTACACAACCATCACCAGGCCAATGGTCACAGTGAGTACGCAATGAGTTTTCATGAACCTCAACTTTGTAAACGCCCTCTACAGAACAAGCACCAGACCCATGGTCACAGTGAGTACGCCATATGTTGTCATAAACCAGAACTTTGTAAATGTCCTTTACACAACCAGCATCAGACCCGTGGTCACAGTGACTACGTAATGTGTTGTCATAAACCGCAACTTTGTAAACGTCCTCTACACAACCATCACCAGACACATGGTCACAGTGAGTACGCCATGTGTTGTCATAAACAGCAACTTTGTAAACGTCCTCTACACAACCAGCATCAGACCCGTGGTCACAGTGACTACGTAATGTGTTGTCATAAACCGCAACTTTGTAAACGTCCTCTACGCAACCAGTATCAAACCCATTGTCACAGTGAGTACGCCATGTGTTGTCGTAAACCGCAACTTTGTAAACGTCGTATACACAACCAGTAACAGGCCCATGGTCACAGTGAGTACGCCATGTGTTGTCATAATCCTCAACTTTGTAAACGTCCTCTACAGAACCATCACCAGGCCCATGGTCACAGTGAGTACGTCATGTGTTGTCATAAGCAGTAACTTTATAAACGTCCTCTACACTACCAGCACCAGGCCTATAGTCACAGTGAGTATGCCATGTGTTGTCATCAACCTCAACTTTGTAAACGTCCTCTACACAACCATCACCAGACACATGGACATGGTCACAGTGAGTACGCCATGTGTTGTCATAAACCTCAACTTTATAAACGTCCTCTACATAACCAGCACCAGACCCATGGTCACAGTGAGTACGCCATATGTTGTCATAAACCAAAACTGTGTAAACGTCCTCTACACAACCATCACCAGACACATGGTCACAGTGAGTACTACATGTGTTGTCATAAACAGCAACTTTGTAAACGTCCTCTACACAACCAGCACCAGACCCGTTGTCACAGTGAGTAAGTTATGTGTTGTCATAAACTGCAACTTTATAAATGTCCTCTACACAACCAGCACCAGGCCCATGGTCACAGTGAGTACGCCATTTGTTGTCATGAACCTCAACTTTGTAAACGCCCTCTACAGAACCAGCGCCAGACCCATGGTCACAGTGAGTACGCCATATGTTGTCATAAACCAGAACATTGTAAATGTCCTCTACACAACTAGCACCAGGCCCAAGGTCACAGTGAGTACGCCATGTGTTGTCATAAACCGCAACTTTGTAAACGTCCTCTACACAACCATCACCAGACACATGGTCACAGTGAGTACGCCATGTGTTGTCATAAACAGCAACTTTGTAAACGTCCTCTACACAACCAGCACCAGACCCATGGTCACAGTGAGTACGTTATGTGTTGTTATAAACCGCAACTTTGTAAACGTCCTCTACACAACAAGCACCAGACCCATGATCACAGTGAGTTTGTCATGTGTTGTCATAAACCGCAACTTTGTAAACGTCCTCTACTCAACCAGAATCAGGCCCATGGTCACAGTGAGTACGCCATGTGTTGTCATAAACCGCAACTTTGTAAACGTCCTCTACACGACCATCACCAGACACATGGGCACAGTGTGTGCGCCATGTGTTGTCATAAACCTCAAATTTGTAATCATCCTCTACAGAACCATCACCAGGCCCATGGTCACAGTGAGTACATCATGTGTTGTCATAAACCGCAACTTTGTAAACGACCTCTACACAACCATCACCAGACACATGGTCACAGTGAGTACGCCCTGTGTTCTCATAAACCACAACTTTGTAAACGTCCCTTAAATAACCAGTATCAGACCCATGGTCACAGTGAGTACGCCATGTGTTGTCGTAAACCGCAACTTTGTACACGTCCTCTACACAACCAGCACCAGGCCCATGGTCACAGTGAGTACGCCATGTGTTGTCATAAACCACAACGTTCTAAATGTCCTCTACACAACCAGCACCAGACACATGGTCACAGTGAGTACGCCATGTGTTGTAATAATCCTCAACTTTGTTAACGTCCTCTACAGAACCATCACCAGGCCCATGGTCACAGTGAGTACGTCATGTGTTGTCATAAACCGTACCTTTATAAACGTACTCTACACAACCAGCACCAGGTCTATGGTCACAGTGAGTACGCCATGTGTTGTCATCAACCTCAACTTTGTAAACGTCCTCTACACAAACATCACCAGACACATGGTCACAGTCAGTACGACATGTGTTGTCATAAACCACAACTTTGTAAACGTCATCTACACAACCAGCACCAGACCCATGGTCACAGTGAGTACGTTATGTGTTGTTATAAACCGCAACTTTGTAAACGTCCTGTACACAACCAGCACCAGACCCATGGTCTCAGTGAGTACGTCATGTGTTGTCATAAACCGCAACTTTGTAAACGTCCTCTACTCAACCAGCATTAGGCCCATGGTCACAGTGAGTACGCCATGTGTTGTCATAAACCGCAACTTTGTAAACGTTCTCTACACAACCATCACCAGACACATGGTCACAGTGAGTACGCCATGTATTGTGATAAACGACAACTTTGTAAACGTCCTCTACACAACCAGTATCAGACCCATGGTAACAGTGAGTACGCCATGTGTTGTCGTAAACTTCGACTTTGTAAACGTCCTCTACACAACCAGCACCAGGCCCATGGTCACAGTGAGTACGCCATGTGTTGTCATAAACCTCAACTTTGTAAACGTCCTCTACACAACCATCACCCGGCCATTGTCACGGTGAGTACGCCATGTGTTGTCATAAAACTCAACTTTGTAAACGTCCTCTACTCAGCTAGCACCAGTCCCATGGTCACAGTGAGTACGCCATGTGTTGTCATCTACACAGCCATCACCAGACACATGATCACAGTGAGTACGACATGTGTTGTCATAAACCACAACTTTGTAAACGTCCTCTACACAACCATCACCAGACACATGGTCACAGTGAGTACGCCATATGTTGTCATAAACGACAACTTTGTAAACGTCCTCTACACAACCAGTATCAGATCCATGGTAACAATGAGTATGCCATGTGTTGTCGTAAACCGCGACTTTGTAAACGTCCTCTACACAACCATCACCCGGCCATTGTCACGGTGAGTACGTCATGTGTTGTCATAAAACTCAACTTTGTAAACGTCCTCTACGCAGCTAGCACCAGTCCCATGGTCACAGTGAGTACGCCATTTGTTGTCATCTAAACAGCCATCACCAGACACATGGTCACAGTGTGTACGCCATGTGTTGTCATATACCACAACTTTGTAAACGTCATATAGACAACCAGTAGCAGACTCATGGTCACAGTGAGTACGCCATGTGTTGTCGCGACTTTGTAAACGTCTTCTACACAATCAGCACCGGGCCCATGGTCACAGTGAGTACGCCATGTGTTGTCGTAAACCGCAAGTTTGTAAACGTCCTCTCCACAACCAGCACCAGACCCATGGTTACAGATAGTGAGTACGTCATATGTTGTCGTAAACTGCAACATTGTGAACGTCGAGCATACGACAAACACTAAGAGCTATCGTCACCATACATGTAAGTACACAATACGTTTTCATAAACTGTGCTTCTGTCCTCTACACAATCGGCATCAGTCATATGGTCTCTGTCAGTACGCCTCGAATTTTCATAAACGGCAATTTTGTAAACGTCCTCAACAGGATCAATAGCTGAACCATCCATGGTCGATGCGACCCGGTTGGCCACCGGCGGCTGAGAACTAATCACAACCACCAGCCTTTACCTGGTAAAACAAGTTAGCTGGGGTTTATTTTTTAGATATGTGGCCCCGGATGGAAGAATGTCCTTTTCGAATTCAGAGAAGGAATGTACCAGAAATACATGGTGGGAATATGTATGAAGTTGCGGGATCAACTGACACAGCTGGACTGCTTAGCTGGTAGTGTTACCGACTATAAGTACGTACGCTTTCCGCGTTGATACCATATCAAGGAAATAGTGATGTTGAACAATAATTTATCCCGTCAACACACGGTGCCGTGAAACATGTTTGATATCCTGTCAATACAACATAATCACTGCGTATGAATATGTGCGGTTCTGATACTAGTCGATTCTCCGATTTTGATGATGCGGAGGGGGTTACTTTTTGCATTTTAAAGCTATTTGTAGTGTTGACTGGATAAATAAAATAGTAGGTTAGTGCCGTGAATGGATACAAAGATCTGACGCGGCACGGAAATGGAATGTGCTCGGCAGAGCCTCGCCCATCCCGTTCCCTAAGCCTTGCCAGATATTTCTTCCCATTCCTGGCACTAACCTACTATTCTCTATAACTACGATACCCATTCTACCAACGTTTCGGCCCAAGGCCTTTATCATGTTTATCAAGGAATTAGTTTACAACGAACCCACTCTTCCAACGTTTCGGACCAATGTCTTTATCAAGGAATTAGTGTCTATTAACTTGATAAAGGCATTGCGCCGAAACGTTGGAAGAGTGTGTTCGTAGTTAATAATGTTTTGTTTAACATAACGTAGGTAAACAGTGTTTAGTATCGTTTTCTAATTCAAAATAATAAAACCATCATATGTATGTCAAACGATGCGCTGAAAGAAACGACAGGTCATGAAACTAGTTGAAAGCCATGTATTTAAATGAAAATATCGTTTTTAGCTCGACTATTCGAAGAATAGTTCGAGCTTATGTAGTCACGTCGGTGTCGGCGTCGGCGTCGGCTTCGGCGGGCGTCGGCGGGCGTCGGCGTCGTCACGCATTGGTTAATGTTTTTAGTCAAGCTTGTATATGGAATACTCCTGGCCTTATACCCACCATACTTGGTCAACTTCATCTCCTAGTGATATACATCAACAACCCCTGACATATATTTGACCTTGACCTACATTTAATTCCTTAGTTAATTCCCCTTGGTTAAGGTTTTTAGTCAACCTTGGTGAAGGTTTTTAGTCAATCTTGTACATGGAATACTATTGTGCATACATACACCATACTTGGACAAGCATTTCTCATAGGGCTCTACATCGATAACCCCTGATCTATATTTGACCTTGACCTACATTTCCTCTTGAATTATTTAGTTAATTCCCCTTGGTTAAGGTTTTTAGTCAAGCTTGTAGATGGAATACTCGTGACCCTACACCAACCATACTTGGACAACTTCATCTCCTAGTGATGTATATCAACAACCCCTGACCTATATTTGACATTGACCTACATTTAACCTTAAATTACGTAGTTAATTCCTCTTGGTTAATGTTTTTAGTCAACCTTGGTTAAGGTTTTTAGTCAAGCTTGTACATGGAATACTATTGTGCATACATACACCATACTTGGACAACCTTTTTTCATAGTGATGTACATCAATAACCCCTGATCTATATTTTACATTGACCTACATTTCCTCTTGAATTACTTAGTTAATTCCCCTTGGTTAAGGTTTTTAGTCAAGCTTGTAGATGAATTACTCCTGGCCCTACACCAACCATACTTGAACAACTTCATCTCCTAGTGATGTACATCAACAACCCCTGACCTATATTTGACCTTGACCTACATTTAACCTTGAATTACTTAGTTAATTCCCCTTGGTTAAGGTTTTTAGTCAACCTTGGTTAAGGTTTTTAGTCAAGCTTGTACATGGAATACTATTGTGCATACATACACCATACTTGGACAACCTTTTCTCATAGGGATCTACATCAATAACCCCTGATCTATATTTGACCTTGACCTACATTCCTCTTGAATTACTTAGTTAATTCCCCTTGGCTAAGGTTTTTAGTCAAGCTTGGTTAATGTTTTTAGTCAAGCTTGTAGATGGAATACTATTGTGCATACATACACCATACTTGGATAACCTTTTCTCATAGGGATGTACATTAATAACCCCTGACCTATATTTTACCTTCACCTACATTTAACCTTGAATTACTTACTTATTTCCCCTTGGTTAAGGTTTGTACTCAAACTTGGTTACGGTTTATAGTCAAGCTTGTATATGGAATACTCCTGGGCCTACAGCAATCATACTTGGACAACTTCATCTCCTAGTGATGTACATCAATAATCCCTGACCTATATTTGTCCTTGACCTACTTTTACCCTTGGATTACTTAGTTATTTCCCCTTGGTTAAGGTTTTTGGTCCAGATTGTATATGGAATACTCCTGGGCCTACAGCAACCATACTTGGAACACTTCATCTCCTAGTGATGTACATCAATAACCCCTGACCTATATATGACATTATGACATTGACCTACATTTAACCTTGAATTACTTAATTAATTTCCGTTGGTTAAGGTTTTTAGTCAACCTTGGTTAAGGTTTTTATGCAGGCCGCGGCCACCTTGTTTGTCAAGCTATGTGTACATCGACAACCCTCGTAGTAGAGCTATGATGTTCTCCTACAGCTCTTGTTTACGTACGAAAAAGGCAGGAAAACTGTAAACGTCTCTGTGGATATCGTTGTGCGAAACGACAATTTTCACAGCGTTTTCCATTCGTTGTATTTTGTATCGTTTGCAAGGTGCGTTTACAACAACAAAAACAATAGATGAATGTTTTTAAGTAAGTATTATTTGATATTTTCCTTAATATGCAACGGATTTTGATGAAATATGGCGCAGCAAACGCGTCTTCATGACCCGCATTTGGTTGTACCGGGTGTTCGGCACATACTTATGTCATTTTTGCGAAGAATCGATTTCCGTGTTGGTATACACGGAAATCTATTCCCCGCAAAAACGACAGAAATTTGGACCAAAGTACAGAGAACAAAATGCAGCTTAACGAGACGAGTTTGCGCCAAAATCCGTTACATATTAAGGACAAGATAAAAGAATATGTACTTTGAATCTGAGGGCTTCTGGAAGTTTCAGTAGTTGTTGTTGTTTTTGTTGTAATTACGTGATCATACACCTTAGTTTGAGAACCTTGAACACATGTTTGGACACTAGTTCCTTTATAAAGGCATTGGGTCGACACGTTCGAAGATTGAGTTTTTGGTTAATGGAGTATCGTTCAATATTTAAGTAGGTAAACAGTGTTTAGTATCGTTTCACATGTGTGTTTTATTTATAGTGGTGATCATGAATATATAGAAAATAGTAGGTTAGTGCCGTGAATTGGAAAGAATATCTGGCAAGGCTTAGGAAACGGGATGGGCGAGGCTCTGTCGAGCACATCCCGTTTCCGTGCAGCGCCAGATATTTTTCCCATTCATGGCACTAAACTACTATTCTATTTATCCCGTCAACGTGCGGCAACGGCACCGTGTTTCACGGCACTAAACTACTATTCTATTTATCCCGTCAACGTGCGGCAACGGCACCGTGTTTCACGGCACTAAACTACTATTCTATTTATCCCGTCAACGTGCGGCAACGGCACCGTGTTTCACGGCACGCACATACACACTGCGTTGACGGGATAAAATGTGTTTATTATACAATTAATCCTGTATAAACTGGACACCTCGTTAACGTCTGGGTGTTTAACTCTGTTCTCATATCCATGTATCCATTATAATAACGATCGACTTGTAGTGTCACATGTGTTAAGTCATTTCGGGTAGTCGTATTTAATCGTGATTATTATGCTATTTTGAATTGATATTTATATTTACTAAACGCGTTGAGATGGTTTCTAGTGAAACGAGGCTATGCCGAGTTTCTTATGAAAACAGCAAACGAGTTTAATAAATACCATATTATATCAACACAAATGAGAACACACCCTTGAAGTAGTTACCTACATGTCAGTGCAAATTTTATGATTGTAACTTTGAAGTTTACACCCATGATGATACTTTAAACTCCCGTCTTTATAATTACGACCTTAGCTGTTGCTGGAACGTTAAACCCGTTCACTTTTCACTTGTTGCACCTTGCAACTTCTTCGTACGGCATTTAGTGAAACGTTCCCTGATAAGTATGATGACTGCGATCAGCAATGATTTATTGTAGCAAATGACCTCAGATCCTTTGGGCCGTTTCACTAAACATCGTACGACTAAAATGTTCGTAAGTGCAAAATTATAATAGCCTGTAAATTTCGCATTAACAATGTTTTCTTGTGAACAAAATGTTGAATTTACATTTATTGAGCATATGCTCAATACATGTAAATCCATCAATTTAAATTTCCAGACGATCCTAAATTTGCCCCCTGTTTATACAAGACAATCGTTTAAACTGCGGTTTCCATTCGTTTTCGTTTGTTTCTTTTATTGAGACTTCCACAAATCGTCGCTGTACTTGCAGGTACTGCTGGCCCTTCTGGCCTGTACATGGCAAACTATTCCTGAACGGTCCTGTATATACGTACGCTCAGAACGGGTTTGCTGCGGACTTTACCAGGGTAAATATTGCCATAGAGGATACCAGTACAGTTTCTGTCGATATACAGTGAAACCCCTGTAAACCGGATACCAAGAACACACATGTCATCTTATTTTTGACGAGTTTCTTGTCATTTATCTAAGGTGATAATGTCTGTTGGTGCTCATAGCAAACACTTATGGCTCAGAATGATCAAATGCCTGATTTACAGTGGAACCTCTCTAAGCTGGACACATTTGGTACCTCCCAGGGTGTCTGGCTAAGAGAGGTTTCACTGTATATCAAGTTTATCAAGTTTATCAGGCAATGATCGTACTTCACGTCGTGCGCGACTGTCAGTTAGTTATCTTATATTTAAGGGTGGCAATTGGTTCAAAGAACCTTCCATACCCGGTATAAAGTTAGCTGGTTATGCGTGCATTTATGCGCACTTTTTATACCCTTGGTCAAGCTCCTCCTACTGATGATCAGCGCCATCTGAACACACGTCATCAGCAACCAACAGCACGTAAGGGTTTAGAGAGTATCAATAATAGCATCCAGTGGGACTGAAGTAGAATGATGCAATCCTTGACATTTGGTAATGACACCAAGTTGGGAATGTGTCAACGTCTAATGCGTCGCAAGATAAACAGGTGGACACTCTGCTTCTGATTGGCCTTTATTTATATAACTTATGTTACAGTGGTAAACTATCGTCACATTCTGCCATCAAGCTGTCAATCATTCAGGTGCATGTTCAGTACAACTGCCAGATGTTAAATGTCACTCCCATGAAAACACCTCGACGTCCAAGCGCAGGTGGCGTTTAGCAGCCCCCGTACATACAGTGCTTAGCAAATTAGCAAAAACTAACACATGCACTGCTGGTGACAGCTGCAATGTTATAGTAACTGGAGAGACAGTTTAATAACGTGGGTGCAGTTTTGATAAAACGTGGCCGTGTCGGAATTATGCTGTTTTGAAACAGGGCCGTCTTCACACCCAGTCGCTTTTAGATATTTTCATTCGCCAGATGAATCTCTAACTATACGGCTATCAGGCTACAGGATAGTTGCGAACGGTAACTCTTGCAATTTACTCCCGTACCGTCCATATCTGGCTACGGACGGTACGGGAGTAGGTTGCAAGAGTTACAGTTCGCAACTAGCTACATGAGTGTACTATTTGATATGGATATACACTGGTTACGAATCCCATAGACTCAATTTCCCAGGCATAGCAACATATTGTCAATTGGCTTTTATCTTCATCACAGGATGGTACGAGTGAGCTCATAACGGGCCCAGGTATCGACAACTGGCAAGGTACGATAACTGTTCCCACGTGCATATGATAAAGGTGCATTAAAGAACTGCAACATTATTTGTTGTTTGTCGGAAAATGGTTGGTAATGAGAGCATTTGATAAGATTTCATGCATGAATTACAATAAATTAATAACCGTGATTATTTTAGCCACATGCTATTTGGTTATTCCAATTTCCATAATTGTGCATGATTTTGCGCACGTGCTTAAATATCTGTAATTTTTTACTGAGTTGATAGTTTGTGACAGTATTGTCCGCATTTAGTTTGTAATCATAGTGTCTATTCGTTGGCATATAGTGGATATTCCATCGTACATTTTGAATAGAGAGAAATAATACACGAGTGTGCGTCGGCTTCCGCGTAAGCAAAGAGTGAGCGTAGCGAACGAGTTGCTTGCACGGAAGCTGACGGACACGAGTGTATTATTTCCGCTATTCAAACATATACGATGGAATATCCTATTTATACCCCCGCAACGAGTTGTGGGGCGGGGTATACTGGAGTCAGGTTGTCCGTCCGTCCGTCCGTCCGTCACTAAACTTAACATCAGAGAAATATTGTTATGACTTCTATTTCCTTCATCTAAAATGCTTAATATTTCACACATGCATTCCTGTAAGGCTCTACTACCATGCTGTGCCAAATGCACGACCGTCCAACCCCCGCTGATCCCAAGGTCAATGTCAAATACTTAGTCTCTTTACAAAACTTAAGATCGGAGAAATATGTTATAACTTCTATTTCCGTCATCTAAAATGCTTAATATTTCACACATGCATTCCTGTAAGGCTCTACTATCATGCATTCCTCTAAGGTTGTACTATCATGCTGTGACAAATCTACGACCGTCCAACCACCGCTGATCCCAAGGTCAAGGTGACATAGTTAGTCCCTTTACAAAACTTAACATCAGAGAAATATGTTATAACTTCTACTTCTTTCATCGAACATTTTTAATATTTCATGCATGTGATCAAATTACGTCCGTCCATCCTCGCGGATACCAAGGTCAAGGTGACATAGTTCGTCCTTTACAAAACTTAACATCAGAGAAATATGTTATAACTTCTACTTCTTTCATCGAACATTTTTCATATTTCATGCATGCATTCCTCTAAGGCTCTACTATCAAATTGTGATAAATCCCCGCCGATCTCGAGGTCAAGGTCACATACTTAGTCTCTTTACAAAACTTAACATCAGATAAATCGGTTATAACTTATATTTCCTTGCTTGGGTCTGCTTCACATTTCACACACGCATTGCTCCTATGGGCTACCACCTTGTGACAAATTCACGTTCGTGCCGTCCTCGCTAAGCCCAGAGTCAAGGTTACAAGCCCACACACTTGGATATTTTTTTTTTACATATTTAGGGGTACCTGGGCCCACCCGGGGGTATTCCGTAAGCCTCGCTTACTGACCAATCTAGTTATTACACTTCACATCGGATATATATGCATATTATTTGAGATTGTGTCCAAAATAATTGTGCTGTGCGTATGAATAGTTACACACTGATGTGTTTCTCGCGTTTTGTCGTCACGTTGTGTGACGTCAAGCGTGACGTTATGTACACTTTTTGAAATCCAAATTACGCAGCTGTTTCTATGAACTGTATATATTTGAGTATATGTTTGAAATGTGCTCAATCACATTAACATTGTAGAGTAGTCGAGACTTTCTCCACATTTTCAAATAACTTTATTTTGACTGTAATAAAAGATGCTGTAATTACGTGTGTTCTCTTCACGGTGTATTATTTGTAAGGAGCGAAAGCCTATGAAAATAACTCACAAGAGTGTAATAAAATAAATACCATATGCAAGTACATACATCTGCAGTTGGTTTTGATTCTGCTAGCTATATTTACTGTACAGGTAAATAAACAGCTATGGGAAATATTGTAACTTGTGTCAATATTTTTCATTCGTGATATATTGCACGTAATATCATAGACCTTGAGCCAGCAATAACCCCCCCCCTCCCTCCCCCCATGTGGAATTTTTGGTGAGTATGATTTTCGGATTCATTAGCCTATTGTCTATCAATCCTGGTTGTCTGCGCTCAAAAAGCCGCTGGATGAACAAATGGCGGCCATTTTACAAGATGGCCGCCGAACAGTATTGTAATGTTTTGTTAAGGACTGTTAACGTTCAGTCTGATCAATATTAACCGGATAAATTGCTATAATTAAGTCACAATTTGAATGTAAAATGATTACATATTACATGTAATTACATCCGTAAATGGCAATACATTTAAAAATGGCTGCCGAAATAAGCTGTTTTACAACATTTTTCTGCGAATCGTGTGCTGTGACGAACAAATACAGACATTCATAAAGCTGAAACCAATATACATTGTTTTCCTTCACAAATAAATGGAAAATACAGGAGATGGTGATGCAATAGCCTTCCACAATTGTCAGAAAAGACAAAATGGCCTCCAAAATGTTCTTGTATTGTTCTATTCTTTGCTGTATGGAGTTGTTATAAACATAATTTCATGCACCTATTACATGTATGCATACCAGTTTGAGGTATACAAATCATTCACTTGACAACATATACATATCCAGGTATACAATGCTATAATATATATTCAAAATGGCCGCCAAAATGATCAGATGTTCAATAATATTGATGATGAAGCTACAGTTTTCAGTAATTAAACAACACTAACATTGTTATGTATAGAGTGTGATATTCTCCTTATTTGCAAAGACAAATACGGATGTATTTCAATCAGTTCGAGTATTGAAGAACTGTTTCAAAGTGTGTCCAAAATAGATTGACTGTTGACAAGGAATACAATATTATTATTGTTAACGATCACACTTCTGGCAATTAAGCGAGCATGATGATCAAAACAGTATGTAGTATGGTATGATGAATGACATGGGTATGCTTATTGCAAACATGCATGGCTTTCTCCCACATTAAGCATTCCACATATGTCTGCACATGCGACAATAATTTAAATTAACCCTTGGTCGTGAGTTGGATTGGAAAATAAATACAATACATGGTAACGATATGTAATTCATGCAGTCACTGATGTAATCAGTTCTACATTATAAGGAAATGGTCGCTGAGTTAAGGATTTTAATGTTTTGGGACCGGACTTTCGTGGTCGCTGGTCGCGTTACAGAGGTGGTCGTTTAGTTAAGTTATATTAACGCTCAAAATGTCACGGGAGACCGGTCGCTTAGCACAGGTGGTCGCTTAGTTCAGGTGGTCGTTAGGGCAGGTTCGAATGTACATGTGCTGTATTCATTGATCTAATTAAACATTATTGAAACTAATACACCGAAAACCTAACCATATACAGTATGACCATGACTGTCGATCAGTTTCAAGATGACCATGAAGGTGGTCGCGTTTGTAATTAGGAGATGTGATATTTACGGATCTATATGTACACTTGTAATACAGCTTAAATTTCTAAAATTAGTTAATAATACCCTTAGCCCGAGGAGGTCCCGCATCTTGCGCTGACACCAAGCTCTGCTAGCCCATGACATATACTCGAATACATATCTCTGGTTGCTATTGTAATGTAATATGAGTGTCCATCAGCGTTGTAATTAATTTGAAAGACAACCATAGGAATTGTTATGCGGATACAATGCCATATAGGGGTATATGGAGGCAAAGATGTATCTATTAGCTACAAACTATGTGTGGATTGTATATATTAAACAGGTACAATGTAACTATAAGTCTGCATGCATACACCCGGTACATGATTATAGAGTTGTTTGATCATTAGAATGGCATTACCTGTTGTCAAATAAAGAAATATGTATGCAGACGACCCCAAAGAGCCAGCAAAACACACAGCTGTGGTACAATGCTGCAGAAAACGCCTTCTACCAACATGATCGTCATCGCCTGTGTAAATAGTTAGAATGCCATATAGACAATAGTTCAATTGCATAGTCAAATCCAAAATGAAATGTGTCCCGATAGAGGCTGTGCGATATTGTTTAGATGAACATTTTTATACATTGCATAATATGTTATGGATTTTACGTTATAATTCATGGGGATTTAAATGTATATTGAGTATGAGTATGTGTGACTACACGTGGTAGATGTGCATACTTCTTAAACTAATCTAGATTGATCTTTGAATACCCCGGAATGGCTTTTTCAGACTACATACATACTAATATTGATTTGTATATATTGGTTAGTAAACACTGTTAATTTGACACAACAGGTGTAGAATAACACGTGTGCTATAATTAAGAACACCTAATGTTGAAGCATATTGGACAAAATAGTTTATGTATGCGTACATAACAGCTATATGAATATAGTGTATATATTTGAAGAGCATATGCATGCTTTTAGAAATATCATGCACCTTCAATGTCTTTGTTAATATGAAAATTATGATATATCAACCTTACAATTATCAAGTGTCACTATTTTGAAATCATGGTTAAATATTTACTTACAACGCCTCGCTTACAAAATAAAATATCATAGTGGGTGCCTCTCAAATATGACTGATGGAACAATATACCGGCATGTATTACGTAATGACCATGATGCATGCACTGGTGTGCACTTACACTGGTAATGGGTCATCGTCATGGTCATACACATTCGAACACACACGTTCTCGTATGGCACTTACTGTATTTCAGCAGTTATACAAGCTATACCGTTTTGCAATGTACATGATTATATAAGTACATGTGCCAACTACACATTTGAATCCTGTTCCTGCTGATGACTACTCGGAATGGGTTGCGGGAATATTATTGGAATCCACGATCAATTGTGTGTACATTATGTAGAACCGGGATATATCTCAGTGTCATCGGTTCTACCTATTTTATTGTTATGTCGTACAAGCTCATTTACTTGCTGGCTGTCATCTTGAAAGTGTATAACAATATGTTTGTCCTGTTTTACTTCAGCTTAGCTTGCTCGTATTATGTATAGCTATCTTAATGTTCTGTATTTTAGTATTTACTGTCATACATGGAGTAATATGTGCTACAAATCATCCATTCAGCATGGTCGAATATTTTTTATATCCAATTTGCAAATTAGTACCTACGACCTATACTATTCACAGTAATAATTATATTTATTTAATTATTTTTGTCGAGCCTGCTTTAGCAGAGGCGCCTGCTTTAGCAGAGGCGCGACTATAGTCGGCATTTTTTCCGTCGTCGTCGTCGTCGTCCACGTCGTCGTCGTCGTCGTCGTCCGCGTCGTCCGGTTTTTTTGTAAGGCAAATGCGTTAAAGTTATTGTTTTTTCACAATATCTCTTTAACCCCTTGCCGGACATTGATAATATTTCACATCAATGTTTGTCTAGGGTTGATGCTTCACTATGCACACCCCCACATCCAAATTTTGAAGGTCAAGGTTATTTATTTCCTTGTAATGTTCACCGGTTTTGTAACAGAAATGCGTTAAAGTTATTGTTTTTTCACAATATCTCTTTAACCCCTTGCCAGACATTGATAATATTTCACATCAATGTTTGTCTAGGGATGATGTTTCATTACGCACACCCCCACATCCAAATTATCAAGGTCAAGGTCATTTATTTACTTGTAATGTTCACCGGTTTTGTAACAGAAATACGTTAAAGTTATTGTTTTTTCACAATATCTCTTTAACCCCTTGACAGACATTGATAATATTTCATATCAATGTTTGTCTAGGGATGATGCTTCATTACGCACACCCCCACATCCAAAGTCTGAAGGTCAAGGTCATTTATTTACTTGTAATGTTCACGGTCAAATGCCTCGGCAGGCGCGACACCGTTTCCGTGGCGGAATTCTTGTACTTAATGGTGTTTAAATGCCTAGAGTAATACTTATATGTATCAGAGATGTTCATGTCGGAATACACAACATAGTAAACATGGTAATTGTCTTGGTTCCATAAATAGGAAATGGAAATATAGAGAGACATTAATTATGTATCTGAAATATGTGTGGACTACTAATATGTGGCTGTGACTGGAGAAATGGGTCTCACGGGATTTGTGACCACTGTGATCAAATAGCAGCCTCCTGTACCCTGATAACGATATAGTATGCTTGATAGAAGCAGGATGTGTGTTTCACTGATGGAATGGCTAACAGTGCAGATCCTGAACAGACTGTGCGCATACACAGGCTGATCGGGATCTATACTGGTCACAAAACCCATAAGCCCCATTCTCCAAAATATCTGGCAGCGTATAAAGAAATAACAATTATTACATGTAAAATGGTCATTGTGAATTCAGTGGGTGGGGGAATATATAGTTAAAACTACTTTGTTTTAACATTGCATCATCTACTGTAGATATTATGTAATCAGAATATGGGCATTCACTATATATTGCAAACACTAGTAAGTACAATTACCATTGATACAATTAATAGACACCGAGAGAGATTTGCATAATGAGACGTATAGTGTAGTTGTTACCATCACTAAGAAAATGAGAAGCGGACGAACAGACGGACGAACTCTCGGACACACTGTATCTGAAGTGTGCGCGGGTAGTTATCAGTAGTGCCTAAGTAGTTGCATATGCATTTAACAATTTATAAGTAAGTGACAGTGCATAAGATAATGAAATTGATTACATGTAAAATTCCCATTGTAAAATGTGTGGGTGGGGAATGTTGAAAAATACTTTGTTTTTAACATTGTATCATAGACTGCAGACATCAGATAATCGGCATTTATGAAATTAACATTTCTAATGAACACTACTAGGTACCATTGACAAGAAGAAAATACAAATGTGCCCTACTTTTATGGAGTTATTAAGGTAGGTGTTTTGCCATTGAAATTCAGTGGGTGGGGTAACAAAACGTGCACAATTCTTCATCTGAATAAGCAGATACTATTTAATTGAACATTATTCCATTGTATCGTTATGAACACATCATAAAACATACACAACTGCCATATCAGTTGTTTCTAATGATAACAAAACAGTCGATTTTCAATGAAAAATGTGATTTTTCACAATTGCGAAAAGTCCAAGGGTGGTATACTTCAAAATGGTGCCAAAAATTCATCCAGCGGGTTACAGAGCGCAGATATACGGCATAGAACTGGTAATTGAATGTAGTTTCAGATATAATATGTCTGCAAAAATCCCACTCGGTGGGAGGGTTTCCATTTCTGGCTCACGGCCTATTAGGTACACGTACATTGTACACAATCTCGGCTTGTCTCATATTTCGCTACACGAATTTGGCAGGTGGGTACATGGCACACCAGCTGAATTGGGTGAAACGGGTGAACGTCAATGATATGAGCACCTTCTACTACGGTAAGTGTTATCTCCAATTCACACACAACATCATCCTCATCATCATCAAGGTGCATGATCACGTGGTTACATTTCATTGCACATGTAAATTCATTGCGTAAATCCATATATGTGTAAATGCATTGCACGTGACAATTCACTGCGCGTGTAAATCCATTGCGTGTGTAAATTCATTGCGTAAATCCATATATGTGTAAATTCATTGCACGTGACAAGTCATTGCGCGGGTAAATCCATTGTGTAAATCCATATATGTGTAAATTCATTGCACGTGACAATTCATTGCGTAAATCCATATATGTGTAAATTCATTGCACATGCAAATTCATTCAGTAAATCCATATATGTGTAAATTCATTGCACGTGACAAGTCATTGCGCGTGTAAATCCATTGTGTAAATCCATATATGTGTAAATTCATTGCACGTGACAATTCACTGCGCGTGTGAATTCATTGCGTAAATCATTATAATTATGTGTAAATTCTTTGCACGTGACAATCCATTTGTCAATTGCCCAATTCCAGCCCATTTAAATGTATTGCAGGATATTCGATAACAGCGGCCAAGTTTAAAGCGAGGGCCAACGTTGCTGTGGGCATTCCAAACTTCTACCACAAGTCCTACGGCCATTTTGGCAAGGTAACCTTGCGGACAGCGCGATATAGTCTCACATTGGCGTATGTACGTACGAGCGTACGTACGTGCGTCCGGGTTAATATTTTGGTTAACGTTGTTCTGTATGGTATCAACGCCTCGGCGGGCACAGCATGATGGCCGCTGCCATCTACAGTGTGGTCAGCGTGTAAGTGCACACACGAACGAACCCGACAGGTTGGAACCAACCTGTCGTGTTCGTTCGTGTGTGCACTTACACGCTGACCAACCTGTCGTGTTCGTTCGTGTGTGCACTTACACGCTGACCCCACTGTACTGTCTGTTCCATGTTTTGCTGCCGACGAACATTTGGCTATTAAACACATTCAATCTAAAAAATATTCAATAACAAAAAAATCACTGTCTCCCAAATTATTTTTTTTGAAATTCCATCAAATATTGATTTTATTGCGAAAAAACGATTTTCCTATGGGAATTTAATATGGGGGCTAAACATAGATTTATTTTTCATTTGTTGACCGATTTTCAAACATGATCTAACTTTTGTTTTCTTAGTTACATCATTTTCCAGCAATCTCGCCAGGTTTCGGAGTCGATCTCCAAATGTTTTGGAAATTGACTCCCTATGTTAAATTCGTTTTTTTCTGAATAAAATGAATAATTGATGGAATTTCATCAAATAAATTGTTATGGGGAGGGTGACTTATTTGTTATTGATGAAAAAGTACTTACTTTTAAATACTTTTTTAGATTTAATGTGTTTAATGGCCAAATGTTCGTCGGAAGCAAAACGTGGAACAGA
Source organism: Conchocele bisecta (assembly GCA_029237695.1). Lineage (NCBI taxonomy): Eukaryota > Metazoa > Mollusca > Bivalvia > Lucinida > Thyasiridae > Conchocele > Conchocele bisecta. The sequence goes on from CM055281.1 coordinate 62,906,522, forward strand.
CATTAGTTTAATATATGTGGCTGTAAATGGATAAATTGGACTTATGGGGTGTGCGACCAGTGTAGATCCAGATAAGCCGCATCCGCACAGTCTTATCAGGATTTGGAGGCCGTTTCACAAGAAACTTCGTACTACTAAAGTGTTTGTAAGTGCAAAATTATGATTTCATTTCACATTTCACATTAACTATGTTTTCTTGTAAACAATTATTGGATTTACATTTATTGAGCATAGGCTGCATATGCAGCCTATGTTCAATAAATGTAAATCCATCAGTTGAAATTTTTAGACGATCCTAAATGTTGTCTTTACGAACATTTTAGTCGTGCGAAGTTTAGTGAAACGGCCCCCAGCACTATTCGCCATTCCACAATGAAACGCCCGTCATGCTTCTAACCAGCAAGACATATGTGTATATCGTGTTCAGGCTACAATAGTTATTGGAACAGGAGCTACGCATACTGATGAATATAACATACAAGGACACACGCCTGGTATCCTCTAATACTCAAATCAAATGGGATATCATATGCACTCGTACTCGGCCCTTAACACGGTCTGACATACGGCACAGCGCGACAGGAGAATGAACTAGCTAGGTTATATCAACCGTCTCATAACATTCTTCCTTAACTTAAAGCGCACATTTCGATTACTTTGCAACTAAAAATAAGTTCGGAAAAAAAACGGACCAACGGCCATTGGCTTGACACATTTTCCGGATATGGATGTTTCTTGGAGCCAAATCCCATCCATAAATATAAGATAAGTAAGCATGCTCTACTTTACAGGTGGAAGTTCTAATCGGAACAAACAAGTTGGATTTGATGGAGTTTGGCCGTAACTCAGGAGCTGGAACTGTACGTATAATTATGGAAAATATTACAAGATAACATGATTTAGTAAGGTATACACGTTTACTGATTATACCCGCAGCCTAGTACGAAGTATGTCGAGGGATATACGTTGTTTACCTTTTCGTCCGTCGGTTTGTTCGTCCGTCAGTTATTTCGTCCGCCGGTCCGTTCGTCCGTCCGTCATTAACACGAAAACTTATCATTTCGAAATTTGAAGTTTTGGTTTGTCGGTCCAGGCGGCAGCAGTGGGTATCAGTGAACGTCCACTCATTTGCCTGTTTCATAAGGTATCAGTGAACACGCGGAAATATATGTATTCACCTGAATATCAGTCTCGGACTCGTCTCACTGGCGATACGAGTCCGAGATATAATATTAAATCAACTCAAACCTTAGATTCAATTTATTGCATAAGTACAGCATCATACAATGTAGCTATATTGGTCGTCTAACATGTGTACACATTGACTTGAGTAGTACAGGTTGTGGTGTAACATTTTGTTTGATACATCAATGATGTTTCACGTCGATCTACGCGCCGGATTCGTGACGTAAACTACATGCAGAAGATGCATAAACACAGTTTCGTCTAGTATCCGGCGCAAATTTCTTGCGCCGGTTACTAGACGAAACGTGCGTTTATGTTATAACTCTAAGTAGAGCTGAGTGGCATCTCGTCAAGAAACCGATGCACAATGATACTTCACGTTGTATTAGGCGCCCGATTCCTGACGAATCCACGTTCAGCTAAATGAGAAGATACTGGATAAACACATTTTCGTCTAGTAACCGAGGCAAGACATTCTCTGAAGAATTCTCATTTAGCTACATGCAGAAGATACTGCATAAACATATTTTCGTCTAGTTACCGGCACAAATTTCTTACTAGACGAAAACTGTGTTTATACGATGTCTCTCCGTCGAGCTAAGTACTCGGCATGACTGCTAACATTGGTATTGACTATGTACATGATCGAATATTGATCAGACCTGGCTCGGAAACGATAGGCATTCCTCGACGAGCCTCGGAATTCTCACACATTCCTACGCGATTCCAAACCTTGTATATCAAGTTTATCAGGCAAGGCTAGGAAACGCGTAGTATAGGGCATCTGCTAACACTGGTTCTCAATTTAGTGCCATGGCGTGAAGACGTTGAGTCCGTCGAAGTATGTTAAAGACAAACAGATGGGCACGAAGTTCGGGGCGAGCGTGGCGGCCATTGATATCACCGGCGACGGATATGACGAGTTGTTTGTGGGGGCGCCACTGTATTCCGGGGAATACCCGGATGAGGGCAGAGTGTTTGTATACACGACCGATGATCATTACGGGGACTTTGTGAGTATAGATGAGTCTTATAAATAGGTCACCGAACTTGGAATATCATGAGTAACTTCCCTTAGAACAACATCCGGCGTATTAATGTGTTGGCTTCACGTCACGTTGCTTAGCTTAGATTCAAAGCTAAGCAACGTGACGTCAAACCCACAAATCCATGACGCACGGGAAGTACAGTAACGTTTCACTAAACTTCGTACGTATCATTCTATGAATGTGTTTCTCATATTAACATGCTTTACTTTTGTTACCATTTTCCACCTGCACGTGCACCTGTTACGCGGAGTGGCTTTTGAACATTCATAAATGAATATACAATCCAACCTCCGCGAACCTCTCTACAACAACATCCTCTCTTTAACAGCCGATATTTTACAGTGAAACCTCTCTAAACCGGACACCCTGGGAGGTCCCCAGGGTGTCCGTGAAACCTCTCTAAACCGGACACCCTGGGAGGACCCCAGGGTGTCCGGTTTAGGGAGGTTCCACTGTAAATCAGGCATATGACCATTCTGAAATTTATTGGCGTGCTTTGCAATCATGAACAAACATTAACATCGGACATATATGATAAATAAACCCATCAAACATAAGATTACAGAAGTTGCCTTGGTGTCCGGTTTAGAGAGGTTCCACTGTATATCCCAAATGGACAATTGCTTTGCAATTCGATCGATTGTAATGATTTGATTGGTCAATGCTAAATACGTTTTGCCATACCTTATATCTCCACAACCCTTACTCAGACTTACGTCAATTTACTTCCTTATAATCATCCGTATGTTCATTCTATAACCCGCTTATGCGGCCCACATGCCCAAGGTGAAGACTTTAAATACATTATATCTCCACAACCCTTAGTCAGATTTACTTCAAGCTTCAAATAAATACAACGTACACTCTGAGACCATCACATTCTTTGGCGTGCCCAAAGTGATTGATAGGTTGTACTTGCATATAACTCACATTTAGATATTTTATCAAATGTAATTTGTTGGTTGTCATTTACTATGCACGAAGCGCGAACAATCATATATAGATGTATTTATATCTGAAGCATCATCTGACACACAGTGCCTTTAAATGTACATCCTCACTCAGTAGGCACGAAATCAAAAACTAAATACAGAACATAATAGTAATATCTGTTAACATTTTAAGGAAACACTGTTATCGCCCCTGATATCAGTGTGGAAATTTACGTCCGATATAAAATGTATAATAATGCCTATGAATACGTGGGGTAATGGTCAATGAATGTTTAATTTGACAGAAAATGTCATATATATAGAATATACAAAACTGTCATGTTGTGCCTACTGAGCGGGCGTGTACCATTAAGCAACGCTGGCTTACTACAGAGTATATGCGGGCCGGTGGGAATCCTGTCAGGAGGGGCGAGGATCGCCAGCCTGAAGCGTATGTCCAAGTTCGCTAGGTTTGGCAACACCATAGCGACGGCGGGCGACCTTAACGTCGATGGATTCAACGGTACGTAACCTGGATTTTCTGGCTTTAACGCAGGGCGACTTCGTCACAAAATCCCGATCCCACATTCAACGCCAATGCCACTGACTGTACGATGTAGCAATAACTGTTGCCTAACACTCATTTTGTGTAGTTTGTATGTTCTAGTAACTCATTGCCATGTTACAACGCATGCTCGGATAATTAAGCTGCCTGATTGCGAGTTGAGATTGCTAATATCTGTTCAGAAGCGCTGACACCTTCACGCTAGTTTAACACAGACGGTTGTGTATTTAGAGTTGTCATGTCTTGGTTTCGGTAGCCAGATACATAGTCACATGTTAGGGAGAGGATTTATTTCAATTCAATCCCATTTGTATAGTACTGATTATATTATTGTATCCCCCGGACTCCGCGTCCGCGTCCGCCGCAGACACTTCTTGTCCGGAGCATAACTCGAACACCCTTTGGAATATTTTCATGAAACTTCACACATGCATAGACCACGACCCAAAGGTGTGTCGCGCACAAGAATGACAACTCTTGCATAGCTAATTTTTTAGTTATCTCCCTTTTTTGTTTCTCGCACTGATTTCGTGTCCGGAGCATAACTCCACCACCCTTTGGAATATTTTCATGAAACTTTACACATGCATAGACCACGACCCGAAGGTGTGTCGCGCACAAGAATGACAACTCTTGCATAGCTAATTTTTGAGTTATCTCCCTTTTTTGTTTTGCGCACTGATTGACCATAACTCGACCACCCTTTGGAATATTTTTATGAAAATTAACACATTCAATTAGACCACGAACCGAAGGTGTATCGTGCACAAGAATGACAACTCTTGCATAGCTAATTTTTGTGTTATCTCCCTTTTTTGTTTTCGCTCACTGATTTCCTGTCCGGAGCATAACTCGACCACCCTTTGGAATATTTTCATGAAACTTCACACATGCATAGACCACGACCCGGAGGTGTGTCGCGCACAAGAATTACAACTCTTGCGTAGCTAATTTTTTAGTTATCTCCCTTTTTTGTTTTGCGCACTCTACAAACTGGACAATAATGCATGAAGACCTGTTTTCTCGTGTGCTCTGTACACCTTACCTGTAGAATAGAAACAATAGAAACTGGGAGAACCATGTGCTAAGCATGGGCTAGCATGTGCAGATGTCCAGTGCTTGACCACTGCTGACCAGGTAATTTATACAGGTAAATCACTACATTGGGTACTGTGTTGAAAATATTGTGGCATTATGTGGACCTGTGCAGATTTTTGTAGATAAACATAGGACTATTAAAAAAAAATCTGGTCTCCAATAGCAAGCATTATTATTTTTAAACTTTTTACATTTTTTTTTTTTTTTTTTCATTTTTTTTTTTTTTTTTTTTCATTTTTTTTTTTTTTTTTTTTTCTTTTTTTTTTCTTTTTTTCATTTTTTTTTCTTTTTTGTTTCATTTTTTTTTTTTTCATTTTTTTTTTTTTTCAAATTATTTTTCAATTTTTGTCTAGTAGCATAAGGTCGTAAGTGCTTTATACAGACTATTCACCTGTGCATGTGCTAGCATGTGCAACTGACCACTGACCACTTACAGGTAATTTATACAGGTAAATGATTATATTACATTTCCGTAAACTGTGTTGAAAATATTGTGGCATTATGTGGACCTGTGCAGATATATGTAGATAAATATAGGACTATTAAAAAAAAATTCTGTGCTCCAGTAGCAAGCATTATTATTTTTAAACTTTTTTTTTTCATTTTTCATTTTTTTTTCTTTTTTTTTTCATTTTTTTTTCTTTTTTTCATTTTTTTTTCTTTTTTGTTTCATTTTTTTTTTTTTCATTTTTTTTCTTCAAATTATTTTTCAATTTTTGTCTAGTAGCATAAGGTGGTAAGTGCTATATACAGACTATTCACCTGTGCATGTGCTAGCATGTGCAACTGACCACTGACAACTTACAGGTAATTTATACAGGTAAATGATTATATTACATTTCCGTAAACTGTGTTGAAAATATTGTGGGAATATGTGGACCTGTGTATATATGATATGTAGATAAATATAGGACTATTAAAAAACATTCTGGGCTCCAGTAGGGAGCATTATTCTTTTTCTTTTTTTTAATTTAATTTTTTTTTCCATTTTTCTTTTACATTCTTTTTCAATTTTTTAACTGACCACTAACTTATTACAGGTAATTTATACAGGTACATTATTACATTTCCGTAAACTGTGTTGACAATATTGTGGCAGTATGTGGACCTGTGCAGATATATGTAGATAAATATAGGACTATTAACAAAAATTCTGGGCTCCAGTAGCGAGCATTATTTAAAAAAAAAAAAATTGTATATTACATTTCCGTAAACTGTGTTGAAAATATTGTGGCATTATGTGGACCTGTGCAGATATATGTAGATAAATATAGGACTATTAAAAAAAAATTCTGGGCTCCAGTAGCAAGTATTATTATTTTTTATTTTTCAACTTTTTTTTTCAAACTTTTTTTAATTTTTTTTTTTACATTCTTTTTAAATTTTTTAACTGACCACTAACTTATTACAGGTAATTTATACAGCTAAATTATTACATTTACCTAAACTGTGTTGACAATATTGTGGCAGTATGTGCACCTGTGCAGATATATGTACATAAATATAGGACTATTAACAAATAATTCTGCGCTCCAGTAGCTTCACACATGCATAGACCCTAAAGGTGTGTCGCGCAAGAATGACAACTCTTGCATCACTAATTGTTTAGTTATCTCCCTTTGTCCGTCACCGATTTTGTCTCCGGAGCATAACTCGATCACCCTTTTTTCAAACTACTTGTGTATCTGGGGAGGGGGATACACATGCGCTTGTCGACAAGCGTCCATTTCTAGTTATTATGTCATGCTTGTAACTAAGATGCAAATAAATTATGTTTAACCCAACTCATTGCCATCACTGGCAGGTTGCATAGTCCTCGAATTTGGAGCTCGCAATGTATTAACACAGTGTACTTGCACATAGTCCAATAATTGTTTGTCTCCCATGATCCGCAGGTTGTACTTGTGCATAGTCCAATAATTGTTTCTCTCCCATCACTCGCAGGTTGTACTTGCACATATTCCAATAATTGTTTGTCTCCCATCACCCGCAGGTTGTACTTGCGCCTAGTCCAATAATTGTTTCTCTCCCATCACCCGCATGTTGTACTTGCGCCTAGTCCAATAATTGTTTCTCTCCCATCACCCGCATGTTGTACTTGCGCATAGTCCAATAATTGTTTCTCTCCCATCACCCGCATGTTGTACTTGCGCATAGTCCAATAATTGTTTCTCTCCATCACCCGCATGTTGTACTTGCGCATAGTCCAATAATTGTTTCTCTCCCATCACCCGCATGTTGTACTTGCGCCTAGTCCAATAATTGTTTCTCTCCCATCACCCGCAGGTTGTATTTGTACTTGCACATAGTCCAATAATTGATTCTCTCCCGTCACTCACATGTTTTACTTGCACATAGTCCAATAATTGTTTGTTTTCCAACAATCACAGACTTCGCCATCGGAGCACCGTACGAAGACGAGGGATCAGGGGCCGTATACATCTACCATGGACTCGACCTGAGCGGCGTCACCATGGACGACATGTTTGCGCAGCGAATCGCTGGTATTTACGTTCTTTTTCCAGTGAAACCTCACTAAACCGGACGCCCTGGGAGGTCCCCATGAGTCCGATTTAGAGCGGTTTCACTGTAAATCAGACATTTGACAATTCTGGGGCATATGCATGTGCTTAATGATCATGAACATACATTCTCATCTGAGCTAAATTACCAAGAAACCCATCAAAAAATAAGGTTTCACATGTGTCCTCGGTGTCCGATTTAGAGAGGTTCCACTGTATAGCGTTCTTGTGATCGCACCTGATCCCTGGAACCTATCTAAGACGAACATCGTTGTTTTGCAATCATACTTTATTGGCACGCAATCGATTGTATAGTGGATGTGTTCGAAATTAGCCTAAATCTTAGATTCCCGGGTCGGACAGCCAAAACTATAGTCTGTTTCACGAAAGCTGCCCAAATTTTACGGCCATATAAACAATTCAAAAACAATATTTTTTTCGATAGTATTAAATTAAAGGAAAATTTAAGAATGAGCCTTTTTATTTCGTGAAAATCGGTCAAATATTGGTTTTATTACGAAAAATTGATTTGTCTATGGGAATTTAACGTGGGGGAAAAAGAGGTAAAGGAGTGTGGGAGGAGTCAAAAAACGAAAAAATTTGGAAATTGACTCCGAAACCTGACTAGATAGCTTGGATATGATCTAACTAAGAAAACAAGTTAAATTTTAAAAATCGGTCCAGTATTTCTAAAATTCAAAAAAATTTCCCCATGTTAAATCCCCATAGACATCTTCACTCCGTGAAGATGTCTATGGGGATTTAACATGGGGAAATTTTGTTTTTGCAATAAAATCAATATTTGACCAAATTTCACGAAATAAAAAGAAGGCTCATTTTTAATTTTTCCTTTAATTTAATATTATCAAAAGAAATCTTGTTTTTGAATTGTTTATATAGCCGTAAAATTTGGGCAGCTTTCGTGAAACAGACTATAGTATTAATTAAATAACATGTCTGTCATACCGATTTGAACTCTACGGAGCCCTGCAGGGGACGTATAATTCTTGTTTTTATTAATTCGTTCCTACGAAATAATAATTCGTTCCCTCAATTTAACAATTCTTTCCCACGAATTAACAGTTCGTTCCCTCAATTTAACTTTTCGTTCCCACGGGAACGAATTGTTATATCAAGGGAACGAATTGTTAATTCGAGCGAACGAATTGTTAAATTGAGGGAACGAATTGTCAGTTCGTGGTAACGAATTGTCATTTCGTGGTAACGAATTGTCATTTCGTGGTAACGAATTGATAATTCGAGGGAACGAATTGTTATTTCGTGGGAACTAATTGTTAAATTGAGGGAAGGAATTGTTAAATTGAGGGAACGAATTAATAAAAAATAATTCCATGTCCACTGCGGGGCTCCGTAAATTTGAACTCTGCCCATGCCATTTCGTTACATTTATGAATATATGCATTTTAAATTGTTTGTGCTAGGAAAAAGCATAGAGCCGACTATCAAAGCGTTTGGGTGGCATATATATGGTGACGATGACGTCGATGGTAACGGTTTCCCAGGTAAATAAAATTGATGGGCATTGACGGGCATTATTATACAGCTAACACTCTTACTTCGGAGTTACAGATATAGTGGACTTGAAATATGGATATCGAATCGTACAACAATGAGTATATAATACATACTTACATGTACATATACTTGGCAGTATGATTATTCGCCGCGTCGCCGCGCTAACCAGGTTCTTTGACGGATTTACTCACTGGCCGTTACAAGGCGGCCCCCTTGGTGTCCTGTTTTGATCGTTATATAGATATACATATCGTTGTATGGATCGTAATCAGGCTACATGAATGTGCTATTTGATCAGGAGCTACACTGGTCACAAATCCCATACGCCCCATTCAACAGTCAAAGCCACATACACCACCGACTACGCTAATCTTGCAAATATTTGTCTATTGTTTTATCACAAAATACATGAATATCCTGTTTGAAAGCAGGAAGCTTGATTGGTTGTGACAGACTCTGCTACAGCTCAGGCACAGCCAATCAAACTGCTTGATTGCGAGTTTATATTGCCAATAGATGTTCAGAAACGTCGACATATATGCAATATTAACGCATGCATTGGTGTATAATGTTCACAGACCTTGCTGTCGGAGCATATGCTTCGGACCACGCGGTTGTCCTACGAACCCGCCCAATTGTGGTGATATATGCCCATATGAAGATCAATCCCCGGCTCATTCCGCTGAATGCCTCCCAGCTACGCTGTTCCAGTGATGGCATTCAACTCTGCATGGATGTCACCGTGTCGTTTCGCTACCAAGTTCTGGGACCAGCAACGACTGAAACGGTCGAAAATATCAGTTAGTATAACCATAAATGAGACACGCCATACGATTTTGTACCTTCTGACATCTGCGTAATTTCATTAAATACGTTTACAAAATGTACATTATTTTCTGTAAATGGCGTCAAAAGTTGATAACATTTTCAGAGTACATGCGGAATATAATTCCGCATGTACTCTGAAAAGTTTATCAACTTTTTACTTTATTTATGAAAAATATTGTACATTTTGTAAACGTATTTAATGAAATTACGCAGATGTCAGAAGGTACAAACTCGCATGGTGTGTCTCGTATGACATATATACAATGTATGTTGCACTATTTCGCTACACCACAGTCAACGGTAAACATTATCGGAATGACATTTGCATTTCGCGCACTAAACTATAGCAATAATTAGCAATAATCTGCAGGGTTTTGACGTTCATACTTCGCTATGTTGTTATTGAGACAGCAAATTATATTATATAAGACAAACATGTTATCATAAACTCACCTAACCGGCAAGGTGTGTATTAGTCATTCCCCACGAAGTAGAAACTAAACAAAGAATGCTTCAAACACAAATTTGGAAATACTATCCCGTTATAACGCTGATGTAATACAATGTAATGTAATTAGAGTTATTTACTCCCAACTACACTGTAAAACCAGTTCATATATAGGCAATTTTAACGCAGTAGTGTTCAAATTGGCCTTCAGGAATCCAGTAAATGCATCTTTACTGAACCGATGTGTTCAAATGGTGTTCAGCACATTAACGTCTCCGTTCAAGCACTCTGCGGTCAATTTTTAATCAGCTTTCAATTGTGGTAGATACAATGAGTTTACCTTTAATGAGTTAATAACACCATTTACGATAAATTTTAAATATTTTTTGCATAATGTATGGTGTATGAAGCTACAATTCATAATTCGTTACGGCATTTAAACACTGCCGTTCACATAGCATCCATTGTTGAACGCTCAAAGCGTACGGTGACGTAATTCTATTTTTATCGGAGTATTTTTAGTTCAACGCGGTTCCGTTATGACCATGGAATTCTGGGAATTGGGCGCAATTTTTTATCTCTTTCCGGCATTGCTGCTAAAGGATATTGAGGACATTTAAATGTAAACCGTACATTTAATTTACTTATTTAGGTGATTTTAACATGTAAACTAATGGTAATAGCATCTCTTCATACTCGCCAATGTTTGTGGCAGCTCTTTGTGGTCGGGGTTGCTTGATAAACATGCAAAATGAGACACAGTCCGAATTTGCCTCCAACATGTGTTGTTTCTTTGCAGACTCCATGCAATCATTTCAAAATCATACCATAAGGTATCACAAAGATGATCCAAGCTTCTCGGTTGCATGCAGTATAGGTTCTTGCTCCTTCACATCAAGCAAATGGTCCATTTTTAGATCGCATGTAAGCCGTAAACACGATAACCGAAATCAAAATGTAGACTTACCCCACCCACCCATGTTATTCAATGATGATGGAGAAAATGATGTTGTGATTCCGTTAAACGATACAGAAGCTTTGCAGATATGTATGCATGTAATGCTATATACTAATGTACAATGTAATGCCATTATATTGAATGATTCAAAATAAAATGTGTAAATGAATTGCTTTTAATACCTTCTGTTCAAATTAGAACATTTCCATGATTAAATTAGAACACTTTCCTGTTCAAATATGAACACCTTTCTGTTTATATTAGAGCACCACAATATGTGTGTGCTCAAAATTGCATACCTACATGTTCATGTGGTGTTCCAAAGCTGAACACTTGTAACTTGAACATGTTCTGGGTGTTCAATATCTGTTGCATCGTATTTGAACGCGTCAAGCGTTAATAATTGGAACACTTGAAATGTTCAATCTTGAACACACAACGTTCATGTTTTGATCGGTAGTGTTCACGGTTTGAACACATAAATGTCCAATGTCTCACACTAGTGTTCAAAGGGTGTTGAGATTAGAACACTGTGCGTTAATGCTTTGAACATTAGCGTTCAGAAATCGAATGCTCGTTGAACGCGTCATTGGGTTCTTGATGTGTTCAATAGCTGTTGCATTTTGGTGTTCAAAGTGCATTCTAAAGTTGAACGTTTGGGTTTACAGTGTACAGTCGCTATAATATCTACGATTTCAGCAATATCCTGGGAAATGTTCACGGACACGGTGTACAAACAGAGAGAGGGAACAAGTCGACTCGAGTTCCGAGACACGGGCAGGGATTCCCGTGTAGAGACGATATCGCTTCCACCGCAATCACGAGAATATTACGACGAACTAAAGCATTACACCCTCGATGTGAAGGCAAGTTATCGTTTTCACATAGGGTACCTATGTATTTGGAATCGCCTCGGGCAGTTAGCCACGCCATAGACCCCCCCCCCCTTAATGGGCTCGTCCGTAGTGATATCTTGGAGTAATCATAACAACAAAATGCATTGTGTTACTCAACGTTTAACTGTCATACGCAACCGCTAATTGAAAATAATATTATGAAAAACTACTTTCACTGAACAATATCAACAACGGATTTTCTACATGTACGTACAAAAATACATTGGATTATTTTGTTGCGCATGATTTTCCCCCATTTGCGTCACAAATCGTGCGGTCATCGCTAAATTTAGTAACAGGCTATAGTTTTCGGCAGAGTTAACTCCCCTCCGAATACTCTCCACCGGAAGCGACCTCCGTCGAGAGGTTACAGCTACATGTTGACCCAAATCTTTTTAATGATCGCGATTGTGTCGCAACAAAACGCGCACGTGTGGGTCTAACTGATGTTAATCCTCATTATATCGATGGATTTACAGCGGATTTTAGTGACATTCCAGAATTCGGCCTGATTGAAATTTGTCTATGGTGGCCAATACACGCCAACATGAGCGTCAATTCTACGTTCAGGGAAGGGGGTAAATAAGTCAGTAAGTGATAAATTACAGCCAGGGAACAAATTAATGACAGTATAACACATCCAGCGTAGATTAATACCCATATTAATGCAAGTACTGAAAATACGACAAAAAAACAATTCTAACAAGTTTGGGCTTCCATACATTGAAAATTTTGTCAGCGGTTTCCCCAATGACATCATTTGTATGTTTTAATATACTCGATCCGGGGCCAACTATTACATTCACAAAACAGAAGTAAACATGGCAATGTCAAACTAATGCAGAAACTTTAACAAAAATCCTGCTACAACATTGTTTTGTACCGACAAGGCATTTTCAGGCGCGACACCGCTTCCGTGGCGGAATTCTTGTAGTACCCTATGTTCAGTACTTTCAGTACTTTTAGTACTTTGACTCACTTACGTAATCCATTCCGCCGCAATCACGAGAATATTACGCCGAACTAAAGCGTTACACCCTCGATGTGAAGTGAAGTTTTCGTTTATCACTTACGCAATCACGAGTATATTAGTTATTACGCCGAACCAAAGCGTTACAGCCTCGATGTGAAGGCAAGTTGTCGTTTATAACTTACACAATCCATTCCGACGCAATCATAGTATATTACGCCGAACTAAAGCGTTACGCCCTCGATGTGAAGGCAAGGTGTCGTGTATCACTTACGTAATTCTGCCCGCCGCAATCACGAGAATATTATGCCGAACCGAAGCGTAACACCCTCGATGTGAAGACAAGTTGTCGTTTATCACTTACGTAATCCTGTACGCGCATTTCACGAGAATATTATGCCGAACCAAAGCGTTACACCCTCGATGTGAAAGCAAGTTGTCCTTTATCACTGACACAATCCATTCCACCGATTTGTATGCAATGTAGTAGCGTCAATGCCATGGAATCCATGATTAATATGTTCATGCAATTGTTGTGTCCACTATACGATAGCCCACGCTGGTCGCCGTTCGTTCAATCAGTCTAACGACATGTATGTCCAGGAATAAGTGATACAGTGAAACATCGCTAAACCGAACACCCTGGGAGGTCCCCAGGGTGTCCGGTTTAGCGCGAGCTTTCACTGTAAATCAAGCATTTGATTATTCCGAGCCATAGTTGTGTGTTGTGTGATCACGTATAGGCAATGTCACCTGAGATAAATGACCAAGAAACCCATCAACATTATGATCACATATGTTTCTTATTCTCCGGTTTAGAGGTCCCACTGTACCTTTATTTACTGAGCATAAGTATAAGTTATTTTTCACTGCACATATTGGATTTTTAAGGAATTAAATGCGAGGGAGCGCATTTAGTTCCTTAAAAATACATGTGTGATCAATAACATACTTGTAATTAGCCAGGTTTGTAATGGAGTCTTCCATTCGGGTGTTGAATTTCCATTTCCTGTCGAGCAAGTAGTGATTAAATTTCACTAGTAATACATGTATGTCATTTATAGTGATTACATCTTGTAATATGTGAAATAAGTGCAACGCGAAACAAAAAATTTTGCTCATAGAAATACAAGAATAAGCCGAGCCTAAAGATGCCTGGACGGTTGTGAGATTAAAGGGTCAATTTTCGTTGCCGAAGAGACCGGACAGTCCATTCGGCTTTCTCGATCCGGTGCTACAGAAGGATGTCGATCGACATATCGTTGAAAATGTAAATTGTGTTTGTTTGTTTGTTGTGGTTTAACGGCCTATCAACAGCTTTGGTCAATTAAGGCCGGGGACAAATGTAAGTAGCGTAGGGATCCATATCTGACCGCAATTTCTACCATTTCATATCTCAGAGATTACCATGGGGCGTTTCACTAAACTTCGTACGACTAAAATGTTCGTAAGTGCAAAATAATGATGGTCTGTAAATTTCACATTAACAACGTTTTCTTGTAAACAATTATTGGATTTACATTGAGCATAGGCTGCATAATCATTTCCCCATGTAAGCCTTCTTTTCTCTTGTTGTTGTTCAACATTTAACATAACGAAACGAAGCTTTCAAATTTATAAGATATACATGTAAATGTCAGATAAACACATTGACACGGTAAACTAACCAATTTCTGCATGTGTATGTTCTTTATTAATAATGTATTGATTACAGCTTATCCAGTGTTATATCAGTAACATATTAAACACGCCGGATAACCGATTGCAAAAATCACTCTTCCATGTGTTACATTAAAGAGATGAAGTTAAATTGCTACCCTCGCGAGAGGTATGGAGCGGGGTAGAACTTTTGTTTCTAACGTTACCAAGGCAACTGCATATCGGGTATTACCAGATGTAACATTACGCCATGTCCAATATAAGGTTTGACAATGTCCATCCGTGGGTAACTGTTTGCCGTCGCACAAGGGAACTGTTTGAACCCCAATGCAGTAGTTCCCGACCATAATACGTTATTGTTACATTTCCGTCGCAAATATCGTGCAATTTGAACATTTATGCATTACAATCGGTACTTTGATAATCTGCTCCATTCAAATAGCTGATTTGCTCATACATATTCGTGAGCGATAGTACACGTCGCAAGATGCAGCCGCATCAATTTCAAAATGTCAGTGCGACCGTTGTGAACTGCTCTGGTGACGTAATGGCGCGTTCTAGTAACGTCACTAGACACATGCATTACGTAGGTGTTGGCTTGGCCCCGAAAAGAGCATTGTCTACAACCATGGTCAAACAGCAGGTGTTGAACGTTTGAACACGACTGTGAGCGGTGTGAAACAACGGCAGCCATGTAACAATATACTATATAGTTTGAACACGACTGTGAGCGGTGTGAAACAACGGCAGCCATGTAACAATATACTATATAGTTTGAACACGACTGTGTGCGGTGTGAAACAACGGCAGCCATGTAACAATATACTATATAGTTTGAACACGACTGTGAACGGTGTGAAACAACGGCAGCCATGTAACAATATACTATATAGTTTGAACACGACTGTGAGCGGTGTGAAACAACGGCAGCCATGTAACAATATACTATATAGTTTGAACACGACTGTGAGCGGTGTCAAACAACGGCAGCCATGTAACAATATACTATATAGTTTGAACACGACTGTGAACGGTGTGAAACAACGGCAGCCATGTAACAATATACTATATAGTTTGAACACGACTGTGAGCGGTGTGAAACAACGGCAGCCATGTAACAATATACTATATAGTTTGAACACGACTGTGAGCGGTGTGAAAAAACGGCAGCCATGTAACAATATACTATATAGTTTGAACACGACTGTGAGCGGTGTGAAACAACGGCAGCCATGTAACACTATACTATATAGTTTGAACACGACTGTGAGCGGTGTGAAACAACGGCAGCCATGTAACAATATACTATATAGTTTGAACACGACTGTGAGCGGTGTCAAACAACGGCAGCCATGTAACAATATACTATATAGTTTGAACACGACTGTGAACGGTGTGAAACAACGGCAGCCATGTAACAATATACTATATAGTTTGAACACGACTGTGAGCGGTGTGAAACAACGGCAGCCATGTAACAATATACTATATAGTTTGAACACGACTGTGAGCGGTGTGAAACAACGGCAGCCATGTAACAATATACTATATACTTACGTCCCTTATGTCGTATTTTCAGGCAGGATTTGACAAGAAGTGTGAGAGTTTGGATAAGTGTGTGTCCGACTTGAAGACGTCAGTGAAGTTATTTCTCCTCAATAGCGGAGGTCAGGTAACCGCGATAAACCAATCATCGCTGCTCATTGTGGGCGGGTCGACGGAGCTGCAAATGCAAGTGAACGTGCTCAACATACTGTACTCGTCGTATAGATCAAACTTCACGGCTGACGTAGGATTGCCCATCAGGCGGAGTGTGGAGTAAGTTTGCTATCTGGTTATTGTCCAATTGTCCTGTATGTCAAACTTCACGGCTGACATAAGACGGTCCATAAGGCGGAGTGTGGAGTAAGTTTATCTGGTTATCGTCCAATTGTCGTATACATGTAGGTCAAACTTCACGGCTGACGTAGGATTGCCGATCAGACGGAGTGTGGAGTAAGTTTGTTATTGGGTTATCGACCAATTGTTCATTCATACAGTTCATACAGTGTTAGTGACCGGATATAAGCATTTCATTTCAGTTTCTTATGCCCGTTTCGTAGCGTTTTCCCTTAATTGATATGATCATATTTGTACATGTACATACAAGCAAATACAATGGATGTTCCCGGTATTTAGCCGGTACCCATTTACAGTTGGATGGACTGAAGCAGTGTGGATAAAGTGTCTTGCTCAAGGATACAACTCACGCCTCCGGTGAGGCTCGAACCCACGACCGTAAGATCAGCAGTCCGACGCATCAGACCGCTCGATCACGCGCTCTTTGTGTTGCGACCCACGTGCGATCGCCCAAGGTCAAGGTCACTGAGGAAATGTATTCACCTTGTTTGTAAGGCAAATGCGTTAAAGTATTTTTTGTTAAATAACTTACGAACCTCTTCCCCGATGTTGATAATATCTAACCACAATGTGTGTCTATGGATAATGCTTTGTTTTGTATACAATCCACGTCCGACGCCCAAACTTAAGGTCACTGAGGAAATGTGTTCACCTTGTTTGTAAGGCAAATGCTTTAATTATTTTCGTTTATTCAGTAACTTGTTTTATTATCAATGCTGCCAGCTATGGGGATTAGCTTAGTGATAACGTTGCCCTTGTTTAACATGTATGTTGGCATGTCGTTGCAGGTCGGAGCTCGGCGCTATAGATGCGACGTGCACAAAACACGATTCCACCCGTTACACGACGAACATAAACTGCACTGCGGACAGCTCTTTGGACAAGAATGAGAATATACGGGTGGCGGCGTTCTTTGATACGTCACGTGACCAGCTCATCCCGGGCGGCGACATGGACAAAATGCGGCGTTCCGTTGAGGTTTGATGTTTGGTTTAACCACATTATATCAAGCAGATATGTATTCCCACGTAAAAAAGAAATATAATTCCTAATTAGGAGATACTATCTCCTAAATAGGAATTAGTATCTCCTAATTAGGAGATAAATATATTTTAGCATTGTCACTAGGACGTTTAAGTATTAGGAGTTAGGAAATAATTATATATTAACATTGGCACCAGGACGTTTCCATACATATGTGTTTCTATGCCACAGACACTGTTTGCTTAATTTCCGATACCTCCAGAGTGGCCATACGGAATTGAATTTATATTTCCCACCAATGCTAAAACACATATTTCAATTAGTGAAGACACAGGGGGATGGGTATATGTTATGGGACAATCATGCCACAACATCCATACTAAAATGGCTTATGGGTTTAGCGATCACTGTAGATCGAGACGAAATAGCACACTCCTGTAGCCTGATAACGATTTGTTTTGCTTATTAATTTATATATTACTAGTATTTAGTAATCTTTCATTTACAAATATGGACGCGCGGGTATATCATATGCAAATGAGGCAGGATATTTTTGAACTACCTGTATTTATATCAATTAACCCTTTGAACCGGAAAGCCCGCTATAGCGGGGTTTGCAAACAGTGCATATCCAGATGAGCCGGCTCGTAACAAGACATCCCATCAGGATCAGCACAGTTTGCAACTAATTTTAATATTTTTTAGGACGAAAACACCCCTTTTTCATAAATGGTCTAATCTGAAAATCATTTTGTGACACTGGATTGGTCGGAAAATTAACATATCACAGTCCATCCTAGTTACTTAGGGTTGAAAGGGTTAAATGTGACATTTTAAGGAAACACAGTTTTCGATCCGGAAATCAGACATTTGCTTTCACCTATGGGGATTTAACATGGCGAAATTGTTTTTGTTTTCGTAATAAAATCAATATTGGTCCAAATTTCACAAAATAAATTGAAGTCTCATTCTTAAATTTAAAAAAAAAATAATATTCTCTAAAAAAATGTTTTTGCATTGTTTATATGGTCGTAAACTATTGGGCAGGTTTCATGAAACAGACAGTAGTTCTCCAGGGGCGGGTCCATTATTTGGGGAACGTGGGGGAGGGTTGACCTATTTTCCAGCTCCACAGAGTGAAGAGAGTATGCTAGGGGGTCCGGGGGCAAGCCAACCAGGACAAATTTTGAAATCTAGATATCCAGAAATGGACTTGTGTTTTACGGCATTTAAATTCGGACTCCAACTGGTCTTAAACTGTGATCTATGTAAACTCCGTGGCTGAACGGGGAGGGGGGTGCAACCCCGAAACGAATCCCCCCTCTTAGATCCGCCCCTGTTCTATATATATTAAGCAAATGCAGAACTATTTACCTAACAAATTCAGAGTCCAATACGATACTTTGTTATCAGTCAGTGTGTACATGTATTATGATAATTCCAAGCCAATACTCTGATAGCTGCTATTTTTCAGGTTAACGTCATGGCCGGACAGGCTAATCAGGACGTTGATCTTAGCAACAACGACTTCCACGCGTCGATCGAGGTCCGGCTGAAATATGACGTTGACGTCACCGAAGAGTACGTTGTCATGTGTGTTAATTTTCTTGTGTCGACGTGGCGTTCACTTCTAGTGTTTTCAATGGCAACGTATTTCATCTAACTGATGTGCTATACGATCATTTGAAACAAAGTGCTTCTTTCATTGTACAGTGCATTGTATAGTGTTTCATTGTATAGTGTTTCATTGTACAGTGGAACCTCTCTAAACCAGACACCATGCAAATACACGTGATCTCATTTTGAGAGGTTTCTTGGTGACGCATCTCGGATAATAATGCATGTTTATGATTACAAAAGGCATGCGTATATGTATGTCCCATAATGGTCATATGCCTGATTTACAGTGGAACATCTCTAAACCGGACAATACTGGGGATCTCCCATGGTGTCCGGTTTAGAGAGGTTTCACTGTATATATTTTATCTAAATGTATATCGTTGTTGTGAGCCGTATGTGCGTACACCGTTAATGCCAGATACGTCAATGTATTATACGTACGACGTACGGTGTATTAGGCCAATGCGCAGCTACTGTCTGTTCCACAGTTTTCAGTCAACGAACTTTTGGCTATTAAATCAAAAACATATTAAATTTAAAATATACTTTTTCATCAATAAAAAAGTCACCCTACTCAAATGTTGTTGCGAGAAAACAATTTTCTCATGGGAATTAACATGGTTGCTAACCACAGGGGCCCGTTTCATTAAACTTCGTACGACTAAAATGTTCGTAAGTGCAAATTTAGGATCGACTGCAAATTGCAATTGATGGATTTACATTTATTGAGCATATGCTGCCTATGGTCAATAAATGTAAATCCAATAATTGTTTACAAGAAACCATTGTTCATGTGAAATTTACAGACTATCATAATGTTTCACTTACGAACATTTTAGTCGTACGAAGTTTAGTGAAGCGGCCCCCAGGTTACCAGAAATAAATACCTGATTTCAGTGAAACTGGACGCCCTGGGAGGTCCCCAGTGGAACCTCTCTAAATCGGACACCCTGGGAGGTCCCCAGTCTCTAAATCGGACACCCTGGGGGGCCTCCCAGGATGTCCGGCTTAGAGAGGTTTCACCGTAAATGAGGCATTTGATCATTCTGAGCATTAGTTGTGTGCTATGCGATTATGAACAGACATTATCACCTGACATAAATGACCAAGAAACTCATCAAAAATAAGATCACATGTTTTTAATTCCGATTTATTTTCAGCCACCTGTGGGGCTAACATTAGACGTTTTTTAATAATTTTGAATTTGTGGACCGATTTTCAATATATAACATATTTTCTTAGCTAGAAAACCAGGTTTCGGAGTCGATTTCCAAAATTTTCCAAATTAGAAAAAGAGTCATTTTCCCTTCGAGCTCCTCTATCTCCCTTTCCCCATGTTAAAATCCCATAGGATCTTTATGCAACAAAATCACTATTTGCTGGAATTTCATCAAATAAAACTTTTGGTTGAGGGGGACTTTTCTTTATTAATGAAAACGCACTTACATTTACATAAGCATGTACATTTTTAGTTTAGATGTACTGTGTTTAGTACCAAGAAAACATATGTGATCTCATTTTGAGAGGTTTCTTGGTAATGCATCTGGGGACCTCCCAGGGTGTCCGGTTTAGAGAGGTTTCACTGTATAACTGTCGTCGTCAAATAGTTAGTTTCCTTTCTTCGTTTTTACTTCAGCAAAGAAACGTCTGACCAAGTCCGGTATAAATCGGACGAACGTAGTGAGCGGATGTTGCCCATAATACACCGGTATTACATCACCAATAACGGACCCAGCTTCCTGCCAAAGACATACGTCAACATCACCGTCCCGCTGCGGAAAGACAAGGAAGTGGTAGCCATTATTAAGGTTAGAAAATGAACAGTGAAAGTGGGGGTAAATTTGGTATACTTTCTGTTTCCTTTCACCTCACTTCTTGATATTTCCCACATGCTTTCCTCTAATGGTTCTCCATCCTGCCGTGCCAAATCCATGACCCTCAAACACCGCCTACTCCAAGGTCAGGGTCACAGTCTTAGTGCGTTCACAAACTTAACATTGGGTGAATTCGTTATAATGTCTGTTTCCTATCAAGCCACTGCTTGATATTTCACACATGCTTTCCTCGGACATCAGTAAACTCGTTTAAGAACATGTATTAAAATACATCTAATGTACTATCGTCTACACATGTACGTCTTTATTTCAGAAGGTGTCCAGTATTTGTATGAAACGTGAAATTGAGTGAATTTAACGTCCCAGTAACAGCTAAGGTCATCAAAAACATGCTTTGACAGCAATTTATACTAATTTACAACATGCTTTGACAGCACTTCAGAATCATTTCCATTGGAAATGATTCTGAAGTGCTGTCAAACCATGTTATTATTGAGAAATAAGGCAAGATATAAAAGCAACAGCAGACGACAATTGTTGTGAGTAGCGGTCTAAGGGTTAATTGGTGTTATCAGATGTAAAAGTGAAGTGAGTGGGTTTAACGTTCCAGCAACAGCTAAGGTCATATAGAGATGGGATCACAGTTTAAAGTCTCATCCGACACACCAGTGGGATGGATATACTATTTGCAAATATTTTTCACGCCTAGGGTGAGGATTGAACTCACAATCTCCGGTATTGAATTACAATGCCATATCCCATCATATAGAAATGGGGCTGATGGGTCTTGCGACCAGTGTAGATCCAGATCAGCCTGTGCATCCACACAGTCTGATCAGGCTATGCATTGTTCGCCATTCCATCAATGAAACACCCGGCATGCCTGTAACAAGCAATGTAGATCGTTATCAGGTTACAGGAGTGCTGATTGATCAGGAGCTGTACTTGTCACATTTCAGAAAGTGTCCAGTATTTGTATTGTACGCGGCACAGCGCCGATTGTACAAACGACAACCACCACCCCGCCCACCACCCCGCCCACCACCACGCCCACCGCGGAGCGGATCACCATACCGGAACCGGAATCACAGAGAAAGAAGCGGGAAGTTGCGGCAGACAGTTCCCCGGATTCCGGCAGTGAGTCTGACTCTGGAAATCCCACGGAAACGAAACCGACGCAGGAGTCGACCAAGAGCAAAAATATTGTAAGTGTAAATTTGTGGCTGTGACTTGAGAAATGGGGCTTATGGGTTTTGTAGATCTGCGCTTTATCGCGTCAACATCGTTCCTGTATTTGCTGAGAGATTAAATAAAGTACTGCAGCGCTCCAGATAAGGAATTAGTAATTGAGTATTTTCACTCCATCATATCTGAAGCAATTGGGTATTTCAATATTTTAATTAGGTAAACTAAAATCACACTACTGTTCACACATCAACAGACAGCAATTATTGAATAGTTTGCTTCGAAATGAAAACATGTCTTGGCATTTCATTAGAATTGTCTCCTTGGAGACAATTCTAATGAAATACCAAGACGTGTTTTCATGGAAAATAAGAAAAATATGCTATATTTGTGGTCTGGTTATTGTTTTCTGTAGCATGATAAAAGTACCACACATTTTTTATTGCTTTTTGATACTCGCCACTTCTGATTTCAATTGGGTTTTTGTCAATTTTGCATTGGGTATTTACGCAAAGACGCAGCTTATCTGGAGCTCTGGTATTGTATTGTCTGATGTGGAGGATTTTTCTTACCTGATTCGGTGTATCCTATCCAAATAGTAGGTGCCTTTGACGTATATACGGTATGTGACATGTGGTCTGTCAGGTAAACGTAACAAACACACTGTGCCATGCTCTGTGTATGAGAATATTTACAATGGTGATTCGTGTTATTAAAAAACAGACACACAACTATCTAGAAAACTGACAAATTTCACAGTAAGGTGTAATATAATTGATAGGAGTGTGTTGTCCTGGCTTTTCTGAATAGTTACACTATATCATATGTTCTGTGGTACAGGATATAATAGGATACAGCAACGAGGTAATGTTCAGATATATGTTACACATATAGTTCACCCTATTTAGGAAGCAATGATGTTTGAATCATGTGATGATCAGTAGTTCCATATGTCCTTAACGTATATTCGTATTAAAGGTACGTGCCCACTCAGTAGGCACAGCATGTTCTTCATATCTAATACAACATTCATTCAACATTATCCCACGTTTTTATTGGCATTATTATACATTTTATATCGGACGTAAATTTCCACACTGATATCAGGGGCGATAACCGTGTGTCCTTAAAATGTTAACGGAAATTACTATGTATTCTCTGTATAGGATTTTTAGCCAGGTTTTTTGAAAACAAATCCAGGCTATTGGATTGGCGAAAGCCGGGCGGGCGGCTGGCGGGCGGGCGGGCGGCGGGCGGCGTCCACAATCAATGTTAAGTGTTCGTGTTTGAGTCCATTTCTTTGTTACAGTACCACCTAGGACCAACCAAACCTTTCACAGCTTCATAATGAAGGGGTGCCCACCACATATCACTATCCAACATGTTACCTTTTTTTTTAACTTGACCCATTTTTTCCGCGCAGTCGACTTAGCCATTTTGAATGTTAAGTTTTCGCGTTTACAATGTTAAGTTTTCGTGTTTAAGTCCATTTCTTTGGTACTGTACCACCTAGGACCACCAAACTTTCACAGCTTCATAACCAAGGGGTGCCTACCACATACAACTATCCAACATGTGATCATTTTTTTTACCTTCACCTATTATTTCTACGTAATTGACTTAGCCATTTTCAACGTTAACTTTTTAATGTACGTCTGGTTAAAGTTTTTTGGTTAAAAGTTTTTCGTTATACTATGTCTCTACAACTGCTTCGCCCATTACCTTGAAACTTCACATGGGTGTTTATCATCATCCATATTTTCATTCTACCCCGCCCCCAACCGTGCGGCCCCTGTGCCCAATGTCAAGGTCAAATTACTTTGTTTTTATTTTGTTAAAGTTTTTTCGTGTACCTATATCTCTGCAACTGCTTCACACATTACCTTGATACTTCACATGGGAGTTTATCATCATTGTCAGCTCGATATCGTCGGCATTTTGGCATACGTCCGTCCGTACGTCCGTGTGTCGGGTTAAAGTTTTTTGGTTAAAGTTTTTCCATCTACTATATCTATTTGTTTAGTGTCCATGCCTCGCCCCAAGGCCACGGCCATCTAGTCTACAAACAGTGGGTATAATTATGTTATCCAAGTGTCTATGCTTGGAAAAAACCTGGCCTTCGTGGCTTTGCCTCGTTTCTTGTTTAATGTGCAATGATCACATTTTTTAATGTGTCGAAAATATTATGTTTTCAGGTGACACATTTAATTAGTATAAATAATTAAATAATATCATGCCGCATTTGCATATGAAAATAGCCTGATACCACCGCGAGTCACTATCAGTCAAATAAATATTACTAAATGATTATATCTGTATATTGCAAATCTTAGAACTGGTAGAATAGTGACACAATTATACACTTATTTAATTCCTTTAAAAAAACGTGTTGAGCCTACTGATGGCAAGTACGTTTAGTATGTATATAATGTCTCCGTTTCAGACGTGCGTTGACTATGTATGTGCCACAATCGAGTGTAAGATTGAGAATCTGGAGAAAAACGAACACGAGATTATAAACGTTACCATAGATATAGTGGAGAAGGTCATCGCTAAGGAAAAGGTAAGTTGTTAAGACAAAGTGGAGTTATTCATCTATAGGTGGAATGTACGGACACTCAATAACTATTAACGTGTTGTTGAGTACACACGACTTGGGCATGCTTTCGAGATTCCAGTTGAACACGTGTTTACATTAGAACATTTCGAGTTTTGAACGAATGGCCGGGGAGAATCTTTCTCAACCGTAATTATAAGTACACTGAAACCTCTCTGGGAGGTCCCCAGGGTGTCCGGCTTAGAGGGTGTCCTTAACATATTACTGCAAAACATTGTAGCAATCATTAACCCAATACAATGAAACCTCTCTAAACCGGACACCCTCCCCAGGGTGTCCGGCTTAGAGAGAGTTCACTGTAAATCAGATATTTGATCATTCTGAGCCATAGCTGTGTGCTATGCGATCACGAACATACATTATCACCTGAGATAAATGGCCAAGAAACTCATCAAAAGTAAGATCACATGTGTTATATTGGTGTCCGGTTTAGAGAGGTTCCACTGTATAGTTTTGCATCCAGTCGGGCAGAGTTCGCAGAGGTCGTAAGGTACATTTTCTCCGCCGCTGAATGCCAATTAACCCTTTGAACCCGAAAGCCCGCTATAGCGGTTTATGCAAACAGTGCAGATCCAGATGAGCCGGCTCGTAACGAGCTGTCTCATCAGGATCTGCACTGTTTGAAAGTAATTTTCATATTTTTGAGAACAACAAATACCCCCTTTTTATAAATGGAATAGTCTGAAAATCATTTTGCGACGATTGGATTGGTTGCAAAATTAATATATCGCAGCCCATTCAGTTACTTAAGGATGAAAGGGTTAATTAGTTTCACAATTTTCATTGAATTGCAGAACACCCGTGAGGTGAGGTACTCAACGGTTGCCACAGTAACGGACCCCGTGGTTTGGTATGGCGGGAAAGTCGTGCCTTGGGACAAAACCGTGTTTGGAGAGGTATGCCGAATTTTCTCTACATGATCGTTCTGACTACATACCTCTAATTACATTTTGTTAGATAAGCGTTATGACAAAGTAGGATTTCCACGTTTGGGTTTGAAGCATTCTTTGTTTACTTCCTACTTCGTGGAGCGTGACCTAATAATTTTGCTAATACACATGTTATTATGTGAGTTTATGGTAATATATTTGTCTCATAATTGTACAAAATTCTCTCAATAAGAATATAGCGAAGTATGAACTTCAACACTCTACATATTATTACTATATTTTACTGGCGCGAAATGGAAACGTTATTCCGCAAATTAATACTGTTGACTGTGGTGTAGCGATATGGAGCAACCTATTTCCTAGGCCTAAATAAAGCAGGTTGCGGATCTGTAGCCTATTTCACCAACATTGCAAAGCATACTTATGTAGCCAAGTAAATTTATTAATTTTCATTATACTGAATTTATTACATGGTTGTGATAATGTAATAAATTCAGTATAATAATTCTGCATATTTTTATGCCACCGGGTTTCGAAGAAACGGGTGGCATATAGTGTTTGGACCGTCGGTCTGTCCTTCTGTCCGTCCATCCGTCTGTCCGTCCGACCGTCCGTCCGTCTGTCCGTCTGTCCGTCCGTCCGTCACACTTTTCGGTTAACCACTTTGTCACAGTTTCTCAAATATGCTGCAGGTGGCATCCGCGTTCGACAGACGCATTTCTTGTTAATCATCAAATATATGCAGTCGTTAGTTCTATATGAAATAATGTATTTCAGGAAAAATAAATGATTACTCCCTTAAAGCATCTTTGCTAGAAAAGTATACTTTACAATGTTGGTGAACTAGGCTACTGGAGGAGGGGGTGGGGTTCAGCCACGGAGTTTACATAGATCACAATTTACCACCAGTTGGAGTCTGAATTTAAATGCCGTAAAACAGAGGAAAGTGCATTTCGAAGAGCTCGAAAATAGGACAACCCCCTAGTTGCGAACGGTAACTCTTGCAATTACTCCCGGGAGTAGATTGCAATAGTTACCTTCGCAACTAGACACACCCCCCCCCCCCCCCCCGTTTACCAAATGCTGAATCCGCCCCAGTAAAGTATTGTTGTCCGGGCAACCCGACCCTACCTTTAGGCGCTTGTCTTCCGTGTGTCTGCAGCAATACCACCAACAATATGTATCAAATAGTGAACCTATTCTAATAGTATAAAAAAACCTACCCTACCTATCTATTTGTTTCTGGACCGTTGCCCGCACAGCAGGCTTTTTTTTGATAGGCCCTATAAAGTGGAAAACGTGCAACTAGAATAGCCTATGTGTCCTGTGTTTAGAAATGGACGACGTTGATTGTGGAGCCAGCGACGGTGGCTGAGGAGGTGAATATCTGGATCATTATCGGCAGTGTCCTCGGCGCCCTTCTGTTGTTGATCATCGTCGTCGTTATCCTATGGAGGGTATGTAACCAGCTGGCTTAACCCCTGAAACCATAATTATAATTCGCCTTGCTCTCTAAGCCAATCGCTGGACAGTATCGCGCTCCACTTATTGTTTACCCTAGTTTCTCGACCATTGAAAGCAGAAAATATCGTCTCAATTAATCGCATATTGCGACGCTTTCGCCAATATCTATTAAATTAATCATTAAATGTTCAGTAAATAACTTGACGTAATTTCCTATGAAGCACACCATGTGTACGATCGATTCAGTGTCACACCGTCAATCACGTACTAGTATCGTTGTTGAAAACACGTTTATGTTGCAGCACTCCATTATAATAGACAGGTGCCCGCGATGGGGCGGGGCAATTAATAAGTTAGTTATAGTTCACATATTACAAGATTTAATCCCGATAAGTTACATATTACCAGATTTAATGACTACCTGTTCGACATGAAATGGAAAATCAATTATCGGATGGGATACTCCATCATAAACCTGGCTAATTATATGTAGGTTATTATTGACATATTTGATTTTTAAAGAAGTAAATACTGCGGTCGATCACGCCTTCTGGCATTTAATTCCTTAGCAATCCAATATGTGAACAATAACTTATACAATAAAAGTGAAAGTTGCGAATTTGTCTGCAACGAACGAATATGTCCACGGACGTATTCGCGTGTACCTAAGCCGAGAATATGTCCGCAGGAAATGAATAAGTCTGCAGTTATTTTTGGAATCTACTGTGATTGCTCATTTGGTGGCCAATCTAATCGTAACAAAATGATTTCTAGACTAGTCGATGTATAAAATGTGGGGGGGGGGGTATTGTATTCTAAGGAAATATAATAATTACTTAAACATATTCAGTGTAAATCCTGTCGAGACGTCTCATCTGTGTGTACTCTGGTTGCTAACACTGTTATAGAGATATGTCGTGTGAACGGGTTAAAGTTCTTTGCTTACGAGGCTTGTTCCAGAAAAATACGGTGTTCTGTTAGGCAATTACAATATTGCTATCTGGTCGATACAATGACATCACTTAACTACGATTGCGATACCACGATGCCACGAGGATGATATTACGATTGTGCGATACTACGATGGCGATACTCCGCTTCCGCGATGGTGCCAGTACGATGGCACGATGGCGATATTACCATAGTGTATTCTTATGATGGCGATATCACGATTACGGCGATAGTCCGATAACGATAATGCGATATCACGATACAACTATGTGAAACGATGATGGCACGATGGCGATAGTACGATGGCACGAAATCGCCATCGTAGTATCGTACTATTGTCATATTTGTATCGTATATCGTCATCGTGCCATTGTCATGGCCGTATCGTGCTGTCATGTAGTATTGCAGTTTCGTAGTATCGTCATTGTGGTATATTCATCGTAGTATCATGTTGTTGTAGTGATATTTACACTGTCCTTGAATTCATAATGGAAACGCCCATTCAACGTTCATATCCAAATATATTACATTAACCCCACGTAACGTCGCGCGACGTTGTTGATTCGTTAAAGTTTGTTTGACGTCATTAGATTACATGACGTTCATCGTCGTTGTCAATAACGTCACTCTATTGACCGGCAACGTCGCTGTTCCATGAATTGCGACAAAACGACGTAAAACAATAAGCTTCCTAATTTTTACGCCGTATATGGATATTTACATCTTTGAAACTATCCGAAAATGCAGTGTTAATAATATTAACACTGCATTTTCGGATAGTTTCAAAGATGTAAATATCTTATTAGAAGAATAAAACCACGTTGCGTTTACTGTATTTTATTCCGTCAACATAGTGCGTATGTGCCGTAAAACACGGTGCCATGAAACATTTTTGATATCCTGTCAATACGACATAATCACTGCGTATGAATACGTGCGGTTACATTTTACAGCCATTTGTAGGTGTTGACGGGATAAATAGAATAGTAGGTTAGTGCTGTGAATTGGAAAAAAATATCTGACACGGCACGGAAACGGGATGTGCTTGGAAGAGTCTCGCCCATCCCGTTTCCTGATCCTTGCCAGCTCTATATGAACAACATATGGTCTGTTTAAAGTTTGCGATGAGTCCTTCGGACGCACTTTAAACAGACCAACTGTTGTTCGTACTACAGTAAACGCAACAGCCCATGGTTTTTGTCGCGCCTGCTTTAGCAGAAGCGCAACTATAGTCGTCGTATTTTCCGTCGTCGTCGTCGTCCGCGTCGTCCGCGTCGTCCGCGTCGTCCGCGTCGTCGGCGTCTTCCGTTTTTTTTGTAAGGCAAATGCGTTAAAGTTATTGTTTTTTCACAATATCTCTTTAACCCCTTGCCAGACATTGATAATATTTCACATCAATGTTTTTCTAGGATTGATGCTTCACTACGCACACCCCCACATCCAAATTATCAAGGTCAAGGTCATTTATTTACTTGTAATGTTCACCTGTTTTGTAACAGAAATACGTTAAACTTATTGTTTTTTCACAATATCTCTTTAACCCCTTGCCAGACTTTCATAATATTTCGCATCAATGTTTGTCTACAGATGATGCTTCATTACGCATACCCCCACATCCATATTCTCAAGGTCAAGGTCATTTATTTACTTGTAATGTTCACCGGTTTTGTAACAGAAATGCGTTAAAGTTATTGTTTTTTCACAATATCTCTTTAACCCCTTTCCAGACATTGATAATAGTTCACATCAATGTTTGTCTACGGATGATGCTTCATTACACACACACCCCCGCATCCAAATTCTGAAGGTCAAGGTAATTTATTTACTTGTAATGTTCACGGTCAAATGCCTCGGTAGGCGCGACACCGCTTCCGTGGCGGAATTCTTGTATTCCTTACGTTAATCGATGATAGTGCCATTACGACGGCGGTGACGGAGTATCAGTAGATGTTGCTTGATCGCCACAGCCATGGTAGAAAGTAGAAGTTGATACATGCAATACTAATAAAGTACTTAAACAGAGGATCCGACACGAGTTCTGGTATAATATACAGTGGAATATCGCTATACCGAACACCCTGTCGGTACCCAGGGTGTTCGGTATAGCGATATTCAACTGTACAGCTGATATACCTCCAAGCCCAGCCCTTCCAACTGGTCCATGATGTGGCTCTGGCAGCTGTTGATTGATTGATTACAGTTTAAACTCCCTATACCGAACACCCTGGTGGTACACTGTATTTATAAAACTGGTTTACTGATTACATAAGAATAAGAATCAAGGCTATGTCGAGAAGACCTTTTTGTCGCGCTCGCTTGCGGATAGCGCGAAAAAGTCGGCACATTGGTGTACGACCATATACCGTACGTACGTGCGTCCGAGCTTAACATTTTAACGTTTTTCGGTATATTATCAAAGCCTCGGCGGGTGCGATATGCGGGCCGCAGCACTCTAGTTTTCTGATGCATGTTATATTGGAGCATTACTGCTCAATTACGAGAATAAATTTCAAGAGTTACTGTTCGCAACTCGTCTCACCTTAGCTCTGGCTGAGACGTTAAACCCATTCACTTTTCACTTTGTTTTCCAGTGCGGTTTCTTCAATAGAAAGAAGCACACCGAGGTGCAGAAGTGGAAGCAGGACAGTCTGTATAAGAGACGTAGCCAGGCCCCGGGCACATCTATGGGGAACAAGAACAGTGAACCGCCCTACAAGGACATCGATAAACCGGAATAAATAATCACCCTCGGGCCAGAGTCAACCGGTCTACTCAATGTCCGAGAGGTCCGTTTCACTAAACTTCGTAGGACTAAGAAGTTCGTAAGTGCAACATGTGAATTTAGAACAACAGTAACACTGATAGACGAGGTTGGTAATTTTTTAATGGATATGTACAGTCGAACCGCTCTAAACCGGACACCCAACAAACACATGTAAGTGTAATGGAATTTATTGTCACTTTCCCCGATTATAACATGCATGTGTTGGAGTGCTTATCTGCCTGAACTACAGTGGGACCTCTCTAAGCCTGACACTCTGGGGACCTGCCAGGGTGTCCGGTTTAGAGAGGTTCCACTTTATGTGGAAGATGATGTGAGAACAAATTAATAAAAATCATTGTACAAACGTTTTTTATCTTACGAAGTTTAGTGAAACGGGGCCGTGGTCAACACCAGCGTCGATAAACATGAGTTGCCAATCACCAGCCTAGTCAGCTATTCCACACCGGCATTTATCACTGTAACAACGAACCACCCATGGGACCCGGGCCAGCTGCCCTACCATAGGGCCAGGGCCAGCCATTCTACTCTAGTGCCCGGATCACTCACTCGATAATTAATAGTGTGATATCACATGCAGTAACGATTTTTCACCATCCGTTGTGATTACTGGAACAACCGCCAACGGGCCCGGTCCAGCTGCTCTATCATAGGGCCCGGACCAGCCATTCTACTATACAGCTCTAGGGCCTGATCATTCACTCGATAATTGACAGTGTGATACACATGTACTAATGATTTGTCACCATTCGCTTTACGTAGATGCAAACTTTGAAATATCATGTTTGAACTTACGAATGTCTTGCTCGTACGATGCTTAGTATGTGAGTATTACGATTATTCGTAATCCTGTTTTAGGGGAAGGGGCCAAGTGACTTTGGTGTGGTATGGACCTGGCACCACGTCAGTGCTGAATATATTTGTTATCGATGTAAATATTCCGTTCTTATTTTGGGACCACCCCCCCCCCCCCCAATGCAGCCGGTTAAAACGGAATCGAACCCGTTTATCCGGCATTACATGACATTAGCTGTTGATATGCCGTTAAACACCAGTAAGCAAACAAAACGATGTTTAGTGAAAAGAGCACCTGCTCTTTAGATATCGCGCCAATTGCGGTGACCGCGATATACACCACAGACGGCGCTAATGTTGTCAATATTTGTAAAATATTTGTAATACAACTCAGGCACAGTCAATCAAACTTCTTGATCGCTGGTTGAGATTGCCAATAGATATTCAGAAACGTCGACATATTGGCAATATTGACGCAGTAGCCGGTGGTGTATGTATGTAGGTATGTTACAGCCCAGGCACAGTCAAACAAACTGCTTGATTGCTAGTTCAGATTGCCAATAGATATTCAGAAACGTCGACATATTGGCAATATTGACGCAGCAGGCGGTGTTGTATGTATGTAGGTATGTTACAGCTCAGACACAGTCAATCAAACTGCTTGATTACTAGTTGAGATTGCCAATAGATATTCAGAAACGTCGACATATTGGCAATATTGACGCAGCAGCCGGTGTTGTATGTATGTAGGTATGTTACAGCCCAGGCACAGTCAAACAAACTGCTTGATTGCTAGTTCAGATTGCCAATAGATATTCAGAAACGTCGACATATTGGCAATATTGACGCAGCAGCCGGTGTTGTATGTATGTAGGTATGTTACAGCCCAGGCACAGTCAATCAAACTGCTTGATTGCTAGTTCAGATTGCCAATAGATATTCAAAAACGTCGACATATTGGCAATATTGACGCAGCAGGCGGTGTTGTATGTATGTAGGTATGTTACAGTCCAGGCACAGTCAATCAAACTGCTTGATTACTAGTTGAGATTGCCAATAGATATTCAGAAACGTCGACATATTGGCAATATTGACACAGCAGGCGGTGGTGTATCTATGTAGGTATGTTACAGCTTAGACACAGTCAACCAAACTGCTTGCTTGCTGGTTGAAATTGCCAATAGATGTTCAGAAACGTCGACATATTGGCAATATTGACTCAGCAGGCGGTGGTGTATGTATGTAGGTATGTTACAGCCCAGGCACAGTCAATCAAACTGCTTGATTGCTAGTTGAGATTACCAATCGATGTTCAGAAACGTCGACATATTGCCAATATTGACTCAGCAGGCGGTGGTGTATGTATGTAGGTATGTTACAGCCCAGGCACAGTCATCAGGCATGGCTAGGAAACGCGTAGGAATTTCGATGCTTGCCGAGGAATTCCTACCGTTTCCGAGCCGAGCCTGATAAACTTGATATCAAAAGACAG
This sequence comes from Conchocele bisecta, assembly GCA_029237695.1. Classification (NCBI taxonomy): domain Eukaryota; kingdom Metazoa; phylum Mollusca; class Bivalvia; order Lucinida; family Thyasiridae; genus Conchocele; species Conchocele bisecta. Next base: position 62,939,682 of record CM055281.1, read on the forward strand.
TAGCCTGGTATTCTATTTATCAGGTAACGTTTTATGCTCGAAAATCTCCACAAATGACGTCGTATTCTATGGACAGAACGCGGACTTGTTTACGTTGCGTCATTACACTGACGTCATTCGGTAACGTCACGTGACGTCATCCGACCAATGCAACGTCAGTTTTCACTTCGTTGTAACCCGGATGTTTATATCAGGGCAATGCCTGATACAACAATATGTTATCAGTCAGTACGTATTCGGTCAATGCAGGGCAGGTTACCTGATAAATATATGTATAACATGTTGCAGAATATAAATGGCAGCAGTGTACATTCTTCCCGTCAACACAGTGCGTATGTGCCGTGAAACACGGTGCCGTGAAACATTTTTGATATCCAGTCAATACAATTTTTGCATTTTACAACCATTTGTAGGTGTTGACGGGATAAATAGAATAGTAGGTGAGTGCCGTGAATGGGAAAAAATATCTGGCGCGGCACAGAAACGGGATGTGCTCGGCAGAGCCTCGCCCATCCCGATTCCTGAGCCTTGCCAGATATTTTTTCCCATTCATGGCACTAACCTACTATTCTCTATGATAAGGCCATAGCAAGTTCTTACTCTGTTAAGTGTCCGTATGCGGGTAGGTTTTGAAAGTGGTTTTCTGAGAAAAGAAACACAATGTGTATGTTATTTTACACTATTTACTGGTGAAGTAATATGAAAACAGATTGTGGGACTTAAATCCGTTCACGAATGTCCACTTAATAAGTTTAATAAGAGTATTTTCTTCTTTTTTTATCTAAAGTTTGCTGGCTGAAATTTAAAGTTAAGCTAAAATCGTCTTCAACCATGCAAAGGGTTGAGGAAGTTTTTAACATAAATTTACTTTCATTTTATTTTCAATGCCTTGTTTGTTTTTACCGGATACGTAAGTACGTTATGGTCAACTGGGTGGACGCTTAATATAGAAAATATATGGTATGGCCTAATGTCTAGTGTATCAAGTCTTCTTGTGGAAAGCGAAACACATTTATATTTGTGGCTGTTACTGGTGAAATGGGGCATTTTGGATTTTGCGACCAGTGTACAGTCTGATCACTGGTCTCCAGTCGATCAATGAAACGTCAGTCATGCGTCTAACAAGCAATATAGATCGTTACCATGATACGGGGGTGTGATAGGCACTGGTCACAAATCCCATAAGCCCTATTTCTCCAGTCACAGACACAAGACTGCATGGCGGGAAACAGGGCACTGGTTCGATCCTCGACAGAGGGTGCATGTATGGATATGACTGGAGAAATAGGGCTTATGGGATTTGTGACCAGTGTAGTTCCTGATCCAATGGCATTGTCCTGTAGCCTGATAACGACCCATATTGCTTGTTTAGAACGGGTGTTTCATTGATAGAATGGCGAATAGTGCAGATCCGGATCAGACTGTGCGGATGCACAGGCTGATCTGGATCTACACTGGTCGCAAACCCCATAAGCCCCATTTCACCGGTGACAGCTACATAATATATACACTATTCATGTACAACAAATATATACTACATGTTTATTACTCTGATGTTTTCAATAGTTCACAAATATAGGCTAATTAGTCTCGAAAGAGTGAATTCGTAAAAATATAGCCTGAAGAGTATTGGTGATCTGTTTTCCTGAATTCAATCTTCTCGTAAAACATCCAGATTAGAATTAACGCGTTTGCTGCGCCATATTTCATCAAATTCCGTTGCCTATTAAGGAAAATATCAAATAATACTTACTTTGGAGTGGGCACGCTTTCAACACGTTCAGTCATTGTTGTTGTAACCACCCACGTGATCATGCACCTTGACCATGTTACCATCTTTATGCTGGTTTGCGTCATGTGACCTTCCGACAAGGCGTGACATATGGTTTTAAACATAACGTTGTACTTGTTGCGAACACTTAATGATTAATGCAGTATAAATTGGTGAACGAGTCGCAATATGTGATTAATTTAGGTGACAACAATTTAAAATGTCTCCCTTTAATTGGTCAATAAACTACGGAAAAAGGTAGGTTTCAAATAGTGTAGCAAACATAACGTCACGGAGAGAAAAAAACGACCCCAAACATGTAAAGTTAGCTTCTTCGTTCGACGTCAACGCGTAATGCTTCTCATCCAAATTGTTCTACATGACCTTAGCTGTTGACAGGCTGTTAAACACCATTACATTAAATCAAATATACATGTTCTCGTTCAACTTTAACTTTAACTTTAATATATAGAGGATATTCATATGTTTGCAACGAATATGACATATATGTTCATCGAGTGGTATGGAATGTCCATATTTCACGAGTGCCGTTATTTATTATATACCGCTCCATGGAAATTAGCAGTTTTTTAGCCAGGTTTTTTGAGAAAAAAAATCCAAGCTATTGGATTGGCGAAAGCCGGGCGGGCGGGCGGGCGGGCGGGCGGGCGGCGGGCGGCGGCGGCGTCCACAATCAATGTTAAGTTTTCGTGTTTGAGTCCATTTCTTTGTTACTGTACCACTTAGGACCACCAAACTTTCACAGCTTCATAATCAAGGGGTGCCCACCACATATCACTATCCAACATGTTACTTTTTTTTTAACTTCACCCATTTTTTCCGCGTAGTCGACTTAGCCATTTTCAATGTTAAGTTTTCGCGTTTACAATGTTAAGTTTTCGTGCTTATGTCCATTTCTTTGGTACTGTACCACCTAGGACCACCAAACTTTCACAGCTTCATAATCAAGGGGTACCCACCACATATCACTATCCAACATGTTACTTTTTTTTTCAACTTCACCCATTTTTTCCGCGCAGTCGACTTAGCCATTTTCAATGTTAAGTTTTCGCGTTTTACGATGTTAAGTTTTCTGTGTTTAAGTCCATTTCTTTTGGTACTGTACCACCTAGGACCACCAAACTTTCACAGCTTCATAACCAAGGGGTGCCTACCACATACAACTATCCAACATGTGACCATTTTTTTACCTTCACCTATTATTTCTACGTAATTGACTTAGCCATTTTCAACGTTAACTTTTTAACGTACGTCTGGTTAGAGTTTTTTGGTTAAAACTTTTTCGTTATACTATATTCTCTGCAACTGCTTCGCCCATTACCTTGAAACTTCACATGGGTGTTTATCATCATCCATATTTTCATTCTAACCCCCAACCGTGCGGCCCCTGTGCCCAATGTCAAGGTCAAATTACTTTGAATTGTTTTGTTAGATTTTTTTCGTGTACTATATCTCTGCAACTGCTTCACCCAATACCTTGATACTTCACATGTGTGTTTGTCATCATTGTCGCACCTGCTTGCGGAAAGCGCGATCCTGTGCCCAATGTCAAGGTCAAATTACTTTGAATTTTTTTGTTAAAGTTTTTTCGTGTACTATATCTCTGCAACTACTTCACCCAATTCCTTGATACTTCACATGGGTGCTTATCATCATTGTCGCACCTGCTTGCGGAAAGCGCGATCCTGTGCCCAATGTCAAGGTCAAATTAATTTGATTTTTTTTGTTAAAGTTTTTTCGTGTACTATATTTCTGCAACTGCTTCACCCAATACCTTGATACTTCACATGGGTGTTTATCATCATTGTTGCACCTGCTTGCGGAAAGCGGGATCCTGTGCCCAATCTCAAGGTCAAATTACTTGCTGCAACTGCTTCACCCAATACCTTGATACTTCACATGGGTGTTTATCATCATTGTCACACCTGCTTGCGGAAAGCACGATATCGTCAGCATTTTGGCATACGTCCGTCCGTTCGTCCATGTGTCCGGTTAAAGTTTTTTGGTTAAAGTTTTTCCATCTACTATATCTATTTTTTAGTGTCCATGCCTCGCCCCAAGGCGCGACATGCAGGCCACGGCCATCTAGTCTACAAAAGTGGGTATAATTATGTTATCCAAGTGTCTATGCTTGGAAAAAAACTGGCCTTCGTGGCTTTGCCTCGTTTTTAACTTGACCCATTTTTTCCGCGTAGTCGACTTAGCCATTTTCAATGTTAAGTTTTTGCGTTTACAATGTTAAGTTTTCGTGTTTAAGTCCATTTCTTTGGTACTGTACCACCTAGGACCACCAAACTTTCACAGCTTCATAATCAAGGGGTACCCACCACATATCACTATCCAACATGTTACTTTTTTTTTTAACTTCACCCATTTTTTCCGCGCAGTCGACTTAGCCATTTTCAATGTTAAGTTTTCGCGTTTACAATGTTAAGTTTTCGTGTTTAAGTCCATTTCTTTGGTACTGTACCACCTAGGACCACCAAACTTTCACAGCTTCATAATCAAGGGGTGCCTACCACATACAACTATCCAACATGTGACCATTTTTTTACCTTCACCTATTATTTCTACGTAATTGACTTAGCCATTTTCAACGTTAACTTTTTAACGTACGTCTGGTTAAATTTTTTTGGTTAAAACTTTTTTGTTATACTATATCTCTGCAACTGCTTCGCCCATTACCTTGAAACTTCACATGGGTGTTTATCATCATCCATATTTTTCATTCTAACCCCCAACCGTGCGGCCCCTGTGCCCAATGTCAAGGTCAAATTATTTTGATTTTTTTTGTTGAAAGTTTTTTCGTGTACTATATCTCTGCAACTGCTTCACCCAATACCTTGATACTTCACATGGGTGTTTATCATCATTGTCGCACCTGCTTGCGGAAAGCGCGATCCTGTGCCCAATGTCAAGGTCAAATTACTTTGAATTTTTTGTTAAAGTTTTTTCGTGTACTATATTTCTGCAACTGCTTCACAATATCTTGATATTCACATGGTGTTTATCATCATTGTTGCACCTGCTTGCAGAAAGCGCGATCCTGTGCCCAATGTCAAGGTCAAATTACTTTGAAGTTCCAATTACGACAACGCGCGACATGCAGGCCACGGCCATCTAGTCTACAAAAAGTGGGTATAATTATGTTATCCAAGTGTCTATGCTTGGAAAAAAACCTGGCCTTCGTGGCTTTGCCTCGTTTCTTGTTTAGACTGTATACGGTAATGAATGTGTATGTGTAGCCTATTTGCAATCCGGCACTGCAGGTGCGCGTTATGAATATAGATAGCGGAAGAAGTCGTATTTTCACCGGAAGATGCTTATTTCATCGATGAGAACATATGACTTTTATTTACATCGTATAACTATGTATTTCATGGGTAGGTATATAATAAAAAAGTATATTCAGTGCATTACAAATTAATTTTCGGTACATGTATGTCGTTTTTATGTTTGTAATTCTTAGAAATTATGCATGATAATTCAGTATTATTTCTTATATATGAAAGTTCAAATACTGTTGTTCTAGTGTTACATGTATCTTTGAGGCGCTAAATTAAGAAAATCATGATCCGAAAGTGAAAAGGTCGGAATTCATTGAATACTCGGAACAATGAAAAATTCAAGTAGAAAGTTATATTAATTTCCATGATAGTAAAGGTGCAGTGGGGTCAGCGTGTAAGTACACACACGAACGAACACGACAGGTTGAAACCAACCTGTCGTGTTCGTTCGTGTGTGCACTTACACGCTGACCCAACTGTACATGCCCACTCAGTAGGCACAAACTGTTCTTTATATCAGAAGACATCATCTGAGACATTTTCTGGCAAAATAAACATTCATTCACCATTTCCCCACGTATTGTTTGGCATGATTGTACATTTTGTATCTGACGTAAAATTTTCACACTGATATCACGGGCGATAACCGTGTTTCCTTAAAATGTTAACGGACATTACTATTTATTCTCTGTATTTATTTTTTGATGTGCAATGACCATACTTTATAATATGTAGAAACAATTATTTTTTCAGGTAACGCATTTAATTAGTATAAAAAATAGCATGCCTCATTTGCATATGAAAATAGCCTGATACCGCCGCGCGTCACTATCAGTAAAATATATATTACTAAATGATTATATCTGTATAGCGGGCACTCGTAATTTTTAGAACTGGTGGTATAATGACACAATTATACACTTATTTACTTCCTATAAAGAAAATGTTGTGTCTACTGAATGGGCATGTATCTTTAAATATACAAACTCGTATACGCCCATGTGACATTGACTGGTATGCCTTAGATACATGCATTTGAATATATAAGATATTCCTACTTCGAGATGCATATTTTCCTACAACGTATGCGGCCGGTGTTGCCCCAGATCAGCACGTGGATTTCACATGTGCGGTATGGTCAGGGTCAATGCTGTTCGTCATTCAGTCGCAGGGCAGTAATGCCGTTAATATCGAAGAGATTACGCGTATATCCTAAGCCAACGGTGTGGACAGTGACTCTGTAAGTGCTGACTGTAAGTCTCCGTTTGCCTATTGCTTTGTGACACGAGTGTCAAACAGGAAGGACGTTTCGCTTCCGGTATTTACTAAGTCTTATCCGTTTTTTAGCTACGTGCTGCTGGTCGGTAGCGCAAATGCACCTTACAAGTTTAGACCAGCCTAGTCCCTGATCAGACTGCCGCGGCGGCGGCAGTCTGATCAGGGTCTATGCTGGTCGCCATTCAGTCACTGAAGTAGGATTGTCACAACTGACACGATTACATTGTTTTAGCACTGGGTGAATGTATGCAATGGATCTGCATCTGCAACGGTTGTGCATCCTTTCCGGTGCCTTTTCATAGCCGGCGGCTCATGTATTGGTACGCAAATGGGGAAACTGTAATATCGTCGTGGTATAGCGATGGTTTCATATCTCAGTGTGCATTATACAGACATTAATATATAGAATCATTTGGATAAATACCACGTGTTGTGCATTGTGTTTTAGTAAACACATACTTACCAATACTATATTACCATTTTACGAAAGATTGTAAAGAGAAGTTTGGTAAAAGGACATTAGCGAAAGCATATCAGCCGGAAACAAGATGGCGTATAACAGTAACATGTTTATATTTAATTCTAAATACTTGTTGGGTTTAATAGTTGTGTACACGTGTGTGTTTGTGTGTATCACGTGTTACAATATCGAAGACAGGAGCACAAAGGTGGGGATTTCCCGAGGGGAGGAGAATTCCCAATATGGCTATTCTGTCGCCTTTGTGAAAAAGCCCGGATGGGCGGCAGCGGATTTTGAGCGAACCGCTTGGACTGAGAAAGTGTAAGTATATGTATGTAGTGATACAGTGAAACCTCTCTAAACCGGACACCCTGGGAGGTCCCCAGGGTGTCCGGCTTAGAGAGGTTTTACTGTAAATTAGGCATTTGATAATTGTGACCCATAGCCGTGTGCTACAGACATTATCACCTGAGATAAATGAGTGTGTTGTTGGTGTCCGGTTTCGAGAGGTTCCACTGTATATACACTCACTGCACCGAACACTCCGAAAATCGCTGGGTAGTGACTTTCGGTGGGTGTCGTTGCCAATTATCTGTGAAAACTGCCAGCTTGTACAGTGGAACCTCTCTAAACCGGACCCGCAAGAAGTCGATGTATTTCCTTAATGATATGGGTTTCATTGGTGTATATTTATGATGATACCGCCTGTTCAAGTTCACAAAGCACAGCCGCATACCTTGGCATAGTCATATGTCTGATTTACATTTGAACATCACAGGGTGTCCACTATGATCACTATAGTTCTGCCTCTGGACATTCAGTGTTTCATGTTTAACCCCCCCCCCCTCTCCCTACCCGATTACAAAGGGATAAGACGAGCATATAACTGTCTCCACACCCCATTTGATTAACATGAATAAACGCCATTGTTGCGGAATTATCGACCAACGAAATGTTCAGCTCTACTGGTTGAAGGCACTTTCGTCAGGCGGTTAACGGTCAATCTCGTAATTGACTGGCGTTGATCGTTAGTCGCAATATCTTCTTTTATTTTCAGCCTTCTCGTTGGTGCACCAAACAAAACCGTGACCAGACAGGTACGGACAAAGAAGGTGACGGAAGCAGGTCCAGATATTTTCTGGACGACCGAAAACGCCACGATCAAAGGTCATGGCGAGGTCCAGAAATGTTTCTCCCCGGATAACCAGACCTGGAATTGCTCCGCCATTGACTTAGGAATCAACTTATGTGGTAATATATAGAGAACATCTTACTGTGTGTTCCACATTTTTATGCGAATTTATGGCTATTAAAAAGATTGAATCAAAAAGATATTTAAATGTAAGTACGTTTTCGTCAATAACAAAACAGTCATCATCCCCATACTTTTTATTTGACGAAATTCCATCAAATATTGATTTTGTTGCGAAACAAAAAACATTCCTACGGGAATTTAACATGGGTTAAAAAGAGCTGGGGGAAAAGAGTTTGGAAATTGACTCTGAAACCTGGAGAGATAGCTTGGAAATGATGTAAATAAGAGTACAAAAGTTAAATTTAGAAAATCGGTCCACTAGTTCTGAAATTGGAAAAAAGATCCTCATGTTAAATCCCCATAGACATCTTCACTCTTCACTCTGTAAAGATGTCTATAGGGATTTAACATGGGCATTAATTTCGCAATATAATCAATATTGGACCAACTTTCAAGAAGTAAAAAGCTCATTTTTAAATTTGGATACACTTTAAAGGTACATGCTCACTCAGTAGGCACAACATGTTCTTTATATCAGAGACATCATCTCAGACGTTTTCTGCCAAAATAAACATTCATTCACCATTGCCCCACGTATTGATTGGCATCATTATACATTTTATATCGGACGTTACTTTCCACACGGATGTCAGGGGCGATAACCGCGTTTCCTTAAAATGTTAACGGACATTACTATTTATACTCTGTATTTATGTTTTGATGTGCAATTATCATACTTTATAATCTGTGGAAAATATTATTTTTTCATGTGACGCATTTTATTAGCATAATTAATTAAAAAAATACCATGCCTTATTTGCATATGAAAATAGCCTGATACCAACACGCGTCACTATTAGTAAAATAAATATTACTAAATTATTATACCTGTATAGCGGCCACTCGTAATCTTTAGAACTGGTGGAATAGTGACACGATTATACACTTATTTAATTTCTATAAAGAACATTGTGTGCCTACTGAGTGGGCATGTACCTTTAATGTTATCAAAAATAAAATTATTTTTGCATTGTTTATATAGCTGTAACATTTGGACATATTTCGTGAAACAGACAGTAGTGCCTTTTGACATCAATTGTGACTGGAGCCTATATGCGGCTATTACTGAAATGGGGCTTATGGGATTTATGTCCAATGTATCTCCTGGTAAAGTAGCTCACTCCTAAAGCCTAATATAGAGAATAGTAGGTTAGTGCCGTGAATAGGAAAACATATCTGACAAGGCTTCGGAAACGGGATGGGCGAGGCTCTGCCGAGCATATCCCGTTTCCGTGCCGCGCCAAATATGTTTTTCCCATTCACGGCATTACATGTACCTACTATTCTATTTATCCCGTCAACACCTACAAATGGCTTTAAAATACAAAAAAATAACCCCAGCCACCGCACATATTCATATGCAGGGATTAGGTTGTATTAACAGGATATCAAAAATGTTTCACGTCACCGTTTTTCACGGCACATACGCACTGTGTTGACGGGATAAAATGTGATAACTGCTTTTTAGAAGCATGACGGGTGTTTCATTGATGGAATGGCAAACAGTGCAGATCCTGATCAGACTGTGCGGATGCCCAGGCTGATCTGGATCTACAATGGTCGCAAACCCCATAAGCCCATTTTCTCCAGCCACAGCCACAATTGTATTTGTACTTCCATACGGGGCACTGTCGGGCCAGAAGAAAAGGGCAGATTTATTAACATTTGAAAAGGGGCACATTCAGCGGAAACACTTTTTTATTAGTACTTTCATAAAAAAGTTGAATGGCAGTAAAAAACAATATTTAGAGTTTAAAGTTTTGGTTGACTAGTAATGACGGCTGTAATGGTGTCTGAGCAAATTGCAGCAATGTAATAAAAACATTGGTTTTTGTTTACAAAATATATTTGGCAGCATGGCGCCATCAAATTCCGACATGGTGTAACCCAAATCTAGCATGGTGAAGCCCCATACAAAATCAGGCCGGGTGAAACATTATACAGTTATTTCATTGTCATTCGGGGAACAGTCAAAACTATTTCCCCGGAGGTGATGTGAACCACCAGAGGCGCACTGGTACATCGGGTCGTCCACAGCACCACGGGGAAATGTGTTTTGATTGTTCCCCGAATGGCAATTATGACTATTTCCCATCCTAGATAAGTCAAATTCCGGGGAAGTAGTCAAAACTATGTGATATCAACTTTTATTACCCAACTACCTATATAAGTTGAGAGTCCATAGTTTTGACTAATTCCCTGGGTTTTGACGTGCCTGGGAAATAGTTCTGCATGCCCGGTCAACAGTTCCGCGTGCGCGGTCATTAGTTCCGCGTGCCTGGTCAATAGTTCCGCGTGTCAGGTCAACAGTTCCGCGTGCCCGGTCAACAGTTCTGCGTGCCCGGTCAATAGTTCAACCGTGCCCGGTCAATAGTTCCGCATGCCAGTGGAATAGTCAAAACTATTGCATCCTTGAAAATCATGACGCCAAATTTACGTTCATTGTGTCACATACACTGTTACAGGTTGAGTAATACAACAATAACAAAACATATTTGCCCTCGGGGCTGTGGACGACCCGATGCACTATTGCCGTCAGCCTTCGGCCTCGGTGCAATAGTGCCTCGGGTCGTTCACAACACCTCGGGGCAATAGTTTTGATTGTTCCCCGAATGACCATGAAATAACTGTATAACATAGGGAGTTGGATTATACGCGTAATACTATTCTTCAGATAAGCTGCGAGTGCCGGAATACAACCAACTGCCGGGCGTTGAAAAATCCCACTGTGAGGAGGACCAGCGGATGGGAGCTACCATTGCCGTCAACCGCAACTTTGTAAACGTCCTCTACAGAACCAGTACCATGCCCATGGTCACAGTGAGTACGCCATGTGTTGTCATACACCGCAACTTTGTATACGTCCTCTACACAACCAGCACCAGACCCCTGGTCACAGTGAGTACGCCATGTGTTGTCATAAACCACAACTTTGTACACGTTCTCTACACAACCAGCACCAGACCCATGGTCACAGTGAGTACGCCATATGTTGTCATAAACCACAACTTTGTAAACGCCCTCTACACAACAAGTACCATGCCCATGGTCACAGCGAGTCCGCCATGTGTTGTCATAAACCAAAACTTTGTACACGTCCTCTACACAACCAGCACCAGGCCCATGGTAACAGTAAGTACGCAATATGTTGTCATAAACCACAACTTTGTACACGTCCTCTACACAACCAGCACCAGGCCCATGGTCACAGTGAGTACGCCATATGTTGTCATAAACCACAACTTTGTAAGCTTCCTCTACACAACCAGACCCATGGTCACAGTGAGTACGCCATGTGTTGTCATAAACCACAACTTTGCAAACGTACTTGACACAACCAGCGCCAGACCCATGGTCACAGTGAGTACGCCATGTCTTGTCATAAACCTCAACTGTGTAAACGTCCTCTACACAATCACCACCAGGCCCATAGTCATAGTGAGTCCGCCATGCGTTGTCATAAACCACAACTGTGTAAACGTCCTCTACACAACCACCACCAGGCCCATAGTCACAGTGAGTCCGCCATGCGTTGTCATAAACCACAACTTTGTAAACATCCTCTACACAGCCAGCACCAGACCCATGGTCACAGTGAGTACGCAATGTGTTGTCATAAACATCAACTTTGCAAATGTCCTCTACACAACCAGCACCAGACCCGTGGTCACAGTGAGTATGCCATGTGTTGTCATACACCGCAAATTCGTAAACGTCCTCTACACAACCAGTACCATGCACATGGTCACAGTGAGCCCGCCATGTGTTGTCATAAACCACGACTTTGTACACGTCGTCTACACATCCAGTACAAGACCTATGGTTACAGTGAGTACGCCCTAAGTTCTTATAAACCACAACTTTGTAAACGTCCTCTACTCAACCAGCACCAGACACATGGTCACAGTGAGTACGCCATGTGTTGTCAAAAACAGCAACTTTATAAACGTCCTCTACACAACCAGCACCAGACCCATGGTCACAGTGAGTACGCCATGCGTTGTCATAAACCACAACTTTGTAAACGTCCTGTACACAACCAGCACCAGGCCATTGGTCACAGTGAGTACGCCATGTGTTGTCATAAATCTCAACTTTGTAAACGTTCTCTACACAACCAGTATGAGACCCATGGTCACAGTGAGTACGCCATGTGTTGTCGTAAACCGCGACTTTGTAAACGTCCTCTACAGAACCATCACAATGTATGCCCATGGTGACAGTGAGTACGTCATGTGTTGTCATAAACCGCAACTTTGTAAACGTCCTCTACACAACCAGCACCAGGCCCATGGTCACAGTGAGTACGCCATGTGTTGTCATAAACCTCAACTTTGTAAACGTCCTCTACACAACCATCACCAGGCCCATGGTCACAGTGAGTACGCCATGTGTTGTCATAAACCACAACTTTGTAAACTTCCTCTACACAACCATCAAAAGACCCGTGGCCACAGTGAGTTCGCCATGTGTTGTCATCAACCGCAACTTTGTAAACGTACTCTACACAACCAGCACCAGGCCCATGGTCATATTGAGTACGCCATGTGTTGTCATAAACCTCAACTTTGTAAACATCCTCTACACAACCATCAAAAGACCCATAGTCACAGTGAGTACGCCATGTGTTGTCATAAACCGCAACTTTGTAAACGTCCTCTACGCAACTAGTACCAAACCCATAGTCACAGTGAGTCGCCATGTGTTGTCATCAACCTCAACTTTGTAAACGTCCTCTACACAACCAGCACCAGACCCATGGTCACAGTGAGTATGCCATGTGTTGTCATAAACCACAACTTTGTACACGTCCTCTACACATCCAGTACAAGACCTATGGTTACAGTGAGTACGCCCTAAGTTCTTATAAACCACAACTTTGTAAACGTCCTCTACACAACCAGCACCAGACCCATGGTCACAGTGAGTACGCCATGTGTTGTCATAAACCACAACTTTGTAAACGTCCTGTACACAACCAGCACCAGGCCATTGGTCACAGTGAGTACGCCATGTGTTGTCATAAACCGCAACTTTGTAAATGTCCTACACACAATTATCACCAGACACACGGTCACAGTGAGTACGCCATGTGTTGTCATAAACCACAACTTACTATACGTCCTCTACACAACCAGCACCAGGCCCATGATCACAGTGAGTACGCCATGTGTTTTCATAAACCTCAACTTTGTAAACGTTCTCTATACAACCAGTATGAGACCCATGGTCACAGTGAGTACGCCATGTGTTGTCGTAAACCGCGACTTTGGAAACGTCCTCTACAGAACCATCACAATGTATGCCCATGGTGACAGTGAGTACGTCATGTGTTGTCATAAACCGCAACTTTGTAAACGTACTCTACACAACCAGCACCAGGCCCATGGTCACATTGAGTACGCCATGTGTTGTCATAAACCACAACTTTGTAAACGTCCTCTACACAACCAGTATCAGACCCCTGCTCACATTGAATACGCCATGTGTTGCCGTAAACCGCGACTTTGTGAACGTCCTCTACACAACCAGCACCAGGCCCATGGTCAAAGTGAGTACGCCTTGTGTTGTCATGAACCGCAACTTTGTAAACCTCCTCTACACAATCATCACCAGACACATGGTCACAGTGAGTACGCCATGTGTTGTCATAATCCAAACTTTGTATACCGTCTCTACATTATCCCAGTATCAGAACCATGGTACAGTGAGTACGCCATGTGTTGTCGTAAACCGCGACTTTGTAAACGTCCTCTACACAACCAGTATCAGACCCACAGTGAGTACGCCATATGTTGTCGTAAACCGCGACTTTGTAAACGTCCTCTACACAACCAGCACCAGAGCCATCGTCACAGTGAGTACGCCATGTGTTGTCATAAACCTCAACTTTGTAATCATCCTCTACGCAGCGAGCACCAGAGCCATGGTCACAGTGAATACGCCATGTGTTGTGATAAACACAACTTTGTAAACGTCCTCTACACAACCAGTACCAGGCCTATGGTCACAGTGAGTACGCCATGTGTTGTCATGAACCGCAACTTTGTAAACGTCCTCTACACAACCATCACCAGACAAATGGTCACAGTGTGTACGCCATGTGTTGTCATAAACCTCAACTTTGTAAACGTCCTCTACAGAACCATCACCAGGCCCATGGCCAAAGTGAGTACGTTATGTGTTGTCATAAACCACACCTTTGTAAACGTCCTCTACACAACAAGCACTAGGCCCATGGTCACAGTGAGTACGCCATGTGTTGTCGTAAACCTCAACTTTGTAAACGTCCTCTACACAACCATCACCAGACCCATGGTCACAGTGAGTACGCCATGTGTTGTCATAAACCACAACTTTGTAAACGTCCTCTACACAACCATCACCAGGCCCATGGTCACAGTGAGTACGCCATGTTTTGTCATCAACCTCAACTTTGTAAACGTCCTCTACGCAACTAGCACCAGACCCATGGTCACAGTGAGTACGGCATATGTTGTCATAAACCACAACTTTGTAAACGTCCTCTACACAACCATCACCAGACACGTGGTCACATTGAGTACGCCATGTGTTGTCGTAAACCGCAACTTTGTAAACGTCCTCCCCATAACCAGTCCCAGACCCATGGTTACAGATAGTGAGTACGTCATATGTTGTCTTAAACTGCAACTTTGTGAACGTTGAGTACACGACAAACACTAAGAACTATCGTCACCATACATGTAAGTACACAATATGTTTTCATAAATTGTGCTGCTGTCCTCTACACAATCGGCATCAGTCATATGGTCTCTGTCGGTACGCCTCGAGTTTTCATAAACGGCAACTTTGTAAAAGTCCTCAACAGGGTCAATAGCTGAAACATTCATGGTCGATGCGACCCGGTTGGCCACCGGCGGCTGAGAACTAGTCACAACCACCAGCCTTTACCTGGTAAAACAAGTTAGCTGGGGTTTATTTTTAGATATGTGGCCCCGGATGGAAGAATGTCTATTTCGAATTCAAAGAAGGAAACTACCAGAAATACATGGTGGGAATATGTATGAAGTTGCGGGATCAACTCACACAGCTGGACTGCTTGGCTAGGAACGACTATACGTACGTACGCTTTCCGCGTTGATACCATATCAAGGAAATATTGAATTTGAACAATACTTAATTTTATCCCGACAATACAGTGCGCATGTGCAGTGAAACACGGTGCCGTGAAACATGTTTGATATCCTGTCAATACAACCTAATCACTGCGTATGAATATGTGCGGTTCTGATACTAGTCGATTCTCCGATTTTGAGGATGCGGAGGGGGTTACTTTTTGCATTTTAAAGCTGTTTGTAGTGTTGACTGGATAAATAAAATAGTAAGTTAGTGCCGTGAATGGATACAAAATATCTGACGCGGCACGGAAACGGGATGTGCTCGGTAGACCTTCGCCCATCCCGTTTCCTAAGCCTTGCCAGATATTTCTTCCCATTCCTGGCACTAACCTACTATTCTCTATAACTACGATACCCATTCTACCAACGTTTCGGCACAAGGCCTTTATCATGTTTATCAAGGAATTAGTTTACAACGAACCCACTCTTCAAACGGTTCGAACCAATGTCTTTGTCAAGGAATTAGTGTATATTAACTTGACAAAGGCATTGCGCCGAAACGTTGGAAGAGTGGGTTCGTAGTTAATAATGTTTTGTTTAACATAACGTAGGTAAACAGTGTTTAGTATCGTTTTCTAATTCAAAATAATAAAACCATCATATGTATGTCAAACGATGCGCTGAAAGAAACGACAGGCCATTAGGAAACTAGTTGAAAGCCATGTATTTAAATGAAAATATCGTTTTTTACGTACGAAAAAGGCAAAAGGCAGGCAAACTGTAAACGTGTCTGTGGATATCGTTGTGCGAAACGACCATTTTCACAGCGTTTTCCATTCGTTGTATTTTGTATCGTTCGCAAGGTGCGGTTACAACAACAAAAGCAATATGTAGATGAAAGTGTTGAAATCTCGCCCACTCCAAAGTAAGTATTATTTGATATTTTCCTCAATATGCAACGGATTTTGATGAAATATGGCGCCATATTTCATCAAAATCCGTTACATATTAAGGACAAGATAAAATAATATGTACTTTGAATCGGAGGGCTTCTGGAAGTTTCAGTATTTGTTGTTATTGTTGTTGTAACCACGACGTGATCATAGACCTTAGTTTGACAACCTTGAACACATGTTTGGACACTAGTTCCTTTATAAAGGCATTGGGTCGACACGTTGGAAGATTGGGTTTTGGTTAGTGGAGTATCGTTCAATATGTAAGTAGGTAAACAGTGTTTAGTATCGTTTCACATGTGTGTTTTATTTATAGTGGTGATCAGGAATATATTGAGAATAGTAAGTTAGTGCCGTAAATTGAAAAAGTATCTGGCAAGGCTTTGGAAACCGGATGGGCGAGGCTCTGCCGAGCACATCCCCTTTCCGTGCCGGGCCAGATATTTTTCCATTCACGGCACTAACCTACTATTCTATTTATCCCGTCAACGTGCGGCAACAGCAACGTGTTTCACGACACATACGCACTGCGTTGACGGGATCAAATGTGTTTATTATACAATGAATCCTCTATAAACTGGACACCTCGTTAACGTCTGGGTGTTTAACTCTGTTCTCATATCCATGTATCCATTATAATAACGATTGACTTGATCCCGAAGTACACATGCGTGTTTTCGAACAGTCATAGAATAGAGCTACAGTGGGCCACCTGTAAACCGGACACTGTGGGATCTCCCATTGTGTCCGGCTTGGAGAGGATCCGCCACATGTAGTGTCACATGTGTTAACCCTTTCAAGCCTAAGGAACTTGAATGGACTGTGATATGCTAATGTTCCCACCAATCCAATGGTCACAAAAAGATTTTCAGATTCGTCCATTTATGAAAAGGGGGTGTTTTTGTTCTAAGAAATATGAAAATTACTTGCAAAAAGTGCAGATCCTGATGAGACGGCTCGTTACGAGCAGGTTCATCTGGATCTGCACTGTTTGCATAAACCGCTATAGCGGGCTTTCGGGTTCAAAGGGTTAAGTCATTTCGGGTAGTCGTATTTAGTCGTGATTATCATGCTACTTTGAATTGATAGTTACATTTACAAACGCGTTGAGATGGTTTCAAGTGAAACGATGCTATGCCGAGTTTCTTATGAAAACAGCAAACGAGTTTAATAAATACCATATTATATCAACACAAATGTGAACACACCCATGAAGTAGTTACCAACATGTCACTGCAAATTTTATGATTGTAACTTTGAAGTTTGCACCTATGATGAGACTTTAAACTGTGGTCCAGTCTTCATAATTACGACCTTACCTGTTGCTGGAACGTTAAACCCGTTCACTTTTCACTTGTTGCACCTTGCAACTTCTTCGTACGGAATTTAGTGAAACGTTCCCTAATAAGCATGATGACTGCGATCAGCAATAATTTATTGTAGCAAATGACTTCAGATCCTTTGGGCCGTTTCACTAAACATCGTACGACTAAAATGTTCGTGCAAAATTATGATAGCCTGTAAATTTCGCATTAACAATGTTTTCTTGTAAACATTGTTGGATTTACGTTTATTGAGCATAGGCTGCATATGCTGAATATAAGTAAATCCATCAATTGAAATTTCCAGACGATCCTAAATTTGCGCTTACGAACATTTTAGTCGTACGTAATTTAGTGAAACGGCCCCCTGTTTATACAAGACGATGGTTTAAACTGCGATTTCTATTCGTTTTCGTTTGTTGAACAAATCGCCGCTGTACTTGCAGGTACTGCTGGCCCTTCTGGCCTGTACAAGGCAAACTATTCCAGGACGGTCCTATATATACGTACGCCCAGAACGGGTTTGCTGCGGACTTTACCAGGGTAAATATTGCCATAGAGAATACCGGTACAGTTTCTGTTGATATACAGTGAAACCCCTCTAAACCGGACACCAAGAAAACACCTGTGATCTTCTTCTGTTGACGAGTTTCTTGGTCATTTATCTAAGGTGATAATGTCTGTTCGTGCTCATAGCACACAACTATGGCTCAGAATGATCAAATGCTTGATTTACAGTGGAACCTCTCTACACTGGACACTCCCAGGGTGTCCGGTTTAGAGAGGTTTCACTGTATATCAAGTTTATCAAGTTTATAATGCAATGCGCGTACTTCAAGTCGTGCGCGACTGTCAGTTAGTTATCTTATATTTATAAATGCTTTGATTTAACGACGGCACTGGCTCGATGACATTGCTTGTCGGGACAGATTATTGAAGTCCCCTTGCGATAGGACTAGGCTAGCACGAAGTTGTCTTGCTCAAGAACACGCCGAATCGGCCATTCGGAGCAGGTCCCGGAGCGGGAATCGAACCCGGGGTCTCCCGATCCGCAGTCCGACGCTCTACCTACTGAGCTAATCCGGCCACCTTGCGCATATTTCCAAATGAACTAGCCTTTCATACCATTGGTCAAGCTCGTCCTACTGATGCCATCAGCATACGTCATCAGCAACCAATAGTATGTAAGGGATTAATGAGTATCAAGAATAGCATCCAATGAGATTGAAGTAGAATGATGCAATCCTTGACATTTGTTAATGACACTAAGTTGGGAATGTGCCAAAGTCTAATGCATCGCAAGATAAACAGGTGGGAAATCTGCTTCTGATTGGCCTTTATTTATATAACTTATGTTACAGTGGTAAACTAGGGCCGTCTTCACACCCAGTCGCTTTTAGATATTTTCATTCGCCAGATGAATCTCTAACTATATACCGCTATCAGGCTACACGATAGTTGCGAACGGTAACTCTTGCAATTTACTCCCGTACCGTCCGTAGATTGCAAGAGTTACCGTTCGCAACTAGCTACATGAGTGTAGTATTTGATATGGATCATATACACTGGTTACGAATCCCATAGACTCAATTTCCCAGGCATAGCTACATATCGTCAATTGGCTTTTATCTTCATCACAGGATGGTACGAGTGAGCTCATAACGGGCCCAGGTGTCGACAACTGGCAAGGTACGATAACTGTTCCCACGTGCCCATGCTAAAGGTGAATTAAATAACTGCAACAATATTTGTTGTTTTTCGGACAATGGCTGGTAATGAGAGCATTTTATAACATGGAAATATTGTTGAAAAGTGCATGTGAATATGGCAAGTGATTAAAACGTTACATGTCATTTCATGCATGTATTACAATAAATTAATAACCGAGATTACTTTAGCCACATACTATTTGGTTATTCCAATTTCCATAATTGTGCATGATTTTGCGCACGTGCTTAAATATCTGTAATTTTTTACTGAGTTGATAGTTTGTGAAAGTATTGTCTGAATTTAGTTTGTAATCATAGTGTCTATTCGTTGGCATATAGTGGATATTCCATCGTACATTTTGAATAGAGGGAAATAATACACGAGTGTGCGTCGGCTTCCGCGTAAGCAAAGAGTGAGCGTAGCGAACGAGTTGCTTGCACGGAAGCCGACGGACACGAGTGTATTATTTCCGCTATTCAAACATATACGATGGAATATCCTATTTATACCCCCCGCAATGAGTTATGGGGGTGTATACTGGAGTCAGGTTGTCCGTCCGTCCGTCCGTCCGTCACTAAACTTAACATCAGAGAAATATTGTTATAACTTCTATTTCCTTCATCCAAAATGTTTAATATTTCACACATGCATTCCTGTAAGGCTCCACTATCATGCTGTGCCAAATGCACGACCGTCAAACCCCACTGATCCCAAGGTCAAGGTCAAATACTTAGTCTATTTACAAAACTTAACATCAGAGAAATATGTTATAACTTCTATTTCTATTTCATTCCTTGAAAATTCTTAATATTTCACACATGCATTCCTCTAAGGTTGTAATACCATGTTGTGACAAATCTACGACCGTCCAACCCCGCTGATCCCAAGGTCAAGGTGACATAGTTAGTCTCTTTACAAAACATAACATCAGAGAAATATGTTATAACTTCTATTTCTTTCATCGAAAATTCTTAATATTTCATGCATGCATTCCTCTATGGCTCTACTATCAAATTGTGATAAATCCCCGCTGATCTCGAGGTCAAGGTCACATACTTTGTCACGTTGTGTGACGTCAAACGTGACGTTATGTACACTTTTTGAAATCCAAATTACGCAGCTGTTTCTATGAACTATATATATTTGAGTATATGTTCGAAATATGCTCAAACACATTAACATTGTAGAGTAGTCGAGACTCTCTCCACATTTTCAATTAACTTTATTTTGACTAATAAAAGAGGCTGTAATTACGTGTGTTCTCTTCACGGTGTATTACTTGTAAGGAGCGAAACCTATGCAAATAACTCACAAGAGTGTAATCAAATAAATACCATATTTAAGTACATACATCTGCAGTTGTTTTTATACCCCCGCAACGAGTTGTGGGGGTATACTGGAGTCAGGTTGTCCGTCCGTCCGTCCGTCCGTAAACTTAACATCAGAGAAATATTGTTATAACTTCTATTTCATTCATCTAAAATGCTTGATATTTCACACATGCATTCCTGTAAGGCTCTACTACCATGCTGTGCCAAATCCACGACCTTCCAACCCCCGCAGATCCCAAGGTCAAGGTCAAATACTTAGTCCGTAAATTTAACATCAGAGAAATATTGTTATAACTTCTATTTCCTTCATCTAAAATGCTTAATAATTCACACATGCATTCCTGTAAGGCTCTACTACCATGCTGTGCCAAATGCACGACCATCCAACCCCCGCTGATCCCAAGGTCAAGGTCAAAAACTTAGTCTCTTTACAAAACTTAACATCAGAGAAATATTGTTCTAACTTCTATTTCCTTGATGTAAAATGCTTAATAGTTCACACATGCATTCCTGTAAGGCTCTACTACCATGCTATGCCAAATCCACGACCGTTCAACCCCCGCTGATCCCAATGTCAAGGTCAAATACTTAGTCTCTTTACAAAACTTAACATCAGAGAAATAAGTTATAACTTCTATTTCCTTCATTGAACATTTTTATTATTTCACTTGTGCATTCCTCTAAGGTTGTACTATCATACTGTGACAAATCTACGACTGTCCAACCCCTGCTGATCCCAAGGTCAATGTCACATACTTAGTCTCTTTACAAAACATAACATCAGATAAATATGAAAATTCTTAATATTTCATATGCTGTGACAAATCCCCGCTGATCTGGAGGTCAACGTCACATACTTACCGTATAACCTCGAATTAACGCCCCCCTCCTAGCAAACGCCCCCCCCCCCCCCCTCCAGATTAAAAAAAACAACAACAAATTACCAAGGACCGCCAATTGCTAACACAAATAATCCTTAAATCCTTATTTGTGTTTGAAATTGACGGTCCTTGGTAAAAAAAAAATTTCTTTTATTATTATTATTTTTTTTTTTTTTAGTGGCTAATAAACGCCCCCCTTTTGTAAAATGTAACGCCCCCAGGGACGTTAATTCGAGGTTATACGGTAGTCTCTTTACAAAACTCAACATCAGAGAAATCGGTTATAACTTCTATTTCATTGCACGGATCTGCTTCACATTTCACACACTCATTACTCCAATGGACCTCTACCACCCTGTGACAAATTCACGTTCATGCCGCTCCCGCTAATCCCAGAGTCAAGGTCACAAGCCCACACATTTGGAAATTGTTACATATTTTCGGGGTACCTGGGCCCACGCGGGGGGTATTCAGTAAGCCTCGCTTACTGACCAATCTAGTTGATTCTGCTATCTAGATTTACTGTACTGATAAATAAACAGCTATGTGAAATATTGTAACTTGTGTCAATAGTTTTCATTCGTGATATATCGCACATAATCTTATAGACCTAGAGCCAGCAATAACCCCCCTCCCCCCTCCCCCCCCCCCCCCCCCATGTGGGATTTTTGGTGAGTATGATTTTCGGATTAAGTAGCCTATTGTCTATCAATCCTGGTTGTCTGCGCTCCAAAAGCCGCTTGATGAACAAATGGCGGCCATTTTACAAGATGGCCGCCGAACAGTATTGTAATGTTTTGTTAAGGACTGTTAACGTTCAGTCTGATAAATATTAACCGGGTAAATTGCTATAATTAAGTCACAATTTGAATGTAAAATGATTACATATTACATGTAATTACATACGTAAATGGCAATACATTTCAGAATGGCTGCCGAAATAGGCTGTTTTACAACATTTTTCTGCGAGTCGTTTGCTGTGACGAACAAATACAGACATTCATAAAGCTGAAACACATATACATTGTTTTCCTTCACAA
Source organism: Conchocele bisecta (assembly GCA_029237695.1). NCBI lineage: Eukaryota > Metazoa > Mollusca > Bivalvia > Lucinida > Thyasiridae > Conchocele > Conchocele bisecta. The sequence goes on from CM055281.1 coordinate 62,962,151, forward strand.
ATAAATGGAAAATACAGGAGATAGTGATGCAATAGCCTTCCACAATTGTCAGAACAGACAAAATGGCCGCCAAAATGTTCTTGTATTGTTCTATTCCTTGCTGTATGGAGTTGTTATAAACAGCATTTCATGCACCTATTACATGTATGCATACCAGTTTGAGGTATACAAATCAAATCACTTGACAACTTATACATATCCAGGTATACAAAGCTATAATATATATTCAAAATGGCCGCCAAAATGATCAGATGTTCAATAATATTGATGATGAAGCTACAGTTTTCAGTAATTAAACAACACTAGCACTGTTATGTATTGATTGTGATATTCTGTTTATTTGCAAAGACAAATACGGATGTATTTCAATCAGTTCGAGTATTGAAGAACTGTTTCAAAGTGTGTCCAAAATAGATTGACTGTTTACAAGGAATACAATAGTATTATTGTTAACGATCACACTTCTGGCAATTAAGCGAGCATGATGATCAAAACAGTATGTAGTATGGTATGATGAATGACATGGGTATGCTTATTGCAAACATGCATGGCTTTCTCCCACATTAAGCATTCCACATATGTCTGCACATGCGACAATAATTTAAATTAACCCTTGGTCGTGAGTTGGATTGGATAATAAATACAATACATGGTAACGATATGTAATTCATGCAGTCACTGTTGTAATCAGTTCTACATTATACAGAAATGGTCGCTGAGTTAAGGATTTCAATGTTTTGGGACCGGATTTGTGTGGTCGCTGGTCGCCTTTCAGAGGTGGTCGCTAGGTTAAATTATATTAACACTCAAAATGACACGGGATGAGCTGAGACCGGTCGCTTAGCACAGGTGGTCGCTTAGTTCAGGTGGTCGTTAGGGCAGGTTCGACTGTACATGTGCTGTATTCATTGATCTAATTAAAAATTATTGAAACTAATACACCAAAGACATAACCATATACAGTGTCACCATGACTGTCGATCAGTTTCAAGATGACCATCAAGGTGGTCGCGTTTGCAATTAGGAGATTTTAATACAGCTTAAATTTCTAAAATTAGTTCATAATACCCTTAGCCGGAGGAGGTCCCGCATCTTGCGCTGACACCAAACTCTGCTAGCCCATGACATATACTCGAATACATGTCTCTGGTTGCTATAGTAATGTAATATGATTGTTCATCAGCGGTGTAATTAATTTGAAAGACAACCATAGGAATTGTTATGCGGATACAATGCCACATAGGGGTATATGGAGGCAAAGACGTGTCCAAACTACACACAATGTGTGGTATGTATGTGCTAAACGGGTACAACGTAACTAAAAGTCTGCATTCATACACACGGTACATGATTATAGAGTTGTTTGATCATTAGAATGGCATTACCTGTTGTCAAATAGAGAAATATATTATATGCAGACGACCACAAAGAGCCAGCAAAACACACAACTGTGATACAATGCTGCAGAAAACGCCTTCCACCAACCTGATCCTTACCGCCTGCGTAAATAGTTAGAATGCTATGTAGACAATAGTTCAATTACATAGTAAAATCCAAAATGTAGTGTGTCCCGATAGACGCTGTGTGATATTGTTTAGATGAACATGTTGATACATTGCATAATATATTATGGATATTACGTTATAATTCATTGGGATTTAAATGTATATTGATGGTCATATGGGATTTAAATGTATATTGATGGTTCATATGAGTATGTGTGGCTACACGTGGTAGATGTGCATACTTCTTAAAGTGGACTAGATTAATGTTTGAATACCCCGGAATGGCTTTTTCAGACTACATACATACTAATATTGGTTTGTATATATAGTAAACACTGGTAATTTGACACAACATGTGTAGAATAACAAGTGTGCTATAATTAAGAACACCTAATGTTGAAACATATTGGACAAAATAGTTTATGTGTGCGTACATAACAGCTATATGAATATAGTGGATATATTTGAAGAGCATATTCAAGCTTTTAGAAAGATCATGCACCTTCAATGTCTTTGTTTATAGGACAATTATGAAATTGACATTGATAACCTGTAACCTTACAGGTTATCAATGTCACTCTTTTGAAATCATGGTTAAATATTTACTTACAACGCCTCACTTACAAAATACAATATCGTATTGGGTGCCTCTCAAATATGACTGATAGAACAATATACCTGCATGTATTGCGTAATGGCCATGATGCATGCACTGGTGTGCACGTACACTGGTAATAGGTCATGGTCATGGTCATACACATTGGAACACACACGTTCTCGTATGACACATACATGTACTGTATTTCAGTGGTTATACAAGTTATACCGTTTTACAATGTAAATGGTTATATAAGTACAGGTGCCAACTACACATTTGAATCCTGTTCCTGCTGATGACTCGGAATGGGTTGAGGGAATATTAATGGAATCCACGATAAATAGTGTGTACATTATGTGGAACCGGGATATATCTCAGTTTCGTCGGTTCTACTACCTAATTGTATGTTTATGTCGTACAAGCTCATTTACTTGCTGGCTGTCATCTTGAAAGTGTATAACAATATGTTTGTCCTGTTTTACTCCAGCTTAGCTAGGTCGTATTATTTACAGCTATCTTAATGTTCTGTATTTTAGTATTTACTGTCATACATGAAGTAATATGTGCTACAAATCATCCATTCAGTATGGTCGAATATTTTTTATATCCAATTTGCAAATTAGTACCTACGACCTATACTATTCACAGTAATAATTATATTTATTTACTTATTTTAATGGTGTTTAAATGTCTAGAGTAATATTTATATGTATCAGAGACGTTCATGTCGGAATACACAACATAGTAAGCATGGTAATTGTCTTGGTTCCATAAATAGGAAATGGAAATATAGAGACATTAATTCTGTATCTGAAATGTGTGTGGATAACTAATATGTGGCTGTGACTGGAGAAATGGACTCACGGGATTTGCGACCACTGTGGCTCCTGATCAAATAGCGCCCTCCTGTACCCTGATATAGAGAATAGTAGGTTAGTGCCGTGCATGGGAAAAAATATCTGGCAAGGCTCAGGAAACGGGATGGGCGAGGCTCTGCCGAGCACATCCCGTTTCCGTGCCGCGCCAGATATTTTTTCCTATTCACGGCACTAACGTACTATTCTATTTATCCCGTGAACACCTTCAAATGGCTGTAAAATGCAAAAATTGTATTGACTGGATATCAAAAATGTTTCACGGCAACGTGTTTCACGGCACATACGCACTGTGTTGACGGGATAAAACGATATAGTATGCTTGTTAGAAGCAGGATGGGTGTTTCACTGATGGAATGGCTAACAGTGCAGATCCTGAACAGACTGTGCGCTGGTAACAAAACCCATAAGCCCCATTTATCCAGTCACAGCCACATATACAGGTGTTAGTAGCTACACGTTCATATGAACCTTTCATAAGTATCTGGCAGCGTATAAAGTAAGAACAATTATTACATGTAAAATGGTCATTGTAAATTCAATGGGTGGGGAATATATAGTTACAACTACTTTGTTTTAACATTGCATCATCTGCTGTAGACGTTATGTAATCAGAATATGGGCATTCACTATATATTGCAAACACTAGTAAGTACAATTACCATTGATACAATTAATAGACACCGGGAGAGATTTGCATAATGAGACGTACAGTGTAGTTGTTACCATCACTAAGTAAATGCGAAGCGGACGAACAGACGGACGAACTCTCGGACACACTGTATCTGAAGTGTGCACGGGTAGTTGTCAGTAGTGCCTAAGTAGTTGCATATGCATTTAACAATTTATAAGTAAGTGACAGTGCATGACATAATGAAATTCATTACATGTAAAATTCCCATTGTAAAATGTGTGGGTGGGGAATGTTGAAAAATACTTTGTTTTTAACATTGTATCATAGACTGCAGACATCAGATAATCGGCATTTATGAAATTAACATGTCTAATGAACACTACTAGGTACCATTGACACGAAGAAAATACAAAAGTACCATACTGTTATGGAGTTATTAAGGTAGGTGTTTTGCCATTTAAATTCAGTGGGTGGGGTAACCAAACGTGCAAATTCTTCATCTGAATAAGCAGATACTATTTAATTGAACATTATTCCATTTTATTGTTATGAACACATCATAAAACATACAAAACTGCCATATCAGTTGTTTCTAATGATAAAAAACAGTCGATTTTCGCACAATTTTCACAATTGCGAAAAGTCCGAGGGTGGTATACTTCAAAATGGTGCCAAACATTCATCCAGCGGGTTACAGAGCGCAGACATACGGCATAGAACTCGTAATTGAATGTAGTTTCAGCTATAATATGTCTGCAAAAATCCCACAGGGGGTGGGGGAGGGTTTTCATTTCTGGCTCACGGCCTATTAGGTACACGTGCATTGTACACACTCTCATGGCTTGTCTCATATTTCGCTACACGAATTTGGTAGGTGGGTACATGGCATACCAGCTGAATTGGGAGAAACGGGTGAACGTCGAAGAGATGAGCACATTATACTACGGTAAGTGTTACGTCCAATGCACACACAACATCATCCTCATCATCATCTACGTACATACTCACGTGGTTACATTTCATTCCACATGCAAATTCATTGCGTAAATCCATATATGTGTAAATGCATTGCACGTGACAATTCACTGTGCGTGTAAATCCATTGCATGTGTAAATTCATTGCGTAAATCCATATATGTGTAAATTAATTGCACGTGAAAAGTAATTGCGTGTGTAAATCCATTGTGTAAATCCATATATGTGTAAATTCATTGCACGTGACAATTCATTGCGTACATCCATATGTGTAAATGCATTGCACATGCAAATTTATTCAGTAAATCCATATATGTGTAAATTCATTGCACGTGACAAGTCATTGCGCGTGTAAATTCCTTGCACGTGTAAATTCCCGCACATTTAAATGTATTGCAGGATATTCGATAACAGGGGCAAAGTTTAAAGCGGGGGCCAACGTTGCTGTGGGCATTCCAAACTTCTACCACAAGTCCTACGGCCATTTTGGCAAGGTAACCTTGCGGACAGCGCGATATAGTCTCACATTGGCGTATGTACGTACGAGCGTACGTACGTGCGTCCGGGTTAATATTTTGGTTAACGTTTGGTTATTTAATGTGTTTAATGGCCAAATGTTCGTCGGCAGCAAAACGTGGAACAGATATTAGTTTAATATATGTGGCTGTAAATGGATAAATTGGACTTGTGGGGTTTGCGACCAGTGTGGATCCCGATAAGCCTTGCATCCGCACATTCATATCAGGATCTGGGGGCTGTTTCACTAAACTTCGTACGACTAAAGTGTTCGTAAGTGCAAAATTATGATAGTCCGTAAATTTTACATTAACTATGTTTTCTTGTAAACAAGTATTGGATATGCAGCCTATGCTCAATAAATGTAAATCCATCAATTTCAATTTTCAGACGATCCTAAATTTGCCCTTACGAACATTTTAGTCGTACGAAGTTTAGTGAAACGGCCCCCAGCACTTTTCGCCATTCCACAATGAAACGCCCATCATGCTTCTAACCAGCAAGACATATATCGTGTTCAGGCTACAATAGTCATTGGATCAGGAGCTACGCATACTGATGTATATACTATACAAGGACACACGCCTGGTATACTCTAATATTAGCGCTCCAGATAAGCTGCGTATTTGCTTAAATATCCAATTAAAATTGCCAACAACCCAATTGAAATCAGAAGTAGCGAGTATCAGAAAGCAATACAAAATTTGTGGTACCTTTATCATGCTGCAGAAAACAATAAACAGACCACAAATATAGCACACTTTTCTTATTTTCCATGAAAACACATCTTGGTATTTCATTAGAATTGTTTCCATGGAGACAATTCTAATGAAATGCCAAGACATGTTATCATTTCGAAGCAAACTATTCAATAATTGCGGTCTGTTGATGTGTGAACAGTAGTGTGATTTTATTTTACCCAATTAAAATTTTGAAATACCCAATTGCTTCAGAAATGATGGATTGACAATACTCAATTACTAATTCCTTATCTGGAGCCCTGAATACACTAGAAAAAAACATCATATGGGATAACATTGGTACGGCTGGGTCTCCATATACCATATGCACTCATACTCGGCCCTTAACACGGTCTGACATACTGGCACAGCTCGACAGGAGAATGAACTAGCTAGGTTATATCAACCGGCTCATAACACCCTTCCTTAACTTAAAGCGCACATCTCGATTGCTTTGCAACTAAAAATAAATTAGGAAAGAAAAACCGGGCCAACGGCCATTGGCTTGTCATATTTACCGTGCTCATATGCCCGGATATGGATGTTTCTTGGAGCCAAATCCCACCCCTAAATATAAGATAATTAAGCATACTCTGTTTTACAGGTGGAGGTTCTAGTCGGAACGAACAAGGTGGATTTGATGGAGTTTGGCCATAAATCAGGAGCGGAAACTGTACGTATAATTATGGAAAATCTTACATGATACATCATTTATTATGGTATAATTCCAACACAAAAATATTTACACAATTCCCTAACATTTGATTGGCCCGTAGCAAGTCTCTGTCCAAAATTTATATCCCAGTAAACTCCCATGCCGAACTACTTTCCGTAACCGTAAGGCGCAGTTAAAATAATTCTTAAGAAAACGGAAAATAAACACATTTTCTTGATGAATTTATTTCAAATGCTGCAATTATAAGGAATGAATGGTATTTTTGTTGAATTTATCGGGGATATAAACTTGAAAAAGTCGCGGGAATACTGGACGAGGCCGGAAGGCCTTCGTCCAGTATTCCCGCGACTTTTCCAAGTTTATACCCCGATACATTCCACAAAAAGGCCATTCATTCGTATAATACGCGTTTACTGATTATACCCCAGCCTACGAAGTATGTCGAGGGATATACGGTGTTCGCCTTTTCGTCTGATCGTCCGTTCGTCCGTCGGTTTGTTCGTCCGTCAGTTCTTTCGTCCGCCGGTCCGTTCGTTCGTCCGTCTGTCCTTAATACGAAAACTTAACATTTCGAAATTTGAAGTTTTGGTTTGTTGGTCCAGGCGGCATCAGTGGGTATCCATGATCGTTTGCTCATTGGCCCTAGTTTCATAAGGCATGACTTAACATAATCATATTAAATCAACACAAACCTTAGATTCAATTTATTGTATAAGTACAGCATCATACAAAGTAGTTTTACAGAATAGTAGGTTAGTGCCGTGAATGGAACAACATATCTGGCAAGACTTAGGAAACGGGATGGGCGATGCTCTGCCGAGCACATCCCTTTTCCGTGCCGCGCCAGATATGTCGTGTAACCTTCGTGCTTGATCTGTCAATGATGTTTCACGTCGATTTACGCGCCGGATTTCTGACGAAATCCCATTCAACTACATGCAGAAGATACATAAACACAGTTTCGTCTAGTATCCGGCGCAAATTTCTTGCGCCGGTTACTAGACGAAGAGTGCGTTCATGTAATAACTCTAAGTAGAGCTGAGTGGCATCTCGTCATGAAACCGGTGCACAATGATGCTTTACGTCATATTAGGAGCCCGATTCCTGACGAATCCCGTTCAGCTACATGCAGAAGATACTGGATAAACACATTTTCGTCTAGTAACCGAGGCAATAGAATTCTCATTCAGCAACATGCAAAAGATACTGCATAAACATATTTTCGTCTAGTTACCGGCACACATTTCTTACTAGACGAAAACTGTGTTTATGCGATATCTCTCAGTCGAGCTAAGTACTCGGCATGACTGCTAACATTGGTATTGACTATGTACATGATCGAATATTGATCAGACCTGGCTCGGAAACGATAGGAATTCCTCGACGACCCTTGGAATTATCACAAATTCCTATGCGATTTCAAACCTTGTCTGGTTAACTTGTTATCAAAAGGCACTAGAATGTTTTATTCCTATCCTTGCTTGATAACATTGATTCTCGATTTAGTGCCCTGGTGTGAAGACGTTGAACCCGCCGAAGTATGTTAAAGACAAGCAGATGGGCACGAAGTTTGGGGCTAGTGTGGCGGCCATTGATATCACCGGCGACGGATATGACGAGTTGTTTGTAGGGGCGCCACTGTACTCCGGGGAATACCCGGATGAGGGCAGAGTGTTTGTATACACGACCGATGATTATGACGGGTACTTCGTGAGTATAGATGAGTCTTATAAATAGGTTACCGAACTGGAATATCATGAGTAACTTCCCTTAGAACAACATCCGGCGTATTAATTTGTTGGCTTCACGTCACGTTGCTTAGCTTAGATTCAAAGCTAAGCAACGTGACGTCAAACCCACAAATCCATGACGCACAGGAAGTACAGTGACGTTTCACTAAACTTCGTACGTATCATTCTATGAATGTGTTTCTCATATTAACATGCTTTACTTTTGTTACCATTTTCCACCTGCACGTGCACCTGTTATGCGGAGTGGCTTTTTAACACTCATAAATGAATATACAGTCGAACCTCCGCGAACGACCAGCTCTCTACAACAATATCCTCTCTTTAACAGCCGATATTTTACAGTGAAACCTCTCTAAACCGGACACCCTGGGAGGTCCCCAGGGTATCCGGTTTAGGGAGGTTCCACTGTAAATCAGGCATATGACCATTCTGAAATGTATTGGCGTGCTTTGCAATCATGAACAAACATTAACATCGGACATATATGATAAATAAACCCATCAAACATAAGATTACAGAAGTTGCCTTGGTGTCCGGTTTAGAGAGGTTCCACTGTATATCCCAAATGGACAATTGCTGTGCAATTCGATCGATCGTAATGATTTGATTGGTCAATGCTAAATACGTTTTGCCATACCTTATAATTATCTCCACAACCCTTACTCAGATTTACGTCAATTTACTTCCTTATAATCATCCGTATGTTCATTCTATAAGCCTTATGCGGCCCACATGCCCAAGGTGATACTTTAAATACATTATATCCACAACCTTATCGACTTACTCAATTTACTTCCTTATAATCATCCGTATGTTCATTCTATAACCCGCTTATGCGGCCCACATGCCCAAGGTGAATACTTTAAATACATTATATCTCCACAACCCTTACTCAGATTACGTCAATTTACTTATAATCATCCGTGTTCATCTATAACCCGCTTATGCGGCCCACATGCCCAAGGTGAATACTTTAAATACATTATCTCCACAACCCTTACTCAGACTTACGTCAATTTACTTCCTTTAATCATCCTGATGTTCATTCTATAACCCGCTTATGCGGGCCCACATGCCCAAGGTGAAGACTTTAAATACATTATCTCCACAATCCTTACTCAGACTTACGTCAATTTACTTCCTTATAATCATCCGTATGTTCATTCTAATAACCCGCTTATGCGGCCCACATGCCAAGGTGAAGACTTTAAATACATTATATCTCCACAACCCTTACTCAGACTTACGTCAATTTACTTCCTTATAATCATCCGTATGTTCATTCTATAACCCGCTTATGCGGCCCACATGCCCAAGGTGAAGACTACTACATTATACCCCCCCTTACTCAGTTACGTCAATTTACTTCCTTATAAACTCCGTAGTTTCATCTACCCCTTATGCGGCAACATGCCCAAGGTGAATACTTTAAATACATTATATCTCCAAACCCTTCTCAGACTTACGTCAATTTACTCCTTATAAGCATCCGTATGTTCATTCTATAACCCGCTTATGCGGCCCACATGCCCAAGGTGAATACTTTAAATACATTATATCTCCACAACCCTTACTCAGACTTACGTCAATTTACTTCCTTATAATCATCCGTATGTTCATTCTATAACCCGCTTATGCGGCCCACATGCCCAAGGTGAATACTTTAAATACATTATATCTCCACAACCCTTAGTCAGATTTACTTCAAGCTTCAAATAAATACAACGTACACTCTGAGACCATCAACTTATTTGGCGTGCCCAAAGTGATTGATAGGTTGTACTTGCATATAACTCATATTTGGATATTTTATCACATTTAATGATTGGTTGAAATTTACTGTGCACGAAGCAAAAACAATCATATCTAGATGTATTTATATCTGAAGCATCATCTGAGACACAGTGCCTTTAAAGGTACATCTTCACTAAGTAGGCACGAAATCAAAAAATAAATACAGAACATAATAGTAATATCTGTTAAAATTTAAGGAAACACGGTGGTTATCGCCCCTGATATCAGTGTGGAAATTTACGTCTGATATAACATGTATAATAATGCCTATGAATACGTGGGGTAATGGTCAATGAATGTTTAATTTGACGTAAAATGTCATATATATAGAATATACAAAACTGTCATGTTGTGCCTACTGAGCGGGCGTGTACCATTAAGCAACGCTGGCTTACTACAGAGTATATGCGGGCCGGTGGGAATCCTGTCAGGAGGGGCGAGGATCGCCAGCCTGAAGCGTATGTCCAAGTTCGCTAGGTTTGGCAACACCATAGCGACGGCGGGCGACCTTAACGTCGATGGATTCAACGGTACGTAACCTGGATTTTCTGGCTTTAACGCAGGGCGACTTCGTCACAAAATCCCGATCCCGCATTCAACGCCAATGCCACTGACTGTACGATGTAGCAATAACTGTTGCCTAACACTCATTTTGTGTAGTTTGTATGTTCTAGTAACTCATTGCCATGTTACAGCGCATGCTCGGATAATTAAGCTGCCTGATTGCGAGTTGAGATTGCTAATATCTGTTCAGAAGCGCTGACACATTCACGCTAGTTTAACACAGACGGTTGTGTATTTAGAGTTGTCATGTCTTGGTTTCGGCAGCCAGATACATAGTCACATGTTAGGGAGAGGATTTATTTCAATTCAATCCCATTTGTATAGTACTGATTATATTATTATTATGTCATGCTTGTAACTAAGATGCAAATAAATTATGTTTAACCCAACTCATTGCCATCACTGGCAGGTTGCATAGTCCAAGAATTTGGAGCTCGCAATTTCTTTTATGACTATCCATAAATTACTGTGTTTTACCGGTGAAATCGAAATCCATCTTACACCCGTGAAATACCAGCTACGCCCGTGAAATATCGATTTCGAAAACTCACAGTTTTGCCGAACTACTTTCTTAGGCTCCGCCCATTGTACTTATATGCAATAAACTATGTTTAAACTAAATTAGGCTCCGCCCAACTGGGGAATTTTAGTAGTTGCATGATTATGTCCCTTGCACACCTGCGATTAGCTCCCTTGCTGGATGCGCGGACCGAGCAACATTTGGTACCTGCTACCGAAGGAGGAAGGAGGAAATCGCGGAACTGGACAATTTGCTTTCGCAAATAGATACGAATTAAACATGAGGACCCTGAAATAACACCATTGCCCAACATTTAGCATGTTTAGTAAAACAAGATTAATGGTAATCAAAATAACAAATAAAACATGATGAATTGAATATCTTAAAATAGCCAGCAATCTTCATTCTTGATCTTGAAATTCTCTGTGATGAATCAGGTATTTGTATCTATGTTTGTAACATAACTGTTCTACTTTATATTCAAAAGAACAGTCGCCCCAAGAACAGACATTTGCAACCTGTACGACAATGTTAACATTTTCTGTGTAATCCATGGAATTCCATTAGAATTGTTAATCTTCATTCTTGATCTTGAAATTCTCCGTGATGAATCAGGTGCTTGTATCTATGCTTGCGACACAACTGTTCTACTTTAAATTCAAAAGAACAGTCGCCCCAAGAACGGACATTTGCAACCTGTACGACAACGTTGACATTTTCTGTGTAATCCACCAGAGCGACACTGAAAATAACCTCCAAATATATCGTGAACTTTCATTATTTTCAGAGAGCAATAAGTAAACAAACATCTTCAATCTTCAACTTGACTAGTTGCGAACCGTAACTTGCAATCTACTTCCGTACCGTCCGTAGCCGCAGATATGATTTCACTGATATGCCTTCTCTGCAGAATAGCGAATCAGGTCCGATTCGCACTTTAGCAGTTAATTGTGAACGATTTTATATAGTTTTGAACTGAAATGAGTGTTAATATTATGAAAATAACATATTCAAGTACTTATGACATAAATTTACATATGTACAAATTCCAACACGTGAAAGTTAAGATGGGGTCCATTTTTTGTAAAGGCCAAAAATAATTGTCTAAGCCTTCTACAATAGTAAACAATTTTCAGAATTATTTGTATGTATTACTTTTATAATACCAATATTTTTTTCAGATGGAAATTCCGAAAATAATATGTCACAATTAACTGCTAAAGTGCGAATCAGATCCGATTCGCTATTCTGCAGATAAGGCATATGAATGCAAGTTACCGTTCGCAACTACATTTTGACAGGATGTCTCAGAAAGAAAGATAAAACGGGTCTCACTAAAAAGCGACAAGAAGTGTCAAGAAGTGACAAGAAGCGACAAGAAGCGTCAAGAAGCGTCAAGAAGTGACAAGAATATTATTTTATGTATTTTATAACAAATTATACAATAATAAAGATAACAATTGTAATATAAATTTTGTGTTAGATAGATAATGTGTCAGAAACTCGATTGAAAGCGACAACGAGCTCCATGCAATATGTGTACAGAATAAGCGTCAACAGAATAAGTGTCAACAAGTTCCATGCAATATGTGCAATATGTGTACAGAATAAGCGTCAACAAGTTCCAGGATACACGTGTACAGAATAAGCCATACGATATGTTTACATTACTATATTACATTATGTGATATTAAATAGTGATTAATTTGGCTTTTATTGCCTTTTTTATCTTCTTGACGCTTCTTGTCGCTTCTTGTCGCTTCTTGTCGCTAATATTGTTCTTGTCACTTTTTAGTGAGACCGAGATAAAACACCGAGAGTTGTCCACATACCAGTAATTTCAGTTTGAAAAATCGAAACAGAGTGCTACACAAAGAGCAAAAATAAAGAAAATCAACTTGAGAATTAACAATTAATTAATTGTATTATTGTTCCTTTCAGTGCCAGAATAAAAACTGATCTAAAAGTTGACCGATGACGGCGTGCTACAAAATAAAATAATACAACTAAAATGCTATCAGTTTATTTAAACAACTGCAGCCATTTGAACACTTATGCAAACAAGAAACATCTCCAACATACTTTGTAGCCAACAAAAAACAACATCTGAGAAAACGTACCCCACCCACCTACTTTACACATGTCGCACGAATGAATATTATTATTAATCAAGGCGCCAACCAGTCTCTCGTGTCTCCAGGATTTTTTGTTCATCCAACAATCAACGGAAATGTTAGCTTTACGTTTTCGAACCAGTCGCTATCCAAAAAAAATACCACGAATCATGACCGTTGTTTCTAAAAATTATGGCGATATCAGTTTTCGTAACACGATATGATTATCCACTTCATTCCTCGCCTGTGATCCTTGTCAAAGACTAAAGCACTACAGCGACAGTGATTAGGGAATGTGTGCAGGCATCAAATTCTGTTAATTCAAATTCAAAACACTGTTAAACAACTTGTTGTGACACTATTCTCGTTAGTTGGAATGAACATAAAATACAAGATGGCGACACTTTCCGTTTTCTCGCCTCATTATATATTCATGATTATATATTCATGTAACATATTATTCCGCACTTTGCTGTTGCCATGGTGGTTTTTTTGCGTACAAAATCCATAAAGTATACACATCGAATTGTTAATTTATGTTAAAGCGTATTCAGTTTTTCATATTGATATGAATTAGTATCTTCTATAGACACGGGATAGTTCTGTTAGTCTTAAATCTCCTCCACAAAAATGTAACTACTTTGTAATGCGGCGTGTCAAAGAGAAAATTGGAATTTGAGGCACCCCACGGGTTACGACTGAAACTCGAGGTATCTAGCGGGAACATACACTAATTAAATAATGCAAAAATCGGTAAAAGGGGCGTTATATAGTCATAAAAGCAATAGAATATTTGTTTTCTTCAGTGTAAGATCGATTTTATTTCATCTCGTGGACCAAAAATGTCGGAAAATCCGACATTTTTCGTCCACTCGATGAAATAAAATTCGATCTTACACTGAAAAAAACAAATATCCTCTATGTATTAACACAGTGCAATAAAAGTAACAATACACTGGTGCAATGAATATGTAAAATAGCTCGTTACAGAAAACCGGTTTGACCAATGCAGCTACGTTGTATGATTATGTGCTTATGCAATACATATATGGTAACACTTGTGATGATAAAATGGTATTTATTCAACTCGTTGACTAATTTCATAAGAAACTCGGCATAGCCTCGTTTCTTATGAAATCATTAAGCTCGTTTAATAAATATCATATTAAATCATCACTCATGTAAGATCCTATATATCTCCCATCACTGAGAACACTGTCTCTCCCACACCCGCAGTTGTACTTGCGCATAGTCCAATAATTGTTTCTCTCCCATCACCCGCAGGTTGTACTTGCGCATAGTCCAATAATTGTTTCTCTCCATCACTGGCAGTGTCTACTGCAGCATAGTCCAATAATTGTCTTGCTCCCATCACCCGCAGGTGTACTTGCTTGCATAGTCCAATAATTGTTTCTCTCCCATCACCCGCAGGTTGTACTTGCGCATAGTCCAATAATTGTTTCTCTCCCATCACCCGCAGGTTGTACTTGCGCATAGTCCAATAATTGTTTCTCTCCCATCACCCGCAGGTTGTACTTGCGCATAGTCCAATAATTATTTCTCTCCAATCACCCGCAGGTTGTACTTGCGCATAGTCCAATAATTGATTCTCTCCCGTCACTCACATGTTTTACTTGCACATAGTCCAATAATTGTTTGTTTTCCAACAATCACAGACTTCGCCATCGGAGCTCCGTACGAAGACGAGGGATCAGGGGCCGTATACATCTACCATGGACTCGACCTGAGCGGCGTCACCATGGACGACATGTTTGCGCAGCGAATCGCTGGTATTTACGTTCTTTTTCCAGCGAAACCTCGCTAAACCGGACGCCCTGGGAGGTCCACAGGGAGTCCGATTTAGAGCGGTTTCACTGTAAATCAGACATTTGACAATTCTGGGGCATATGCGTGTGCTTAACGATCATGAACATACATTCTCATCTGAGCTAAATTACCAAGAAGGTTTCACATGACTTGTGTTCTTGGTGTCCGGTTCAGAGAGGTTCCACTGTATAACGTTCTTGCGATCGCCACCTGAGTCCCACCTGATCCCGAGTACCTCTCTAAGACGAACATCGTAGTTTTGCAATCATACTTTATTGGCACGCAATCGATCGTATAGTGCATTTGTTCGAAATTAGCCTAAATCTTAGATTCCCGGGTCGGACAGCCAAAACTAGTATTAAAGGTACATGCCCACTCAGTAGGCACAAACTGTTCTTTATACCAGATACATTGTACATCATCTGAGATATTTTCTGGAAAAAAAACATTCATTCACCATTACCCAACTTATTGATTGGCATTATTATACATTTTATATCAGACGTAATTTTCCACATTGATATCAGGGGCGATAACCGTTTTTCCTTAAAATGTTAACGGACATTACTATTTATACTCTGTAATTATTTTTTGATGTGCAATTATCATACTTTATAATCTGTCGAAAATAATATATTTTCAGGTGACGCATTTAATTAGTATAAATAATTAAAAATACCATGCCTCATTTTCATATGACAATAGCCTGATACCAACTCGCGTCACTATCAGTAAAATAAATGTTACTACATGATTATAATTGTATAGCGGCCACTCATAATATTTAGAACTGGTGGAACAGTGACACAATTATACACTTATTAAATTCCTATAAAGATCAGCTCGTACCTACTGAGTGGGCATGTACCTTTAATTTAACATGCCTGTCATACCGATTTGAACTCTGCCCAGGTCATTCCGTTACATTTATGAATTTATGCATTTTACCTTATATGTTCTAGGACGAAGCATAGAGCCGACTATCAAAGCGTTTGGGTGGCATATATATGGTGGTGATGACGTCGATGGCAACGGTTTCCCAGGTAAGTAACATTGATGGCATTATTATACAGCTAACACTCTTACTTCGGAGTTACAGCTATTGTGGACTTGAAATGTGGATATCGAATCTCTAACAATGAGTATATATAGAGAATAGTAGGTTAGTGCCGTGAATGGGAAGAAATATATGGAAAGGCTCAGGAAACGGGATGAGCGAGGCTCTGCCGAGCATATCCCGTTTCCGTGCCGCGCCAGATATGTTTTCCCATTCAAGGCACTAACCTACTATTCTATTTATCCCGTCAACATGTACAAATGGCTGTAAAATGCAAAAATAGTATTGACTTGATATCAAAAATGTTTCACGGCACCGTGTTTCACGGCACATACGCACTGTGTTGACGGCACATACGCACTGTGTTGACGGATAAAATACATACTTACAGTCATGTACATATACTTGGCAGTATGATTATTCGCCGCGTCGCCGCGCTAACCAGGTTCTTTGACGGATTTACTCACTGGCCGTTCCAAGGCGGCTCCCTTGCTGTCATGTTTTGATCGTTATATAGATATACATATCGTCGTATGGATCGTAATCAGGCTACATGAATGTGCTATTTGATCAGGAGCTACACTGGTCACAAATCACATAAGCCCCAGTCAACAGTCAAAGCCACATACACCACCGACTGCGCTAATCTTGCCAATATTTGTCTATTGTTTTATTAGAACAACGTGAATATTCTGTTTGAAAGCAGACAACTTGATTGGTTGTGACAGACTCTGCTACAGCTCAGGCACAGCCAATCAAACTGCTTGATTGCGAGTTTACATTACCAATAGATGTTCAGAAACGTCGACATATATGCAATATTGACGCATGCATTGGTGTATAATGTTCACAGACCTTGCTGTCGGCGCATATGCTTCGGACCACGCGGTTGTCCTACGGACCCGCCCAATTGTGGCGATATATGCCCATATGAAGATCAATCCCCGGCTCATTCCGCTGAATGCCTCCCAGCTACGCTGTTCCAGTGATGGCATTCAACTCTGCATGGATGTCACCGTGTCGTTTCGCTACCAAGTTCTGGGACCAGCAACGACTGAAACGGTCGAAAATATCAGTTAGTATAATCATATAGGAGACACGCCATGCGATTTTTGTCGAAAGCGAGACATAATGATCACAATGACGTGCGTGCGTGCGTGCGTGCGGGCGCGCGCGCATTGACTTGAAACTTCATATACTTATTAGTCATCATCCATATATTCATGCTGTATCCCACTCATACGGCCCCTGTGCCCAAGGTCAAGGTCAAATGACTTAGAAGTTTGCGTTCCGAAATCTGCGTTAAAGTTTTTAAATACATTGTATATCTGCATTCCTAAGTCACATTGACTTGAAACTTCATATGCTTATTAGTCATCATCCATATATTCATTCTGTGTCCCACTCATGCGGCCCCGGTGCACCATATGTCAAGGTCAAATGACTTAGAAGTTTGCGTTATTGTTTCTGTCAATATTTGCGTTAAAGTTTTCACATACCTACTATCTCTGTAACCGTAAGTCAGATCTGCTTGAAACTTTGTATGCTTATTGGGCATCAAACTAAAATAAATACACTCTGAGACCATCAAATGCCTCGGCGGGCTCAACATGCGGGCCGCGGCCATCCTCGTATCAAATACGTTTACAAAATTTACAATATTTTCCGTAAATGGCGTCAAAAGTTGATAACATTTTCGGAGTACATGCGGAATTATAGTCCGCATGTACTCTGAAAGTTTTATCAACTTTTTACTTTATTTATGAAAAATATTGTACATTTTGTAAACGTATTTAATGAAATTACGCAAATGTCAGAAGGTACAAAATCGTATGACATATATACAATGTATGTTGCACTATTTCGCTACACCATAGTCAACGGTAAACATTATCGGAATGACATTTGCATTTCGCGCACTAAACTATAACAATAATTAGCAATAATCTACATGGTGTTGACGTTCATACTTCGCTATGCTGTTATTGAGAAAGCAAATTCTATAATATGAGACAAACTTGTTATCATAAACTCACCTAACAAGGTGTGTATTAGCAAACTTCTTAGGACATTCCCCACGAAGTAGAAACTAAACAAAGAATGCTTCAAACACAAATTTGGAAACACTATCCCGTTATAACGCTGATGTAATGCAATGTAATGTAATTAGAGTTATTTACTCCCAACTACGGTCGCTGTAATATGTACGATTTCAGCAATATCCTGGGAAATGTTCACGGACACGGTGTACAAACAGAGAGAGGGAACAAGTCGACTCGCGTTCCGAGACACGGGCAGGGATTCCCGTGTAGAGACGATATCGCTTCCGCCGCAATCACGAGAATATTACGACGAACTAAAGCATTACACCCTCGATGTGAAGGCAAGTTGTTGTTTTTCACTTACGTAATCCATTCCGCCGCAATCACGAGAATATTATGCCGAACCAAAGCGTTACACCCTCGATGTGAACGCAAGTTGTCGTTTATCACTTACGTAATCCTGTCAATGCCATGGAATCTATGATTAATATGTTCATGCAATTTGTGTGTCCACTATCAGTCAATCAGTATAACGACATGTATGTCCAGGAATAACAGTGATACAGTGAAACATCGCTAAACCGAACACCCTGGGAGGTCCCCAGTGTGTCCGGTT
Source organism: Conchocele bisecta (assembly GCA_029237695.1). Classification (NCBI taxonomy): domain Eukaryota; kingdom Metazoa; phylum Mollusca; class Bivalvia; order Lucinida; family Thyasiridae; genus Conchocele; species Conchocele bisecta. The sequence continues at coordinate 62,980,955 of CM055281.1, forward strand.
TAGCGAGCTTTCACTGTGAATCAAGCATTTGATTATTCCGAGCCATAGTTGTGTGCTATGTAATCACGAACAGAAAGCAGGGATTCCGCTGGCGATCGCCACTTTTGCAATTGGCGATAAAAATAAACAATTGGCGATACATTTTTTTTTTTTCAAGTGGCGATTTTTTATTTTCCCCAACGGAATTCCTGAGGCAGTGTCACCTGAGATAAATGACCAAGAAACCCATCAACATTATGATCACATATGTTTCTTATTCTCCGGTTTAGAGAGGTCCCACTCTACCTTTATTTACTGAGCATAAGTATAAGTTATTTTTCACTGCACATATTGGATTTTTAAGTAATTAAATGCGAGGGAGCGCATTTAATTCCTTAAAAATACATATGTGATCAATTACCATACTTATAATTAGCCAGGTTTGTAATTAAGTCTTCCATTCGGGTGTTGAATTTCCATTTCCTTTCGAACAAGTAGTGATTAAATGTCACTAGTAATACATGTATGTCATTTATAGTGATTACATCTTGTAATATGTGAAATAAGTGCAACGCGAAACAGGCCAGCGATTGGCTTGGGCGAATTCTAATTACGATTAAGCTATACACTGGACACAAACGTCCTACCTGCCTTTTCATAGCATGTGACACATTTTCCTCACAGAAATACAAGAATAAGCCGGAGCCTAAGGATGCCTGGACGGTTGTGAGATTAAAGGGTCAATTTTCGTTGCCGAAGAGACAGGACAGTCCATTCGGCTTTCTCGATCCGGTGCTACAGAAGGATGTCGATCGACATATCGTTGAAAATGTAAGTTTTGTTTGTTTGTTTGTTGGGGTTTAACGGCATATCAACAGCTTTGGTCATTTAATGCCGGGGACAAATTTAAGTAGCGTAGGGATCCATATCTGACCGAAATTTCTACCATTTCATATCTCAGAGATTACCATGGGGCGTTTCACTAAACTTCGTACGACTAAAATGTTCGTAAGTGCACAATTATGATGGTCTGTAAATTTCACATTAACAACGTTTTCTTGTAAACAAGTATTGGATTTACATTTATTGAGCATAGGCTGCATATGCAGCCTATGTTCAATAAATGTAAATCCAAAAATTGACATTTATACACGATCCTGAATTTGCACTTACGAACATGTTGTCGTACGAAGTTTAGTGAAACGGCCCCCAGGCTATCAGATTTTGATTTCAAGTTTTATCAGGCAAGACTAGGAAATGCGTATGGATTGCGAGGCTGGCCGCAGAATTCCTACCGTTTCCGAGCGGAGCCTGATAGACTTGATATCAACAGACAGTACCAAGTAACGTTTTAAGCTAGCCGATGATCAAATATATAATAGCTTTCATTGAAAAGGACAGCGGACTTGTTAACGTTACGTCATTACTCTCACGTGATTTGGTAACGTCATATGCCGTTTGACCAATGAAACGTCAGTGTTCAATTCATTCTAACCCGGATATTTGTATCGGATCAATGCCTGATACCATATTATATGATCAGTTAGTACGTACTCGGTCAATACAAAGATCTTTTCCTGATAAATATACCTATACACACAACGTATATCGAACAACTAATACAAATGTGAATATGAATAAGTCTTCCGGATGTTAATTTTAAGTTAGTACGGTATAGCCATTTGACATAAATTGGCGCATACGTTACCATAGCTACACTAATTCGCCTCCGATATGTTATCTACGACTACAATTTGACCCATTCAAAAGATGTGAGCAACCGAAGTGCATACCCAAACCTGTTGCATGTAGGTAAAAATTTAGTAAACTGTATATTTTATACCTTTAAACAAATAATCGTTGATGTACAACTAGGAAATTGCCAAACATAATAGAACAGGGAAATCATTTCCCCATGTAAGCCTTCTTTTCTTTTGTTGTTGTTCAACATTTAACATAACGAAACGAAGCTTTCAAATTTACAAGACATACATGTAAATGTCAGATAAACACATAGACACGGTAAAATAACCAATTTCTGCATGTGTATGTTATTTATTAATAATGTATTGATCACAGCTTAGCCAGTGTTATATCAGTAACATATCAAACACGCCGGATAACCGATTGCAAAAATCACTCTTCCATATGTTACATTAAAGAGATGAAGTTAAATTGCTACCCTCGCGAGAGGTATGGAGCCTGGTAGCAATTTTATTTCTAACGTTACCAAGGCAACTGCATATCAGGTATTGCCAGATGTCACATTATGTACGCCATGTCCAATATAAGGTTCGACAATGTCCATCCGTGGGTAACCGTTTGCACAAGGGAACTGTTTGAACCCCAATGCAGTAGTTCCCGACCATAATACGTTATTGTTACATTTCCGTCGCAAATATCGTGCAATTTGAGTATTTATGCAGTACTTTCGGTACTTTGATAATCTGCTCCATTCAAACAGCTGATTTGCTCATACATATTCGTGAGCGATAGTACACGTCGCATGATGCAGCCGCATCAATTGTAAGATGTCAGTGCGACCGTTGTGAACTGTTCTGGTGACGTAATGGCGCGTCCTTGTACCGTCATTAGACACATGCATTACGTAGGTGTTGGCTTGGCCCCGAAGAGATCATTGTCTACAGCCATGGTCAAACAGCAGGTGTTGAACGTTTGAACACGACTGTGAACGGTGTCAAACAACGGCAGCCATGTAACAATATACTATATAGTTACGTCCCTGATGTTGTATTTTCAGGCAGAATTTGACAAGAAGTGTGAGAGTTTGGATAAGTGTGTGTCCGACTTGAAGATGTCAGTGAAGTTATTTCTCCTCAATAGCGGAGGTCAGGTAACCGCGATAAACCAACCATCGCTGCTCATTGTGGGCGGGTCGACGGAGCTGCAAATGCAAGTGGACGTGCTCAACATACTGTACTCGTCGTATAGATCAAACTTCACGGCTGACGTAGGATTGCCCATCAGGCGGAGTGTGGAGTAAGTTTGTTATCTGCTTATCGTCCATATGTCCTGTATGTCAAACTTCACGGCTGACATAAGACTGTCCATAAGGCGGAGTGTGGAGTAAGTTTGTTATCTGGTTATTGTCCAAATGTCCTGTATGTCAAACTTAACGGCTGACATAAGACTGTCCATAAGGCGGAGTGTGGAGTAAGTTTGGTATCTGGTTATTGTCCAATTGTCCTGTAGGTCAAACTTCACGGCTGACGTAGGATTGCCGATCAGACGGAGTGTGGAGTAAGTTTATCTGGTTATTGTCCAATTGTCCTATAGGTCGAACTTCACGGCTGACGTAGGCCTGCCCATCAGACGGAGTGTGGAGTAAGTTTGTTATCGGGTTATCGTCCAATTGTTCTTTCATACAGTTCATACAGTGTTAGAGACCGGATATAAGCATTTGCTTATATAAACCTTTCACTTTCTTAGGCCTGTTTCGTACTGTTTTCCCTTAATTGATATGATCATATATTTATGTACATACAAGCAAATACAATCGATATTCCCGGTATTTAGCCGGTACCCATTTACAGCTGGATGAACTGAAGCAGTGTGGACAAAATGTCTTGCTCAAGGACACAACTCACGCCTCCTGTGAGGCTCGAACCTCCTGTGAGGCTCGAACCCACGACCGTAAGATCAGCAGTCCGACGCTTCAGACCGCTCGATGTTGCGACCCACGTGCGATCGCCCAAGGTCACGGTCACTGATGACTTATGTTCACCTTGTTTGTAAGGCAAATGCGTTAAAGAATGTTTTGTTAAATAACTTACGAACCGCTTCCCCGATGTTGATAATATCTAACCATAATGTGTGTCTATGGATAGTGATTTGTTTTGTATACGATCCACGTCCGACGCCCAAACTTAAGGTCACTGAGGAAATGTGTTCACCTTGTTTGTAAGGCAAATGCTTTAATTATTTTCGTTTATTCAGTAACTTGTTTTATTATCAATTTTGCCAGCTATGGGGATTAGCTTAGTGATAACGTTGCCCTTGTTTAACATGTATGGTGGCATGTCGTTGCAGGTCGGAGCTCGGCGCTATAGATGCGACGTGCACAAAACACGATTCCACCCGTTACACGACGAACATAAACTGCACTGCGGACAGCTCCTTGGACAAGAATGAGAATTTACGGGTGGCGGCGTTCTTTGATACGTCACGTGACCAGCTCATCCCGGGCGGCGACATGGATAAAATGCGGCATTCCGTTGAGGTTTGATGTTTGGTTTAACCACATTATATCAAGCAGATATGTATTCCCCCGTACAAAAAAAATATTAATTCCTAATTAGGAGATGCTAACTCTTAATTAGGAGTTAGGAGATAAATATGTTTTAGCATTGTCACCAGGACGTTTAAGTATTAGGAGTTAGTATCTTCTAATTAGGAGATAATTATATATTAACATTGGCACCAGGACGTTTCCATACATATGTGTTTCTACGCCACAGACACTGTTTGCTTAATTTCCGATACCTCCAGAGTGGCCAATCGGAATTGAATTTATATTTCCCACCAATGCTAAAACACATATTTCAATTAGTGAAGACACAGGGGGATGGGTATATGTTATGGGACAATCATCCCACAACATCCATACTGAAATGGCTTATGGGTTTAGCGATCACTGTAGATCGAGACGAAATAGCACACTCCTGTAGCCTGATAACGATTTGTTTTGCTTATTAATTTATATATTACTAGTATTTAGTAATATTTAATTTACAAATATGGACGCGCGGGTATATCATATGCAATTGAGGCAGGATATTTTTGAACTACCTGTATTTATATCAATTAACCCTTTTAACCCGAAAGCCCGCTATAGCGGGGTTTGCAAACAGTACATATTATCCAGATGAGCCTGCTCGTAACGAGCCGTCTCATCGGGATCTGCACAGTTTGCAAGTAATTTTCATATTTTTTAGAACAAAAACACCCCTTTTTCATAAATGGACTAATCACATATCATATTTAACATATCACAGTCCATCCTAGTTATTTAGGGTTAAATGTGTCGGAGAATGAATAGTTGTTTCCCTTGACAGTTTAAGGAAACACAGTTTTCGCTCCGGAAATCAGACATTTGCTGTCACCTATGGGGATTTAACATGGGGAAATTGTTTTTGTTTTCGTAATAAGATCAATATTGGTACAAATTTCACAAATTAAAATAAAAGCTCATTCTTAAATTTTGAAGAAAAAAAATAATATTATCGAAACAAATGTTTTTGCATTGTTTATATGGTCGTTATATTGGGCAGGTTTCATGAAAACAGACAGTAGTTCTCCAGGGGCGGGTCCATTATTTGGGGAACGTGTGGGTGGGGTTGTTCTATTTTCGAGCTCTACAGAATGAAGAGAGTATGCTAGGGGTTGGGGAGGGGGGGGGTGTTGCAACCCGGAACGAACTCCAGATCCGCCTCTGTTCTATATATATATGAAGCAAATGTAGAACTACTTATCTAACAAATTCAGAGTCCAATACGATACTTTGTTATCAGTCAGTGTGTACATGTATTATGATAATTCCTGGCCAATAGTCTGATATCTGCTATTTTCAGGTTGACGTCATGGCCGGACAGGCTAATCAGGACGTTGATCTTAGCAACAACGACTTCCACGCGTCGATCGAGGTCCGGCTGAAATATGACGTTGACGTCACCGAAGAGTACGTTGTCATGTGTGTTAATTTTCTTGTGTCGACGTGGCGTTCACTTCTAGTGTTTCCAATGGCAACGTATTTCATCTAACTGATGTGCTATACGATCATTTAAAACAAATTGCTTCTTTCATTGTATAGTGTTTCATTGTATAGTGCATTGTATAGTGTTTCATTGTACAGTGGATCCTCTCTAAACCAGACACCATGCAAATACATGTGATCTCATTTTGAGAGGTTTCTTGGTGACACATCTCAGATAATAATGCATGTTCATGATTACAAAAGGCATGCGTATATGTATGTCCCATAATGGTCATATGCCTGATTTACAGTGGAACATCTCTAAACCCGACAATCCTGGGGATCTCCCATGGTGTCCGGTTTAGAGAGGTTTCACTGTATATATTTTATCTAAATGTATGTCGTTGTTGTGAGCCGTATGTGCGTACACCGTTATTGCCAGATACGTCAATGTATTATACGTACGACGTACGGTGTATTAGGCCAATGCGCAGCTACTGTCTGTTCCACAGTTTTCAGTCAACGACCTTTTGGCTATTAAATGAAAAACATATTAAATATAAAACATACTGTTTCATCAATAACAAAAGTCACCCTAGTCAAATGTTGTTGCGAGAAAACAATTTTCTCATGGGAATTAACATGGTGGCTAAATGTAACCACAGGGGCCCGTTTCACTAAACTTCGTATGACTAAAATGTTCGTAAGTGCAAATTTAGGATCGTCTGTAAATTGCAATTGATGGATTTACATTTATTGAGCATAGGCTGCCTATGGTCAATAAATGTAAATCCAATAATTGTTTACAAGAAACCATTGTTCATGTGAACTTTACAGACTATCATAATTTTTCACTTACGAACATTTTAGTCGCACGAAGTTTAGTGAAGCGGCCCCCAGGTTACCAGAAAAAAATACCTGATTTCAGTGAAACCGGACACTCTGGGAGGTCCCCAGTGGGACCTCTCTATATCGGACACCCTGGGAGGTCCCGAGTGGATCCTCTCTAAATTGGACACCATGGGAGGTCCCCAGTGGAACCTCTCCAAATCGGAGACCCTGTGGGCCTCCCAGGGTGTCCGGCTTAGAGACGTTGCACCGTAAATCAGGCATTTGATCATTCTGAGTCATAGTTGTGTGCTATGCGATCATGAACAGACATTATCACCTGACATAAATGACCAAGATACTCATCAAAAATAAGATCACATGTTTTTAATTGGTGTCCGGTTTAGAGAGGTTCCACTGTATCTACTTTCTAATATAGTTACACTTACACTAGACTAGATTTATTTTCAGCTACCTGTGGGGCTAACAATAGACGTTTTTAAATAATTTTGAATTTGTCCACCGATTTTCAATGATTTTTCCCTTCGAGCTCCTCTATCTCCCTTTCCCCATGTTAAAATCCCATAGGATCTTTTTGCAACAAAATCAATATTTGATGTAATTTCATCAAGTACAATTTTTGGTTGAGGGGGACTTTTATTTATTAATGAAAACGTACTTACATTTACATAAGCATGTACATGTATTTTTAGTTTAGATGTACTGTGTTTAATACCAAGAAAACATATGTGATCTCATTTTGAGAGGTTTCTTGGTAATGCATCTGGGGAACTCCCAGGGTGTCCGGTTTAGAGAGGTTTCATTGTATAACCGTGGTCGTCAAGTAGCTATTTTCTTTTCTTCGTTTTTACTTCAGCAAAGAAACGTCTGACCAAGTCCGGTATAAATCGGACGAACGTAGTGAGCGGATGTTGCCCATAATACACCGGTATTACATCACCAATAACGGACCCAGCTTCCTGCCAAAGACATACGTCAACATCACCGTCCCGCTGCGGAAAGACGATGAAGTGGTAGCCATTATTAAGGTGAAAAGTGAAAGTGGGGGTAAATTTGGTATAATTTCCTTTCACCTCACTTCTTGATATTTCACACATGCTTTCCTCTAATGGTTCTCCATCCTGCCGTGCCAAATACATGACCCTCAAACCCCGCCTACTCCAAGGTCAGGGTCACAGTCTTAGTGCGTTCACAAACTTAACATTGGGTGAATTCGTTATAATGTCTGTTTCCTATCAGGCCACTGCTTGATATTTCACACATGCTTTCCTCGGAAATCAGTAAATTCGTTTAAAAACATTTATTAAAATACATCTAATGTACTTTATTTCAGAAGGTGTCCAGTATTTGCATGAAACGTGAAATTGAGTAAATTTAACGTCCCAGTAACAGCTAAAGTCATCAAAAACATGCTTTGACATCACTTTATAATAATTTACAACATGCTTTGACAGCACTTCAGAATCATTTCCATTGGAAATTATTCTGAAGTGCTGTCAAACAATGTTTTTTATTAAGAAATAAGGCAAGATATAAAAGCAACAGCAGACGACACTTGTTGTGAGTAGCGGTCTAAGGGTTAATTGGTGTTATCAGATGTAAAAGTGAAGTGAGTGGGTTTAACGTCCCAGCAACAGCTAAGGTCATATAGAGATGGGATCACAGTTTAAAGTCTCATCCGACACACCAGTGGGATGGATATACTATTTGCAAATATTTTTCACGCCTAGGGTGAGGATTGAACTCACAATCTCCGGTATTGAATTACAATGCCATAGCCCATCCTATAGAAATGGGGCTGATGGGTCTTGCGACCAGTGTAGATCCAGATCAGCCTGTGCATCCGCACAGTCTGATCAGGATATGCATTGTTCGCCATTCCATCAATGAAACACCCGGCATGCCTGTAACAAGCAATGTAGATCGTTATCAGGCTACAGGAGTGTGCTGATTGATCAGGAGCTGTACTTGTCACATTTCAGAAAGTGTCCAGTATTTGTATTGTACGCGGCACAGCGCCGATTTTACAAACGACGCCCACTACCCCGCCCACCACCCCGCCCACCACGGAGCGGGTCACCATACCGGAACCGGAATCACAGAGAAAGAAGCGGGAAGTTGCGGCTGACAGTTCCCCACATTCCGGCAGTGAGTCAGACTCGGGAAATCCGATGGAAACGAAACCGACACAAAAGTCGACCAAGAGCAAAAATATTGTAAGTATAAATTTGTGGCTGTGGCTTGAACATTTATGGGTTTTGTAGATCTGCTCTTTATCGCGTCAACATCGTTCCTGTATTTGCTTTGAAATAGTTTGCTTTGAAATGAAAACATGTCTTGGCATTTCATTAGAATTGTCTCCTTGGAGACAATTCTAATGAAATGCCAAGACGTGTTTTCATGGAAAATAAGAAAATATGCTATATCTGTGGTCTGGTTATTGTTTTCTTTAGCATGATAAAGGTACCACAAATTTGTTATTGCTTTTTGATACTCGTCACTTCTGATTTCAATTGGGTTTTTGTCAATTTTGATAGGAGTGTGTTGTCCTGGCTTTTCTGAATAGTTACACTATATCATATGTTCTGTGGTACAGGATATAATAGGATACAGCAACGAGGTAATGTTCAGATATATGTTACACATATAGTTCACCCTATTTAGGAAGCAATGATGTTTGAATCATGTGATGATCAGTAGTTCCATTAGCCCTTAACGTATATTCATATTAAAGGTACATGTACGTGCCCATTCAGTAGGCACATCATGTTCTTTAAATATAATACAACATGCATTCAACATTACCCCACGTTTTTATTGCATTATTATACATTTTATATTGGACGTAAATTTCCACACTGATATCAGGGGCGATAACCGTGTGTCCTTAAAATGTTAACGGACATTAATATTTATTCGCTGTATATGATTTTTTAATGTGCAATGATCACATTTTATAATCTGTCGAAAATATTATGTTTTCAGGTGACACATTTAATTAGTATAAATAATTAAATAATATCATGCCGCATTTGCATATGAAAATAGCCTGATACCACCGCGAGTCACTATCAGTAAAATAAATATTACTAAATGATTATATCTGTATATTGCAAATCTTAGAACTGGTAGAATAGTAACACAATTATACACTTATTTAATTCCTATAAAAAACGTGTTGCGCCTACTGATGGCAAGTACCTTTAGTATGTATATAATGTCTCCGTTTCAGACGTGCGTTGACTATGTATGTGCCACAATCGAGTGTAAGATTGAGAATCTGGAGAAAAACGAGCACGAGATTATAAACGTTACCATAGATATAGTGGAGAAGGTCATCGCTAAGGAAAAGGTAAGTTGTTAAGAGAACGTGGTGTAATGGTGGAATGTACGGACACTTAATAACTATTAACGTGCTGTTGAGTACACACGACTTGAGCTTTCGAGATTCCAGTTGAACACGTGGAGTTTACATTCGATAATTTCGAGTTTTGAACGAATGGCCGGCGAGAATCTTTAATTAACCGTAATTATAAGTACACTGAAACCTCTCTGGGAGGTCCCCAGGTGTCCGGCTTAGAGTGGTTTCACTGTGTCCGGCTTAGAGTGGTTTCACTGTGTCCGGCTTAGAGAGGTTTCACTGTGTCCGGCTTAGAGAGGTTTCACTGTGTCCGGCTTAGAGTGGTTTCACTGTGTCCGGCTTAGAGTGGTTTCACTGTGTCCGGCTTAGAGTGGTTTCACTGTGTCCGGCTTAGAGAGGTTTCACTGTGTCCGGCTTAGAGAGGTTTCACTGTGTCCGGCTTAGAGAGGTTTCACTGTGTCCGGCTTAGAGTGGTTTCACTGTGTCCGGCTTAGAGTGGTTTCACTGTGTCCGGCTTAGAGTGGTTTCACGTGTCCGGCTTAGAGAGGTTTCACTGTGTCCCGGCTTAGAGAGGTTTCACTGTGTCCGGCTTAGAGAGGTTTCACTGTGTCCGGCTTAGAGAGGTTTCACTGTTTCACATATTACTGCAAAACATTGTAGCAATCATTAACAATACAATGAAACCTCTCTAAACCGGACACCCTCCCCAGGGTGTCCGGCTTAGAGTGGTTTCACTGTAAATCAGGCATTTGATCATTCTGAGCCATAGCTGTGTGCTATGCGATCACGAACAGACATTATCACCTGAGATAAATGGCCAAGAAACTCATCAAAAGTTAGATCACATGTGTTATATTGGTGTCCGGTTTAGAGAGGTTCCACTGTATATTTTTGCATGCAGTCGGGCAGAGTTCGCAGAGGTCGTAAGGTACATTTTCTCAGCCGCTGAATGCCAATTCATTATTTTCACAATCTTCATTGAATTGCAGAACACCCGTGAGGTGAGGTACTCAACGGTTGCCACAGTAACGGACCCCGTGGTTTGGTATGGCGGGAAAGTCGTGCCTTGGGACAAAACCGTGTTTGGAGAGGTATGCCGAATTTCCTCTACATGATCGCTCTGACTACATACCTCTAATTACATTTTGTTACATAAGCGTTATGACACAGTAGGATTTCCACGTTTGGGTTTGAAGCATTCTTTGTTTACTTCCTACTTCATGGAGCGTGACCTAATAATTTTGCTAATACACATGTTATTATGTGAGTTTATGGTAATATATTTGTCTCATAATTGTACAAAATTCTTTCAATAAGAATATAGCGAAGTATGCACGTCAACACTCTACATATTATTACTATATTTTACTGGCGCGAAACGTGATTGCGCAAATTAATACTGTTGACTGTGGTGTAGCGATATGGAGCAACCTATTTCCTAGGCCTAAATAAGGCAGGGGCGGATCTGTAGCCTATTTCACCAACATTGCAAAGCATACTTATCTAGCAAAGTATACTTTGAGGGTGAAATGTCCAATTTTAGGATAAATTTATTAATTTTTATTATACTGAATGTATTACATTATCACAGCCATTTTGGCTGTGCTAATGTAATACATTCTTTTGGCTGTGATAATGTAATACATTCAGTATAATAATTGTATCCCCCGGACTCCGTCGGGGGATACTATGGATTTGACAGCGCGCCGCGTCCGCGTCCGCCGCAGACACTTCTTGTCCGGAGCATAACTCGAACACCCTTTGGAATATTTTCATGAAACTTCACACATGCATAGACCACGACCCGAATGTGTGTCGCGCACAAGAATGACAACTCTTGCATAGCTAATTTTTTATTTTAGTTATATCTCCCTTTTTTTATTGTTTCTCGCTCTGATTCGTGTCCGGAGCATAACTTCCACCCACCCTTTGGACTATTTTCATGAAACTTCACACATGCATAGACACGACACGAAAGGTGTGTCGCGCACAAGATGCCACGACACGAAGTGTGTCCGCTCACAAGAATGACAACTATTGCATAGCTAATTTTTGATTATCTCCCTTTTTTGTTTCTCTCGCTCTGATTTTCGTGTCCGAGCATAAACTCCACCACCCTTTGGAATATTTTCATGAAAACTTCACACATCATAGACCACTACCCGAAGTGTGTCGCGCACAAGAATGACAACTCTTGCATAGCTAATTTTTGAGTTTTGATCTCCCTTTTTTGTTTTCGCTCACTGATTTCCTGTCCGGAGCATAACTCGATCACCCTTTGGAATATTTTCATGAAACTTCACACGTGCATAGACCACGACCCGGAGGTGTGTCGCGCACAAGAATGACAACTCTTACGTAGCTAATTTTTCAGTTATCTCCCTTTTTTGTTTTGCGCACTCTACAAACTGGACAATAATGCATGAAGACCTGTTTACCTATAGAGAGAACAATAGAAACTGGGAGAACCATGTGCTAGCATGGGCTAGCATGTGCAGATGTCCAGTGCTTGACCACTGCTGACCAGGTAATTTATACAGGTAAATTAATACATTGGGTACTGTGTT